>CATNWA010020442.1:0-12500 GCA_951230385.1 Staurois parvus
CCAGGACCCGCCATTTCTGCCTTCCAGGCCTAATATATGAATGCCATTATGCCCCCCCTCTGCCGCAGCACCCCCCCCTCTGCCACGGCACCCCCCCCCCCCCCCATCAATACGTATATAGAATTCATCTCCAACATCATATTTATATTGCCGTCTCTAGATAGACATTGGATGAGATCCGCCCGTCTCTAGAGAGACATTGGATGAGATCCGCCCGTCTCTAGAGAGACATTGGATGAGATCCGCCCGTCTCCGGACGGACGCTGGATCAGATCTGCCCGTCTCCGGACGGACGCTGGATCAGATCTGCCCGTCTCCGGACGGACGCTGGATCAGATCTCCGTCTCCGGACGGACGCTGGATCAGATCTGCCCGTCTCCGGACGGACGCTGGATCAGATCTGCCCGTCTCCGGACGGACGCTGGATCAGATCTGCCCGTCTCCGGACGGACGCTGGATCAGATCTGCCCGTCTCCGGACGGACGCTGGATCAGATCTGCCCGTCTCCGGACGGACGCTGGATCAGATCTGCCCGTCTCTAGATAGACATTGGATGAGATCCGCCCGTCTCTGTCCAAAAATGCCCCAAAGAAGCCCACGTACCAAATCTAGGAGCCGAGAGAGAAGTGTGGTTTGTGAAACGCATGAAGATCGCATGTTGTAGCACGGACCACGCGTGACAAGACACGGGACTGCTACCTGTGTGTGGGGTCCCATTATGGAGCACCATTCATCTGCTCCGCCCAGATGACAGCGCGGCCTTACCGCCATCTCTGTAATGTGAAGTATATAGAATGCCGCGATGTGCGTCCTGGACCTTATATACAGAAATATTGGACCCGGGGCCAGAACTGAACTGAACTGTTCTAACACATCATGATAATATCTTCATCCCTTTAGATTGTAAGCTCCATGGGCAAGGCCCTCCTAATCCTCGTATTGGAACGGTCTAATATTACTTTTATAATTAAAATGATATTTTTCTATAAAAACAGACATGTACATTAAATTGCACAAAGTATTGTCTCCGCCCCCAAATCGCGTGATTCAGGCGTTCCAATCCCCTCCATAATCGCGTGATTCAGGCGTTCCAATCCCCTCCATAATCGCGTGATTCAGGCGTTCCAGTCCCCTCCATAATCGCGTGATTCAGGCGTTCCAGTCCCCTCCATAATCGCGTGATTCAGGCGTTCCAGTCCCCTCCATAATCGCGTGATTCAGGCGTTCCAGTCCCCTCCATAATCGCGTGATTCAGGCGTTCCAGTCCCCTCCATAATCGCGTGATTCAGGCGTTCCAGTCCCCTCCATAATCGCGTGATTCAGGCGTTCCAGTCCCCTCCATAATCGCGTGATTCAGGCGTTCCAGTCCCCTCCATAATCGCGTGATTCAGGCGTTCCAGTCCCCTCCATAATCGCGTGATTCAGGCGTTCCAGTCCCCTCCATAATCGCGTGATTCAGGCGTTCCAGTCCCCTCCATATCATGTGATTCAGGTGTTCCAATCCCCTCCATATCATGTAATTCAGGTGCTCCAATCCCCTCCCTATCATGTGATTCAGGTGCTCCAATCCCCTCCCTATCATGTGATTCAGGTGCTCCAATCCCCTCCATGGACACAGGTGTATACAATCAAGCCCCTAGGCATGCAGACGGCTTCTACAAACATTGGTGAAAGAATGGGTCGCTCTCAGGAGCTCAGTGACTCCCAAGCGTGGTCCCGTGATAGGTGGCCACCTGGGCAATAAGTCCATCCGTGACATTTCCTGGCTACTAAATATTCCACGCTCAACTGTTAGTGGGATTATAACAAAGTGGAAGCCACTGGGAACAACAGCCACTCAGCCACCAAGTGGTAGGCCACGTCACATGACAGGGCGGGGTCAGCGCATGCTGAAGCGCACAGTGCGCAGAAGTCGCCAACTGTCTGCAGAGTCAATAGCTAAAGACCTCCAAACTTGGTGTGGCCTTCAGATGAGCCCAACAACAGTGCGTAGAGAGCTTCATGGAATGGGTTTCCATGGCCGAGCAGCTGCATCCAAGCCTTCCATCACCAAGTGCAATGCAAAACGTCGGATGCCGTGGTGTAAAGCACGCCGCCACTGGACTCTAGAGCATGGAGACATGTTCTCTGGAGTGACCAATCACGCTTCTCTATCTGGCAATCCGATGGCCGTGTCTGGGTTTGGCAGTTGCCAGGAGAACGGTACTTGCCTGACTGCATTGTGCCAAGTGTAAAGTTTGGTGGAGGGGGGATTATGGTGTGGGGTTGTTTTTCAGGGGTTGGGCTTGGCCCCCTAGTTCCAGTGAAGGGAACTCTTAAGGCGACATTTTGGACAATTTCATGCTCCCATCTTTGTGGGAGGAGTTTGGGGATGGCCCCTTCCTGTTCCAACATGACTGCCCACCAGTGCACAAAGCAAGGTCCATAAAGACATGGAGGAGCCAGTTTGGGGTGGAGGAACTTGACTGTCCTGCACAGAGTCCTGACCTCAACCCCATAGAACACCTTTGGGATGAATTAGAGCGGAGACTGCGAGCCAGGCCTCCTCCCCCGACATCAGTGCCTGACCTGACAAATGTGCTTCTGGAAGAATGGTCCAACCTTCCCATAGACACCCTCCTAAACCTTGTGGACGGCCTTCCCAGAAGAGGTGAAGCTGTTATAGCTGCAAAGGGCGGGGCCAACTCAATATTGAACCCTACGGACTAAGACTGGGGGGCTATTAAAGGTCATGTGTGTGGGAAGGGCGGGGCCAACTCAATATTGAACCCTACGGACTAAGACTGGGGGGCCATTAAAGGTCATGTGCCTGGAAAGGGCGGGGCCAACTCAATATTGAACCCTACGGACTAAGACTGGGGGGCCATTAAAGGTCATGTGTGGGAAAGGGCGGGGCCACCTCAATATTGAACCCTACGGACTAAGACTGGGGGGGCCATTAAAAGTCATGTGTGTGGAAAGGGCGGGGCCAACTCAATATTGAACCCTACGGACTAAGACTGGGGGACCATTAAAGGTCATGTGCCTGGAAAGGGCGGGGCCAACTCAATACTGAACCCTACAGACTAAGACTGGGAGTCATTAAAGGTCATGTGTGTGGAGAGGCCGGTGGCCCAATACTTGGGGCAATATGGAGTCACCAACATTTCAGTTGTCAGGTGACAGAAGGGATCGCTCTCCTCCTGCTGGGTATATAAATATTACGTGGCGATGATGAGGAGATAATAAACAGCCGCACGATGCAGGAGGGGAACCCTATGAGCTTGCACTCTAATTCTGGATGTACACAAGACAAGGAAGGATTACTTCATAAGAATCTCTCACGTGTGAACGATGGTTCTATACAGCAGGAGTCATCCAGGCAGAAGACTCGCTGCCCCAGCAAACGGTTGTAGGATGACTGAACCGCTCAGAACTCTGACAACTTTCACCCAAAGGGTGTCACAGATTATTTTCAGTGAATTCCATTGGAAAGTTGTGTGAAAACATTCATTTTTCTGTATTATAGGTACTTCTATGGCGCTGTTATTTTACATAAAAATTGTACATCCCTCAGTCCCCGCCCCCGAGGAGCGTACAATCTCAAGTCTCCAACTCCCATTCATGCATGCTGTATATAGACAGGAGCCAATTACCCTGCCAGCACAGAACAGAATGGAAATAAGTGGGCCCCGGGGCCCTTCCCCTCCATGTAGTTCTGCGCATAGGTGCTCGTTTCCATCGAAGCTCCTGGTTACATCACGGTGTCCAGAGTCCCCCCTTCATCAGGGTCCCCAACAGAGTCCTTCTGTACAACAGTCCCCATCAGAGCGGAGGATGGGTACATCAGCTGTGGGCTGGATAAAAATTTTGTGGCGGGCTGCACGTGGCCCGTAGTTTGGAGACCCCTGAGGCCCGTAGTTTGGGGACCCCTGATCTAGGCCAGGGGGGGGAGGGGGGTCTCCAAACTTTCTAAACAAAAGGACTGGTTTACGGTCCTTCAATCTTCAGGGGGGCTGAACTGTGGACAAAGTAGAAAACACCCCAGAGTCAGCGGGAGGAAAAGTGTTCCAACTTTGGTGTCAGTGGGAATAGTGCCCCATTGTTGGTGTCACGGGAAGAGGGGCGCCCCATTGTTCGGTGTCACGGGAAGAGGGGCCCCCCACTGCACTGTTGGGTGTCACGGGAAGAGGGGCGCCCCACTGCTGGTGTCACGGGAAGAGGGGCGCCCCACTGCTGGTGTCACGGGAAGAGGGGCGCCCCACTGCTGGTGTCACGGGAAGAGGGGCGCCCCACTGCTGGTGTCACGGGAAGAGGGGCGCCCCATTGCTGGGTGTCACGGGAAGAGGGGCGCCCCATTGCTGGGTGTCACGGGAAGAGGGGCGCCCCATTGCTGGGTGTCACGGGAAGAGGGGCGCCCCATTGCTGGTGTCACGGGAAGAGGGGCGCCCCACTGCTGGTGTCACGGGAAGAGGGGCGCCCCACTGCTGGTGTCACGGGAAGAGGGGCCCCACTGCTGGTGTCACGGGAAGAGGGGCGCCCCACTGCTGGTGTCACGGGAAGAGGGGCGCCCCACTGCTGGGTGTCACGGGAAGAGGGGCGCCCCATTGCTGGGTGTCACGGGAAGAGGGGGCGCCCCATTTAATGGTGTCCTGAGGGCCAGATAACAGCAAGCAAAGGGCCACATCTGGCGCACAAGCTGCAGTTTGGAGACCCCTGACTTACTTGTTAAAGTAAACTGCTCCCCACTATTTCTGGACCCGACTACCATCGCTACACCAGACACCCCCATATGTGACGGCGCTGGGAATGTCAGCAGCGGGGCAGTTCGGGGGGGGGGGGGGGGGGCAAAAAAAATATATTTTGTGCCGATTTTCCTTTTATAATAAAATCAGGAAATCGGTTCCCATCCCACCGGATGAAGTCCAATCTGTCCTGAGAATAAAAAAACTAAAAATTAAAAAAAACTAAATAAATATATATATATAATAAATAATAATAATGAATTTCCCCGGACACAAGGATCGGGGATCAGGGGGATCAGGGGGGGATCGTGGGAATCAGGGATCGGGGGGAATCAGGGGGATCGGGGGAATCAGGGGGATCGGGGAATCAGGGGGGATCGGGGGAATCAGGGGGATCGGGGGAGGGGGGGGGAATCCTCCTGTTGCTATGTTGCCGTCTCATCCTTCTCCCTCTACACAAGAACTCACTCAAGGTCACGCGAGGGGGCCGGAGCCAGAACAAAGTCTACATTGCATGGAGTGAGGGACGGACGCATGGAGTGAGGGACGGCGGTCAGGAGGACGGCGAGGGGCCACGTCTGAATCGATCGCCATGTACTGCGCCCACAATATGGACTGCCAAGTACTCAGCAGTGGGGAAAAAAAAAAAAAAAAATCGGATTTTGATGCTTTTTTATGTATACAGAAAGCTGCATGGAGTCTGCGCTCGGGATGCTGCAGAGAATCAATGTGGACCTGTCATCATATGGCTCTCATCACATTACAGGAAATGTGTCAGTGTGACCCCTCCAGGTATTATTACCTCTCCCAGAGATCCCTGGACCCCCCCCAACACCTTCAGCTCCAGGAGGGACGGCGCCATCTCTGTTCAGGCATCATCCGGGGTCACCATCTACTTCCTGGACTGAGATGCCAGATCAGAGATGACACCATCATGGAAATCCTGATCCCTGTACACTTCCCAGCGGTGTTCACACATGTCTGACACAGATCAGCCCCTGCTGTAGCCTCTCACCTTGTGACTTCCTACAAAGTTACAATGTACAGTCTGATCACTGGGGGAGGGGAGACTGAGGAAACGCCTCCTCCTACCTGCAGCAGACGGATGACATCATCCCGGCCCAGGCAGAGTCACTGGCGCTCTAATGACAGAAGGTGGATCTCTGTGTGCTGCGGACGGCGATGTGTCAGGAATGACAGGTCCCCCTTCACATCATGGCGGCCGAGAGGTGGAGTATGATAGGAGTGCGCACCGCGGGGACTCGGGCCGGGCTGATCAGTAATAAATGATCAATACTCGGGGTACATTGGCTGGTGGGGATCACAAGACTTTCAGCAGCTCAGCTTCATTTCCGGATCTACAGATCTATAGATAGTGAGGAGAAGGCGGCGGCGATACTCGGTGACAAGAACGTGCGGCCGCCATCGATTATCTGTATTGGGGACGATAAAAACATTTCAGGAAACGCACATCAGCGACGCTTCGGACGCCGCCAGTGATGTCACCAATGCAGGGGGCAGGACCCGGAGCGGGATACTGCCATCTTACAATCTGATTGGCCGGGATTGGATGTTTCGTTTCCATTCCATGTATGCCAGTGACCGATAATTATAGTCAGAAAAGGCCAAAGTGCGCCCCCTGCCATGTGAGCTGTGAACTACCTCAGCAGCAAAGGCTCCTGGTCTTCTTTGTGCCCCCTCCTGATGGAGCGCCCGAGGCGGCTGCCCCATCTGCCCACCCCTTGGCCCGGCTCAGATCAGCCCACACACATAGCAATCCAGATAGGATGGAATTGTACAATCAAAACACATTTTTATCTGCAGAGAGCCAGTAATCTATTTATCACACCGTCCAACATCCATGTTCCGGCATCTATGATCGAACCCCACATGGCGAGACGGTCACCGCAACGGAACCGAAAAATGTATCAATTTATTCAACCCCCCCCCCCCCCTCCCCCCCTTATTAATGAACAGGATAGCTTGCAGGTTCTGTACTTTGTGTGATTTTTTTGAAGCAACCAAGGTGGTCACCTCTTCTGCCTCCCCCAGCCCAACCCCCGAGGACACACAGATACAATGACTACAGACAGACCCCATCCACCGCCAGACCCCGCCCACCGCCAGACCCCATACACAGACAGATCCCGCCCACCGCCAGACCCCATACACAGACAGATCCCGCCCACCGCCAGACCCCATACACAGACAGATCCCGCCCACCGCCAGATCCCATACACAGACAGATCCTGCCCACCGCCGCCAGACCCCATACACAGACAGATCACTGTTACAAGATGAAGTGATGTAACACGATGACAGAGCTACATATTACACCCCCCCCCCCCCCCCCCCATGTACTGCAGGCCGGACACTGACATCATACAGAGCCATACATGTACAGCTATTGTAGACTGACACCAACTGACCATTATGATGCACTGAACACACCGAGTCGGGGTCCAAACACCGACACAGTATACAGCGACGCGTGACACCGACACCGCACAGTATAAACCGACGTGTGACACCGCACAGTATACACCGACGTGTGACACCGCACAGTATACACCGACGTGACACCGCACAGTATACACCGACGTGTGACACCGCACAGTATAAACCGACGTGTGACACCGCACAGTATAAACCGACGTGTGACACCGCACAGTATACACCGACGTGTGACACCGCACAGTATACACCGACGTGTGACACCGCACAGTATACACCGACGTGTGACACCCGACGTGACACCGCACAGTATACACCGACGTGTGACACCTCACAGTATACACCGACGTGTGACACCTCACAGTATACACCGACGTGTGACACCTCACAGTATACACCGACGTGTGACACCGCACAGTATACACCGACGTGTGACACCGCACAGTATACACCGACGTGTGACACCGCACAGTATACACCGACGTGTGACACCGCACAGTATACACCGACGTGTGTGACACCGCACAGTATACACCGACGTGTGACACCGCACAGTATACACCGACGTGTGACACCGACACCGCAAAGTATACACCGACGTGTGACACCGACACCGCAAAGTATACACCGACATGTTGAACCGACACCGCACAGTATACACCGACGTGTGACACCGACACCGCAAAGTATACACCGACGTGTGACACCGACACCGCACAGTATACACCGACAGTGTTGAACCGACACCGCACAGTATACACCGACGTGTGACACCGCACAGTATACATTGATATGTTGAACCGACACCGCACAGTATACACCGACGTGTGACACCGCACAGTATATACTTGATATTATCAATCTGCAATATTCCAGCCTGACACCCCCATACAATGAGAGGATCGGTACGTCATCCTGGCAGAACACGGAGAGGTCCCAGGCATCACACTCTGGATGATCACAGACTGAGAACACAGAGGGGTCCATCATGTATAAATGTCATCACACAGAATTCACACACTGGAGCCAATCACAGCAATGTGTGAATCCTCAGTGAAAGTTGTGTGAACGTTAGGTAAGCATTTATGAATAAATCCCATAATGTCACATAGTATACCGACCACAACCAGTACATGCCTGTCCTGGCCCCATACACCCTGCAATATGAACTGACTGGTCTACATAATGACACTGAATTACAGACTGCCCCCCCCATCCACTGACAGATCACAGCTACGGTATGAATTTGTGTCACTGACACCACAGACTGATCCGTGTTCTACTGACCGGCCATTCCACTGCACACAGCCGGCCACAGCCAACCATTCCATAGAATGTCCAATATATCCGGCCATCCAGATATACAATGTATCCCATATATATAATATCCATATATATATCCATATACCATAGATCCAGTCACCCCCACATCCAATATATTCCATGTACCATAGATGGTATATCGCCCCCCACAATATATAATATACATGTATCCCTCCAATATACAATGCATCCCATCTGATGACGAGTATCCTATATACACTATATAATGTATCCTCTCATATATATATATTTATTATGAAGAATCTGTATTCCTGCGATCCTCCATAGGAGACACACAAGGTACCCCATATAAAGCCCCCCATTCCATCCAGTGTACCCCCCCAGTCCCGGTATATCCCATCCATATCCTGTACAATGGATCCATATCCCTGTATACTATACAATGTATCCTCTGAGATATATATATATATATTGTACACAATGTATGAAGGATCTGTATTCCTCCATAGAGGACACACAATGTACCCGTATACAGCCCCCCATTCCATCCCGTGTGCCCCCCCCCAGTCCCGGTATATCCCGTACAATGGATCCATATCCGCTATATACTACACAATGTATCCTCCGGGTCCGATATACAGAATATATACAATGTATCCGGCTGTGTTCCCGGTCTGGGGAGGGGGGGTCAGGACAATGGGCCCCCTCCCCCACACACAGCCGGTCCCCCCCCCGGTGCCCGGTACCTGTCCGGAAGAAGGCGTCCACCTCGGAATCGGCGCCTCCTCCGTCCTCCGCTCCCTCCGCCGCGTTCATGTCTGCCGGAGATCTGCCGACTACAATCCGGGGGGGTCCATCACCGACCCACCGACCGCCGCCACCCCCGACCACCACCGAGAGCCGCACCGAGCGAGCCGACCAGATCCTCCTCCCCCTCCAACTCCCCCTATTGTTCCCGAGCCGCCCCCTCCCCGACCACGTGACCGCTGACACAGCCCACCGGGGGGCCACACTACACCGAGCCACCCCCCCGGAACGTCTACCGGCCCCTCCCCCACCGGGGGGGCACTACACCGAGTCACCCCCCCATATCGTGTACAGACTCCCTCCCCACCGGGGAGACAGGAATCCGGGGTCCATGGTCTGCGCCCCCATAATGTGTACCTTCCCCCAAATATGTACTTACCCCCCAATATGTACCTACCCCCCCCCAATGTGTACCCCCTAATATGTACCTACCCCCCCCCCAATGTGTACCTACCCCCAATATGTACCTACCCCCCCAATATGTACCTACCCCCCAATGTGTACCCCCTAATATGTACCACCCCCCCCCCCCAATGTGTACCCCCTACCCCCCCCAATATGTACCTACCCCACCAATATGTACCTACCCCCCCATAATGTGAACCTACCCCCCAATGTGTACCTACCCCCCAAATATGTACCTACCCCCCATAATGTGAACCTACCCCCCAATATGTACCTACCCCCCCCCCAATGTGTACCAACGCCCCAAAAAATATGTACCTACCCCCCAATGTGTACCTACCCCTCAATTTATAACTACCCCCCAATGTGTAACTCCCCCCCATAATGTGAACCTACTCCCAATATGTTCATACCCCCCCCATAATGTGTACCCCCCCCCCCCATAATGTGTACCTACCCCCCATAATGTGTACCTATCCCTCTTCTATTTGAGGAGGAGACTTGAGAAATCCAGGGGGCTCCACTCCATCATCTACCCCCCAAAAAATGTGTACCTACCCCTCTCCTTTTTGGGGAGACATGATGAATCTTAGGGGGCTACACTCCATCACCTCCCCCATAATGTGCACCTACCCCTCTCCTATTGGGGGAGGCATGACTGAATACAGGGTGCTACACTCCATCATCTACCCCCCTCCCCATAATGTGCACCTACCTCCACCTACCATAATGTGCACCTACCTCCCCCTACCATAATGTGTACCTACCCCCTAATGTGTACCTACCCCTCTCCTATTAGGGGACACACGAGGAATCCGGGGGGCTCCACTCCATCATCTACCCCCCCCAAAATGTATACCTACCCCTTTCCTTTTGAGGGAGACACAAGGAATCCAGGAGGCTACACTCCATCATCTACCCTCCCCCCATAATGTGTACCTACCCCCCTACTACCTCCCCCTACAATAATGTGTACCTACGCCCCAATGTGTACCTACCCCTCTTCTATTGGGGGAGACAGTAGGAATCCAGGGGGCTACACTCCATCATCTACCCCCCCCCAAAATGTGTACCTACCCCTCTCCTTTTGGGGGAGACATGATGAATCTTGGGGGGCTACACTCCATCACCTCCCCTATAATGTGTACCTACCCCTCTCCTATTGGGGGAGGCATGACTGAATCCAAGGGTGCTACACTCAATCATCCACCTCTCCTTCCCCCCCCCCCCATGTATAACATGTGCCCCTCTCCTATTGGAGGAGATGTGGAATCTGGGGGGCTACACCCCCCATAATGTATAACTACCCCTCCCTAATTGGAGGAAACAGTGAAATTTGGGGGTTACACTCTAACTCCCCCCCCCAACAATGTATAACTGCCCCTGGGGAATCTGGGGGGGGGGGGCTACAATTTGTGCCTGCCCCTCCCTGAACAGGGGGGGAGACATAGCAGAACATGAGGGGGGTTGCATCCTATCATCTACCCCCCCCCCCCCCACACACACACACACACACACACACACACAATGTCCCTTTTTGACTGGGGAAACTCAGAAGAATCTGGGGTGGGGGGGGCTACACTGCATCATTGACCGCACGTAACATATAACTGCCCCTCTCTGATTGGGGGAGACATAGGAGAATCTGGGAGGGTCAGTGCACCAACATTCCCCCCCCCCCCCCCATAACATATAACTGCCCCTCTCTGATTGGGGGAGACATAGGAGAATCTGGGAGGGTCGGTGCACCAACATCCCCCCCCCCCCAATAACATAAAACTGCCCCTCTCTGATTGGGGGAGACATAGGAGAATCTGGGAGGGTCGGTGCACCAACATCTACCCCCCCATAACATATAACTGCCCCTCTCTGATTGGGGGAGACATAGGAGAATCTGGGAGGGTCGGTGCACCAACATCTACCCCTTCTCCCCCCCAATAACATATAACTGCCCCTCTCTGATTGGGGAGACATAGGAGAATCTGGGAGGGTCGGTGCACCAACATCTACCCCCCCATAACATATAACTGCCTCTCTGATTGGGGGAGACATAGGAGAATCTGGGAGGGTCGGTGCACCAACATCTACCCCTTCCCCCCCATAACATAATAACTGCCCCTCTCTGATTGGGGAAGACATAGGAGAATCTGGGAGGGTCGGTGCACCAACATCTACCCCCCCCCCCATAACATATAACTGCCCCTCATTGATTGGGGGAGACATAGGAGAATCTGGGAGGGTCGGGGCACCAACATATAATACCCAATGATCTACCCTCCACAATGTGTAGCTGCCTCTGTCTAACCGGGGAATACATAGGAGAGCCTGGGGTGGGTGGGGGGGGGGTGCTACACTCCATCAATTCAATGTAGGAGAAACTGCCCCTTCCTGACCTGAGAAGCCATTGGGGGGGGGCTACACTTCATTAATGTTCCACCCCCAATAACTTGTAACTGATCCATCCCTGACCTGGGGTAACACAGGGTGGGGTCTGTACCCCATCGTTACCACCATAATGTATGGCTGCCTCTGGGGGGGGGGGGGGGGGGGGGGGGGGGGGGGGGGGGGGGGGGGGGGGGGGGGGGGGGGGGGGGGGGGGGGGGGGGGGGGGGGGGGGGGGGGGGGGGGGGGGGGGGGGGGGGGGGGGGGGGGGGGGGGGGGGGGGGGGGGGGGGGGGGGGGGGGGGGGGGGGGGGGGGGGGGGGGGGGGGGGGGGGGGGGGGGGGGGGGGGGGGGGGGGGGGGGGGGGGGGGGGGGGGGGGGGGGGGGGTGGTGTGGGGGGGGGGGGGGGGGGTATGGGGTTGGGGGGGGGGGGGGGGGGGGGGGG
>CATNWA010020442.1:15000-66118 GCA_951230385.1 Staurois parvus
TTCTTCCGCGCACTGAGACGTCATCGGTGCGCCTGGCGGGACGCAGCAAAAACGAGAAGTGTCTGCCTCGCCATTTTGGGGCCATTTTTGCGATTGTTGCCATTTACAGAGATCTATTGAAGGGAACGGCGTTGGTGGAATTAGCTCATGCAGCTTTTTTTTTTTTTTTTTTTTGCCGCGTTGAGCCTTTGCGTGATTTTTTTTTTTTTTAGCGGTGCGGTTTTCCCGCATTTTTTGCGTGCTGCATTTGGGGAGCCACTACCTACAAATGACCTGGCAAAACGCAGCTATTTAGCAGGGTTTTCATTAGCAATTTTGCGCACATTTACAAAAGGTTCTGGTGCCAATGGAACACACTGGATGCGAAATCGCATGCCAAGTCGCACTCTCTTGTCCGCAAATCTACATTTTTGGAATGCATTAATACAAAAATATATGTAAAATATGTTAAAATGACTTTTTTATAATTTTAAAAAAAAATCTGAAGACTATATTTAAAAAAAATATATATTTTTTTTAAAATATTTTTCATATTATTTGTAATAAAAACGCATTTCAACATGCAGCATCTCCTCTCTATATATATATATATATACACACAGGTGAAACTGGAACAATGAGAATCTGGTGCATTCATTCATTCATTCATTTTATTTCAGTGCAGCAACTTAAAAGGTGACACTAATATATGAGACTCATTCCATGCAAAGCAAGATAGTTCCAGCCGTGATTTGTCATCATTGTGATGATTATGGCTTACAGCTCATGAAAACCCCAAATCCACAATCTCAGAAAATGAGAATATTGTGAAAAGGTGGAATAATCTCGGCTCAAAGTGTCCCACTCTAATCAGACTCATTCAGCCATAACACCTGCAAAGGGTTCCTGAGCCTTTAAATGGTCTCTCAGTCTGGTTCAGTAGGAATCCCAATCATGGGAAAGACTGCTGACCTGACACCATCACTGACACCCTCCATAAGGAGGGAAAGCCTCAGAAGGGAATTGCAGAAGAAGTTCGATGTTCCCAAAGTGCTGCATCAAAGCACATTAATAGAAAGTTATGTGGAAGGGAAAAGTGTGGAAGAAAAAGGTGCACAAGCAGCAGGGATGACCGCAGCCTGGAGAGGATTGTCAGGAAAAGGCCATTCAAAAGTGTTGGGGACTTTCACAAGGAGTGGACTGAGGCTGGAGTCAGTGCATCAAGAGCCACCACACACAGACGGATCCTGGACATGGGCTTCAAATGTCGTATTCCTCTTGTCAAGCCGCTCCTGAACAACAAACAACGTCAGAAGCGTCTTACCTGGGCTAAAGAAAAACAGACCTGGTCTGTCCTCAGTGGTCCAAAGTCCTCTTTTCTGATGAGAGCAACTTTTGCATCACATTTGGAAACCAAGGACCCAGAGTATGGAGGAAGAATGGAGAGGCCCAAGGACCCCGAGTATGGAGGAAGAATGGAGAGGCCCAAGGACCCCGAGTATGGAGGAAGAATGGAGAGGCCCAAGGACCCCGAGTATGGAGGAAGAATGGAGAGGGACCCCGAGTATGGAGGGAAGAATGGAAGGGCCCCCCGAGTATGGAGGAAGAATGGAGAGGCCCAAGGACCCCGAGTATGGAGGAAGAATGGAGAGGCACAAGGGCCCCGAGTATGGAGGAAGAATGGAGAGGCCCAAGGACCCCGAGTATGGAGGAAGAATGGAGAGGCACAAGGGCCCCGAGTATGGAGGAAGAATGGAGAGGCCCAAGGACCCCGAGTATGGAGGAAGAATGGAGAGGCCCAAGGGCCCCGAGTATGGAGGAAGAATGGAGAGGCACAAGGACCCCGAGTATGGAGGAAGAATGGAGAGGCACAAGGACCCCGAGTATGGAGGAAGAATGGAGAGGCCCAAGGACCCCGAGTATGGAGGAAGAATGGAGAGGCACAAGGACCCCGAGTATGGAGGAAGAATGGAGAGGCACAAGGACCCCGAGTATGGAGGAAGAATGGAGAGGCCCAAGGACCCCGAGTATGGAGGAAGAATGGAGAGGCACAAGGACCCCGAGTATGGAGGAAGAATGGAGAGGCCCAAGGACCCCGAGTATGGAGGAAGAATGGAGAGGCCCAAGGACCCCGAGTATGGAGGAAGAATGGAGAGGCACAAGGACCCCGAGTATGGAGGAAGAATGGAGAGGCACAAGGACCCCGAGTATGGAGGAAGAATGGAGAGGCCCAAGGACCCCGAGTATGGAGAAGAAGAATGGAGAGGCCCAAGGACCCCGAGTATGGAGGAAGAATGGAGAGGCCCAAGGACCCCGAGTATGGAGGAAGAATGGAGAGACACACACTGCAAGATGCTTGAAGTCCAGTGTGAAGTTTCCACAGTCTGTGTTGATTTGGGGAGCCATGTCATCTGCTGGTGTTGGCCCTCTGTGCTTCATTAAGTCCAGGGTCACCGCAGCCGTCTACCAGGAGATTTTGGAGCACTTCATGCTTCCTTCCGCAGACCAGCTTTATGGGGACGCTGACTTCATTTTCCAGCAGGACTTGGCTCCGCCCACACTGCCAAAAGCACCAAAACCTGGTTCAATGACCGTGGGATTACTGTGCTTGATTGGCCAACAAACTCGCCTGACCTGAACCCCATAGAGAATCTATGGGGCATTGCCAAGAGAAAGATGAGAGACATGAGACCGAACAATGCAGAAGAGCTGAAGGCCGCTATTGAAGCATCCTGGTCTTCCATAACACCTCAGCAGTGCCACAGGCTGATAGCTTCCATGCCACGCCGCATTGAGGCAGTAATTGCTGCAAAAGGGGCCCCCAACCAAGTACTGAGTACATATGCAGCTTCTACTTCTCAGAGGTGCGATATTGTTCTATGTACAATCCGTGTTTTATTGATTGCATGGAATATTCTCATTTTCTGAGATTGTGGATTTGGGGTTTTCATGAGCTGTAAGCCATAATCATCACAATGATGACAAATCACGGCTGGAACTATCTTGCTTTGCATGGAATGAGTCTCATATATTAGTGTCACCTTTTAAGTTGCTGCACTGAAATCAATGAATGAATGAATGAATGAATGCACCAGATTCTCATTGTTCCGGTTTCACCTGTATATATATATATGTATATATTGACGTATATTTGAAATACTACCATTTTTGCCGTATTCAATATATTTTTAACCCCTTGCCTACCGGGCACTTCTATACCCCTTCCTTACCAGGCCAATTTTCAGCTTTCAGCGCTGCCGCACTTTGATTGACAATTGCGCAGTCATGCAACATTGTACCCATATGAAATTTTGATCATTTTTTTCTCACAAATAGGAGCTTTCTTTTGGTGGTATTTAATCGCCACTGGGCGCTTTACTTTTTGCGCTATAAATTAAAAATGTGCAAAAAATTTCAAAAAAAAAAAAAGTTTATTTGTATCTTTTATAAAATTTTTCAAACAGGTATTTTTTCTCCTTCAATGATTTGCGTTGATGAGGCGGCACTGATGGGCACTGATAGGCGGCACTGATGGGCACTGATAGGCAGCACTAAAGGGCACTGATAGGCAGTACTAATGAGGTGGCACGGATAGGTGGCACTGACAGACAGCACTAATTAGGAGTCACAGATAGGCGGCACTGATATGCAGCACTGATAGGCGGCACTGATATGCAGCACTGATAGGCGGCACTGCACTGATGGGTACTGATAGACGGCACTGGCACAACCCCTGGGCATTACTTCTGGGCACTGACTGGTGGCACTGACTGGCAGCACTGCTGGGCTGCACTGGTGGGTGGCACTGGTGGGCAGCACTGGTGGGTGGGCACAGGTGGGTGGCACTGGTGGGCACAGGTGGGTGGGCACAGGTGGGTGGCACTGGTAGGTGGCACAGTGTAGGTGGGGGCACTTGCTGGGCACAGGTAGGTGGCACTGCAGAGTGGCACAGGTGGGGGCACTGCTGGGCACAGGTGGGGGCACTGCTGGGCACAGGTGGGGGCACTGCTGGGAACAGGTGGGCGGGGGCTAGTGGGCGCACTGCTGGGCGGAACTTGCGGGTGTCACTGCTGGGCACCGATCATCAGGGCACTGATCATCAGTGCCCTGATGATCGGTGCCGATCCCCGCTCTGACAACTGCCGGTTCTCGGCAGTACTTTCCTCACGATCTGACAGCGTGAGGAAAGTGCAGCCGAGAACCGGCACTTGCATTTCCCTGTGATCAGCGTGTCATTGGACACCGCTGATCACGTGGTAAAAGGCCGGTGGGATCGGCCTTTCACCACATCACGTGATCAGCTGTGTCCGTAGGACACAGCGATCACGGAGATCGCCGGGTGCGCGCCCCCTGGGGCGTGCAGGAGAGCGCGTTCTGGGAGGACGTCATATGACGTCCACCAGAACTGGCCGGCCGCGGTGAAGCCGTCATTCGGCTATGCGCGGTCGGCAAGAGGTTAAAATATGTTGCAATAAATAAATATATATTTATTGAAATATAATTTATTTATTTATTTCAGGTACTTATATATCGCCATCAATGTACGCCGCCGTTTTACATATACATTGTACATTCACATTAGTCCCCGCCCCCGAGGAGCGCACAATCTAAGGTCTCTAACTGACATTCATACATACACATACTGGGGACAATTTAGACCAGGAGCCTAATTCACCTCCCAGCATGTCTTTGGAGTGTGGGAGGAAACCGCAGTACCCGGAGGGGAAACCCACACAGGCACAGGGAGAACATGCAAACTCCAGGTAGGAGGTGCCGTGGTTGGGATTTGAACCAACGACCCGAGTACTGCCAGGTGGAAGTGCTAACCACTTAGCCGCTGTGCTGCCGTATATTTTGAAATATATTGAATACGGCCAAAATTGTACTTCAAATATATTTTTCTTCCATGTGGGCGGTCAGTAGTTTGCTCCGGTACGCGCAAATGTGCGCAAATGAGCATAAATATATTCGTGGATCTCGCCCAGTAATGTATCGTGCGCACAAAACAAATGCGTGAAATGACGTCCAGAAATGCTGCTCCGTCAGTACCGGGTGCGAGAGGCCTAATCATCAATGGTAACGCGGCGAGCCAATGCGCTTTTTTTTTTCTGCGCATCGAAACGTGCATTAAAAATACTTTGAAAGTTTAGCCCGGGTTCACATACATGCGGTGCCGTACATCACATGTGATTCACACAAGAACCGCACCGCATTCCCTGCCGATCACGTGTGATTTGGGCGCGCTGCGATCGGAGCCGTACATTTTTTGTCGCATCCGCACCAAAAACACGCAGGACCCTTTTTTGGGTCGGCACTAGAATCGGATCGCACGTGTACTCACACCTATGGGATCCGATTCTACGCATCGCACTGCGTTTTGCGGACCGATTTCGGGGTGTCGTTAACATACACCCCCGCAGCGGTTCGCAGGAACGGGGTGCGATTCTCACGCGGTGCGGAATTCGCACAGAAAACGCTGAGAATTCCGCATCAGTGTGAACGCGGGCTGAATGCCTAGAAAGGTACAAGAGCTTCTTTGGTGCATTTGTTGCGCGTAGGGCGGGCCTGGGGCTACCGCATGTGGGGAGCGCAAAAAAAAAACACGCAAAAGCGCACGCATTCACGACAACCTCGCCGCGTAGATGTGACCCTGGCCTCGGGGACGTGTGTTTTCTGCATTTCTCACGCTAGCGGCTGCCCATTTAAATGAATGAATTGCCCTTCACGTGACGCGCGGGAACGCGATTGCGCTCGGTTGCAGCTGCAGAAGTGAACCGAGCCTAAAACGTAAAAAAAAAAAAAAACGCAAAAAAACTTTTTTTTTATACTACAAATTTTGCTTCGCGGTTTGGCGCTGCGAAATGAAAGGCAAGGTTTGGCGAACCGGAACCTGGTACTTTTGCCGCGGTTCAGCGACGCCTTTTGCCGCGGTTCAGCGATCGCGGTCGGCTCCGTATTGCATTGTTGCTACAAATGTTTCTGCGCGTCTTCTTATCGTTCTCAATAATTACAATGTATCGGAATGAAGGACGACCCCCCCCCTCTACCATCGGATTATTACACCGCGGCGGGGGGGGGGGGGGCGGCGTACGTCCGGCGTGAGCGCTCGCGGTGCGTTGCCAGCCGCGTGATATATGGCGGCGTGTTTACAGTCAGGAGTAATGAACTTTTAATACGTGACCGCGCGGCGTGACATTATCAAGGTAATTAAAATCTCCCGGCGTCACGTGAAGGGCGCAACCTTTCATCGATCCTCGCTGCGGACAGACGATCGACACAACGGAGGTTCGCTGGGCGATTTCCGTCTCTAGGAAGGCGGCCGGCCCCGGTTACGGTAGTGCGGCGCCCCGGGAGGCAACACCGCGTCCGTGAAAATGAAGGGGGGGAGGGGGAGGGGGGAAGGGGGGGGGGGGGGGGGGGGGGCGTTCATTCTGCTGCTTCGTAATCCCAACGAAGTCCCTGGCGTCTTGTAGGCGCTGGAAGTGACAATGGACGCCCTGGTGACCCGTATTTATCGCCCCCCCCCGGGGAGCGCTCACATCCCGCTGTTCCCGCTAAACGTCTTGACCGCGTTCCTGCCCCTTCCTGGAGACGTCTGCGGGAGACAAACGCGCCAAATCGGTGTCACGCTGGCGGTGTCCTGACCGCAGAGAGGCGATGGAGGGCGGGCGCTGCGGCGCTGGCACCCATTCCCCCTCTGCCATTCCCCAATCTGCCCCCCCCCCACCCCACCCCCCCCCCGTCTGAGAGTCTTAAAGGGACAGCACACCTTGTGCAGGAGGTTACATTGTGTATATACAGCTGAGAGTCACAATGTATCCACTGCAATGCCCCTCCCAGCACAAATCTTTGCTTCTCCATACCCCCCCCCCCCAGTTCAAAGTCTCTCTCTTCCCAAACCCCCCCCCCCCCCAAAAAAAAAATCACCCCTCCTAGCACCAATCCTCTACAACTTCCCCCTCCCAGCCCAACCCCCCCATTCCCTCTCCCAGTACAAATTCCCCCTCCCAGCGCAACCCCCCCAATCCCCTCCTCCCCCCCCAAAAAAAATCACCCCCTCCTAGCACAGATACTCTACCACTAAAATTTCCCCTTTGAGCACCAATCTTCTCCCCCCACTACAAATCCCCCTCCCAGCACAACCCCCCTATTCCCTCTCCCAGTACAAATCCCCACAAACCCCCCCCCCCCCCCCCAGCACAACCCCCCCATTCCCTCTCCCAGTACAAATCCACACAAACCCCCCCCCCCTCCCAGCACAAACCCCCCCATTCCCTCTCCCAGTACAAATCCACACAAACCCCCCCCCCTCCCAGCACAACCCCCCCATTCCCTCTCCCAGTACAAATCCACACAAATCCCCCCTCCCAGCGCATATCCCCCCCCCCAAAAAAAAAAATCACCCCTCCTAGCACAGATCCTCTACCACTAAAATGTCCCCTCTGAGCACCAATCCTCTCCCTCCCCACACTACAAATCCCCCCTCCCAAAGCAACCCCTCCCAATCCCCCCTCCCTGTACAACCCTCCCCCCCCCTCAAAAAAAAATCTTCCCTCCTTCCTAGCACAGATCCTCTACCACAAAAATTTCCCCTCTGAGTACCAATCTCCCCCCCCCACACTTAAAATCCCCTCTCCCAGCACAACCCCCTCCCACTCCCCCGTCCCAGCACAGATTCCCCCCTCAAATAATTACCCCTCCGAGCACCAATCCTCGCCCCCCCCCCCCCCCCCAAAAGAATTCCCCCTCCTAGTACAAATCCCCTCCCCCTCCACCATATCACCTCTTCTATTACAAGCCCCCCACATTTCCCTTCCTAGAGCAATTATTACCCCCTGCTGCCCCCCAGATTCCCTCTCCCAACACAAATCCCTCCCCCATTCTCCTCGGTCCGCCCCCCCACCTCACATAATACCACAGTGCCCAGGGCAGCCGTCCCTCCCACCCACACCTTGTCCCGCCCATGCCGCTACCCACCTTGAAGCAATGCCCCTTGGTCCCCGCCCCCATCCACCTCCCAGCCCCGCCCTCTTTTAGAGAACAGAGAACCAAGAATCATTTTGTGGTGCTAATTCATTCAAAATGTATTACTGAGAACAAGAAAAGCAGGAAAATAGATCCCCCAACAACAATAGATCCACCAACAACAATAGATCCCCCCACAAAACACCCCCCCAGTACCAAGAGATCCACCCCAACAACAATAGACCCCCCAGCAACAATAATCCCCCCACCAGCAATATAAGACTACTTCCCAGCAACAATAGATCCCCAACAACAATAGATCCCCCCCAACAAAATAGATCCCCATACTAAGAGATCCACCCCAACAACAATAGAACCCCCCCAACAACAATAGATCCCCCACCAGCAATATAAGACTCCTTCCCAGCAACAATAGATCCCCCCCAACAAAATAGACCCCCATACTAAAAGATCCACCCCAACAACAATAGAACCCCCCAACAACAATAGATCTTCTCACAACAAAATACCCCCCAAATAATAGACCCCACCAGCAACAATAGATCTCACAGCAACCGGCATCAACAGACCCTCTAGCTGCTAGCAAAAGCAGATCCCTCCTTCATCAGCAGCAACAACTGACCCCCCACCAGCAATATAAGACCCCTTCCCAGCAACAATAGATCCTCCACCAGCAACAATAGACCTCCTTAGCAACAGTAAACCCCTGCACAACAATAGTCCCCCAGCCACAATAGACCCCCCTAGCCGCAATAGACCCCCCAGCCGCAATAGACCCCTCAGCAACAATAAATCCCCCAGCCACAATAGACCCCTCAGCAACAATAGATCCCCCAGCCACAATAGACCCCCCAGCCACAATAGATCCCCACCAGCAACAATAGACCCCCCAGCCACAATAGATCCCCCAGCCACAATAGACCCCCAGCCACAATAGATCCCCCAGCCACAATAGACCCCCCCAGCCACAATAGATCCCCCAGCCACAATAGACCCCCCAGCCACAATAGATCCCCCAGCCACAATACACCCCCCCCAGCCACAATAGATCCCCCAGCCACAATAGACCCCCCAGCCACAATAGATCCCCCAGCCACAATACACCCCCCCAGCCACAATAGATCCCCCAGCCACAATAGACCCCCCAGCCACAATAGATCCCCAGCCACAATAGACCCCCCAGCCACAATAGATCCCCCCGCCACAATAGATCCCCCAGCAGGGTCCTGCACCTTTTTTTGGTGTGAATGCGATTTGAGCCATGCAAAATCTATGGCTCAAATCGCACCGTACGGACTTTGCATGTAATTCGCACAGGAATGCGGTGCCGGTTCACACTCCATGCGTTTCAGTTGCTTTTTTTCTGCATCCAAAACGCACAGAAAGTCGGTGATCTGGTTGTCGGTGTCATAGATCACATCAGCGCTTCCAGTTCCGGTGCGTTCCGGGTGCAGAAAAAAAAAGTAGAACAGTTGGCATTTTTCCTGCACAGAACTGTACTGGAACGCGGTAAAACGCATCAAAAATGCACCGGAACGCGCATGTCCTGATTTATATTGAAGAAAAAGAAAAGGGAAAAAATGAACAGGAAAACATCAAAAACACACACGTGCCAAAAACACGTAAAAAAAAGCACGCATGCAGAAACGCATCTGGCCTGCGTTTCTATAGTGTGAACCGACCCTAAGGGCCAAATGACACTCCATGCGTTTCAGTTGTTTTTTTTCTGCATCCAAAACGCACAGAAAGTCGGTGATCTGGTTGTCGGTGTCATAGATCACATCAGCGCTTGCAGTTCCGGTGCGTTCCGGGTGCAGAAAGAAAAAGTAGAACAGGCGGCATTTTTCCTGCACTGGAACGTTGTAAAACGCATGAAAAATACACCAGAATGCACCAAAACGCACCGGAACGCACATATCTCTATTTAAATTGAAGAAAAAGAGAGGGGGAAAAATGAACAGAAAAAACATCAAAAACGCAGCGGAAGATGCAAAAAATGCGCATGCAGAAACGCATCCGAAATGCATTTCTATAGTGTGAAGCGACCCTAAGGGCCGGTTCACACTCCATGCGTTTCAGTTGCTTTTATTCTGCATCCAAAACGCACAGAAAGTCAGTGATCTGGGTGTCAGTGTCATAGATCACATCAGCGCTTGCAGTTTCGGTGCGTTCCGGCTGCAGAAAAAAAAGTAGAACAGGTGGCATTTGTCCTGCACAGAACTGCACTGGAACACGGTAAAACGCATCGAAAACGCACCGGAACGCACATGTCCTGATTTAAATTGAAGAAAAGGAGAGGGGAGAAAGCACCGGAACTCGTCCAAAATGCATTAAAAGCGCAACGGAACATGTCAAAGACGTGCATGCAGAAACGCATCCTGAACGTATCCGGACTGCGTTTCCATGGTGTGGACCGGCCCTGAAGAAAAAAAAGAGGGGAAAAAATGAACCGGAATGCATCAAAACCGCACCGGAACACGCCAAAAATGCGTCAAAAAACACGCACGCGGAAACGCATCCGGACTGCATTTCTATGGTGTGGACCGGCCCTTAGTCCGATAGACTTCGATGGAACCACGTATGAAACGCAAGTGTTACGTTTTGTGTGCGTTTTTTGACACGGATTTCATGCGTTTTGCGGTTTTAATCTGCCTGGCAACAAATTGGAAAAAAAAAAAAAAGCACCTCACAGGGCTCAGCACCGGGTTCACACTGATGCGGCACATCGCATGTGATTGAGGAACCGCAGCGTTTTCCTGTGCAGATCACGTGATTGAGGAACCGCAGCATTTTCCTGTGCAGATCACATGCGATTGAAGAACCTCATCGCTTTCCTGCGCAGATCACGTGATTGAGGAACCGCAGCGTTTTCCTGTGCAGATCACGTGATTGAGGAACCGCACTGCTTTCCTGTGTAGATCACATGTGATTGAAGAACCACAGCGTTTTCCTGCGCCGATCACGTGATTGAAGAACCAGATCACAGCGTTTTCCTGTGCAGATGACATGTGATTGAGGAACTGCGCCGCTTTCCTGTGCAGATCACATGTGATTGAGGAACTGCGCCGCTTTCCTGTGCAGATCACATGCGATTGAGGAACTGCAGCATTTTTCCTGCGCAGATCACATGTGATTGAGGAACCGTGCCGCTATTTTTCCTGTGCAGATCACATGTGATTGAGGAACCTGCCGCTTTCCTGTGCAGATCACATGTGTGATTGAGGAACTGCGCCGCTTTCCTGTGCAGATCACGTGATTGAGGAACCGCAGCGTTTTCCTGTGCAGATCACATGTGATTGAGGAACCGCAGCATTTTCCTGCGCAGATCACATGATTGAGGAACCGCACTGCTTTCCTGTGCAGATCACATGCGATTGAAGAACCGCAGCGTTTTCCTGTGCAGATCAAATGTGATTGAGGAACCGCAGCATTTTCCTGTGCAGATCACATGCGATTGAGGAACCGCACCTCTTTCCTGAGCAGATCACATGCGATTGAAGAACCGCACCGCTTTCCTGTGCAGATCACATGTGATTGAGGAACCGCAGCATTTTCCTGTGCAGATCACATGTGATTGAGGAACCGCACTGCTTTCCTGCGCAGATCACATGTGATTGAGGAACCGCAGCATTTTCCTGTGCAGATCATGTGATTGAGGAACCGCAGCATTTTCCTGCGCAGATCACATGCGATTGAGGAACCGCACCGCTTTCCTGTGCAGATCACATGTGATTGAGGAACTGCACCGCTTTCCTGTGCAGATCACATGTGATTGAGGAACCGCACCGCTTTCCTGTGCAGATCACGTGATTGAGGAACCGCAGCATTTTCCTGTGCAGATCACTTGAGTGAGGAACCGCACCGCTTTCCTGTGCAGATCACATGCGATTGAGGAACTGCAGCATTTTCCTGCGCAGATCACGTGATTGAGGAACCGCACAGCTTTCCTGCGCAGATCACATGCGATTGAGGAACCGCACCGCTTTCCTGTGCAGATCACATGTGATTGAGGAACTGCAGCCTTTTCCTGCGCAGATCACGTGATTGAGGAACCGCACTGCTTTCCTGTGCAGATCACGTGATTGAGGAACCACAGAGTTTTCCTGCGCAGATCACATGATTGAGGAACCGCACCGCTTTCCTGTGCAGATCACATGTGATTGAGGAACCGCAGCATTTTCCTGTGCAGATCACATGTGATTTAGGAACCGCACCGCTTTCCTGCGCAGATCACATATGATTGAGGAACTGCACCGCTTTCCTGTGCAGATCACATGCGATTGAGGAACCGCACCGCTTTCCTGTGCAGATCACATGTGATTGAGGAACCGCAGCATTTTCCTGTGCAGATCACATGCGATTGAGGAACTGCAGCATTTTCCTGTGCAGATCACATGCGATTGAAGAACCGCACCGCTTTCCTGTGCAGATCACATGATTGAGGAACCGCACTGCTTTCCTGCGCAGATCACGTGATTGAGAAACCGTGCTGCTTTCCTGTGCAGATCACATGCGATTGAAGAACCGCAGCGTTTTCCTGTACAGATCATGTGATTGAGGAACCGCAGCATTTTCCTGTGCAGATCACATATGATTTAGGAACCGCACCGCTTTCCTGCGCAGATCACATATGATTGAGGAACTGCACCGCTTTCCTGTGCAGATCACATGCGATTGAGGAACCGCACCGCTTTCCTGTTCAGATCACATGTGATTGAGGAACCGCAGCATTTTCCTGTGCAGATCACATGCGATTGAGGAACTGCAGCATTTTCCTGTGCAGATCACATGCGATTGAAGAACCGCACCGCTTTCCTGTGCAGATCACATGATTGAGGAACCGCACTGCTTTCCTGCGCAGATCACGTGATTGAGAAACGTGCTGCTTTCCTGTGCAGATCACATGCGATTGAAGAACCGCAGCGTTTTCCTGTACAGATCATGTGATTGAGGAACCGCAGCATTTTCCTGAGCAGATCACATGCGATTGAGGAACCACACCACTTTCCTGCGCAGATCACATGTGGTTGAGGAACCGCACCATTTTCTGTGCAGATCACATGTGATTTAGGAACCGCAGCGTTTTCCTGTGCAGATCACGTGATTGAGGAACCGCACCGCTTTCCTGTGCAGATCATGTGATTGAGGAACCACACCACTTTTCCTGTGCAGATCACATGATTGAGGAACCGCACCGCGTTTTCCTGTGCAGATCACGTGATTGAGGAACCGCAGCATTTTCCTGTGCAGATCACATGTGATTGAGGAACCGCACCGCTTTCCTGCGCAGATCACATATGATTGAGGAACCGCACCGCTTTCCTGTGCAGATCACATGTGATTCAGGAACCGCAGCGTTTTCCTGTGCAGATCACATGTGATTTGTGCGCGGTGCAATGCGGAGGCGTACATTTTGTATGGCTCAGAAGAATCGCACCGCACCGAAGAAACGCAGGAACCCACTTTTTTTGTCCGCAGATCATCGGATCACACCGTGCTGCTTTCCTGTTCACAGATTGAAACCGCTACGGCCCCTGGTTTCACACCCAGATCAGTGATTGAGGAACAGCATTTCGCAGCACCGTGCAGATCACATGATTTAAACCGCACCGCTTTCCTGCGCACTGCATACACCCGCTTTCCTGTGCTGCATGCGATTGAACCGATTGTGAAACCTGCAGGAACCGCACCGCTTTCCTGTGCAGATCACATGTGATTGAGGAACCGCAGGTTGTGCAGAACACATGCGATTTGCATTTTCCTGTTGCGATTGAAGAAGGCTTTCCGCAGATCACATTCGTGCTGCTTTCTGTGCTGCGATTGAAGAACCGCAGCGTTTTCCTGTACAGATCATGTGATTGAGGAACCGCAGTGACACATGTGGTTGAGGAACCGCACCGCTTTCCTGAGCAGATCACATGCGATTGAGGAACCACACCACTTTCCTGAGCAGATCATTTGAGGAACCACACCACTTTCCTGCGCAGATCACATGTGGTTGAGGAACCGCACCGCTTTCCTGTGCAGATCACGTGATTGAGGAACCGCACCACTTTCCTGTGCAGATCACGTGATTGAGGAACCGCAGCGTTTTCCTGTGCAGATCACGTGATTGAGGAACCGCACCGCTTTCCTGCGCAGATCACATGTGATTGAGGAACCGCACCGCTTTCCTGCGCAGATCACATGTGATTGGAGGAACCGCACCGCTTTCCTGTGCAGATCACATGTAATTCAGGAACCGCAGCGTTTTTCCTGTGCAGATCACATGTGATTTGTGCGCGGTGCAATCGGAGGCGTACATTTTGTATGGCTCAGATCGCACCGCACCAAAGAAACGCAGGACCCCTTTTTTTGTCCGCACCAGAATCGGATCACACGGGTGTTCAGACTGAACCCGCTACGGCCCCCACACACACCCAGAATCAGATGAAGAAGCACCGTGAAAAGCCTGCTTACCCTGTCTGCAGTGAATCCTGTAGACTGGGACTGGGGGTCGGTTGGGTTTGCTCTTCGGAGGTCGATCTTCGTGTTCGCTGCTCAGAGGTGACAGGTTCTCTTTAACATTCGTTTTCGGTCCCATAGTCAGGAGAAGTGATAATTGGAGACAGACGGATCGCTGTCCCTGTTCCCGCGCGAGACATTCCTCAGCCTGGAGTCATCCGCTGCCACTGCCTTGTTAATTAGTACCGGGTGAGGAGCCGTTCCTGGAGCCAATCTGCACCCCACGCTTCTACCCCGGAGCCAATCTTCACCCCACGCTTCTACCCCGGAGCCAATGTGTACCCCACGCTTCTGCGCCGGAGCCAATCTGCACCCCACGCTTCTACGCCGGAGCCAATCTGCACCCCCACGCTTCTACGCCGGAGCCAATCTGCACCCCACGCTTCTACCCTGGAGCCAATGTGTACCCCACGCCTCTACCCTGGAGCCAATGTGTACCCCACGCTTCTACGCCGGAGCCAATCTGCACCCCACGCTTCTACCCGGAGCCAATGTGTACCCCACGCTTCTACCAGGGAGCCAATGTGTACCCCACGCTTCCACCATGGAGCCAATGTGTACCCCACGCTTCTACCCTGGAGCCAATGTGTACCCCACGCTTCTACGCCGGAGCCAATCTGTACCCCACACTTCTACCTTGGAGCCAATGTGTACCCCACGCTTCTACCACGGAGCCAATGTGCACCCCACGCTTCTACCCCGGAGCCAATGTGTACCCCACGCTTCTACCACGGAGCCAATGTGCACCCCACGCTTCTACTCCGGAGCCAATGTGTACCCCACGCTTCTACCATGGAGTCAATGTGTACCCCACGCTTCTACCATGGAGCCAATGTGTACCCCACGCTTCCACCATGGAGCCAATGTGTACCCCACGCTTCTACCCCGGAGCCAATCTGCACCCCACGCTTCTACCCCGGAGCCAATGTGTACCCCACGCTTCCACCATGGAGCCAATGTGTACCCCACGCTTCTACCATGGAGTCAATGTGTACCCCACGCTTCCACCATGGAGCCAATGTGTACCCCACGCTTCTACCATGGAGCAAATATTTGCCCATGCTTCCATTCCAGAGCCAATGTGTGCCCATGCTTCCATTCCAGAGCCAATGTGTGTCCTATGCTTCCATCCTGGAGCCAATGTGTCCTCCACACTTCTCCCGAGAGCTAATGTGCTCTCCACACCTATGCATCAGAGACAATGTGTACTGCTTACTTCCGCCTTCAACCAATGTGTGCCAATGCTTCCACCCTGGAGCCAAAGTGTGCGCCATGCTTCCCTTGAGAGCCAATGTGCTCACCACACCTACACTCCAGAGCCAATGTACACTTCGTGCTTCCACCTGCAACCAATGTGCACCAGTGCTTCTGCCCTATGCGTTCTATGCTTCCATCCTGCAGCTCCCAACACTTCGACCCTGGAGCCAATGTGTGCCCACACTTCAACCCTGGAGCCAATGTGTGCCCACACTTCAACCCTGGAGCCAATGTGTGCCCACACTTCAACCCTGGAGCCAATGTGTGCCCACACTTCAACCCTGGAGCCAATGTGTGCCCACACTTCGACCCTGGAGCCAATGTGTGCCCACACTTCGACCCAGAGCCAATCTGGGCCCCTCTTTCCTCTCTGGAGCCAATGTGCTGTCCATGCTTCCACTCCACAACCAATGTGCACCCATACGTCTGTCCCAGAGCCCATATATGCTTCACATATTCCCCCAGAACCAATGTGCATTTCACACTTCCTCCCTGCAACCAATGTACACCCGTGCTTCCACCCTGGAGCCAAAGTGCACCCATCTTTTCCTCCCTGGAACCAATGTGCACCCCACACTTCCTCCCTGGAACCAATGTGCACCCCACACTTCCTTTCTGGAACCAATGTGCACCCCACACTTCCTCCCTGGAACCAATGTGCACCCCACACTTCCTCCCTGGAACCAATGTGCACCCCACACTTCCTCCCTGGAACCAATGTGCACCCCACACTTCCACCCTGGAACCAATGTGCACCCCACACTTCCACCCTGGAACCAATGTGCACCCCACACTTCCACCCTGGAACCAATGTACACCCCACACTTCCTCCCTGGAACCAATGTGCACCCCACACTTCCTCCCTGGAACCAATGTGCACCCCACACTTCCTCCCTGGAACCAATGTGCACCCCACACTTCCTTTCTGGAACCAATGTGCACCCCACACTTCCTCCCTGGAACCAATGTGCACCCCACACTTCCTCCCTGGAACCAATGTGCACCCCACACTTCCACCCTGGAACCAATGTGCACCCCACACTTCCACCCTGGAACCAATGTGCACCCCACACTTCCACCCTGGAACCAATGTACACCCCACACTTCCTCCCTGGAACCAATGTGCACCCCACACTTCCTCCCTGGAACCAATGTGCACCCCACACTTCCACCCTGGAACCAATGGGTCCGGTGTCACCCGGTGCAGCGCGCACCCCCCGCATCTGCCTAGGGACGCCCCTATCTGACTGTACAATCTGCGACAGACCAGTCACTGTGTCATGGCGTGTGCGCCCGGTGAAGGGGATTGGGCAGAGATTGTACAATCAGATTGGTAGGTGTGTGGTAGGTAGAACACTTTATTTGCAGCGAGCCCTTCGGCTCGGGGTGGGATGCCGTGCTCTCGGGTATCATGGCTGATGTTGTGCCGTGGCTCATAGTTTGCCAGAATTTGATTTGCGCAGCGCAGGTGGCCCGCCGTGGATCGGGACGCCATGGATCAGGGACGCCGTGGATCGGGGACGCCGTGGATCGGGGACGCCGTGGATCGGGGACGCCGTGGTCACACATCGGGATCCGGGAGAAGGTTGCAGAGTTTAGGAGATGAATTTATTACATTTACAAGCAGAGCGAGCGCCTGGGCCAGCGCTCCGAGACTGAGGTCACCTCACACCCGCCATCTTCAGATCCGTGCCGCTGCGGGGGTCAGGAGAGGAGAGGGAGCGCCAGCGGGAGCAGCGCACGGCGGGGTGACTGACAGGCGGCTTTATCTAACGGGAAATCGTTATGTAATTGCAGAAATTTGTCGTTTCCTAAAATCGCTGAAATCATTTCACTGCATTTTGTGACCAAAAAATCTCTGCGCTTGGCTTCCCGAGTCTGCACACCTTCCCAGAGGAAAAGAGGACCTGTCTACCCTCTCCTAGGAGGACCTGTCTACCCTATCCTAGGAGGACCCATCCAACCCTCTCCTAAGAGGACCTGTCTACCCTCTCCTAGGAGGACCTGTCTACCCTCTCCTAGGAGGACCTGTCCAACCCTCTCCTAAGAGGACCTGTCTACCCTCTCCTAGGAGGACCTGTCTACCCTCTCCTAGGAGGACCTGTCTACCCTCTCCTAGGAGGACCTGTCTACCTCTCCTAGGAGGACCTGTCTACTCTCTCCTAGGAGGACCTGTCTACCCTCTCCTAGGAGGACCTGTCTACCCTCTCCTAGGAGGACCTGTCTACCTTCTCCTAGGAGGACCCATCCAACCCTCTCCTAGGAGGACCATCCAACCCTCTCCTAGGAGGACCTGTCTACCCTCTCCTAAGAAGACCTGTCTACCCTCTACTAGGAGAACCTGTCTACCTCTCTCCTAGGAGGACCATCCAACCCTCTCCTAGGAGGACCTGTCCAACCCTCTCCTAGGAGGACCTGTCTATTCTCTCCTAGGAGGACCTGTCTACCCTCTCCTAGGAGGACCTGTCTACCCTCTCCTAAGAGAACCTGTCTACCCTCCCCTAAGAGGACTTGTCTACCCTCTCCTAGGAGGACCTGTCTAACCCTCTCCTAGGAGGACCTGTCTATTCTCTCCTAGGAGGACCTGTCTACTCTCTCCTAGGAGGACCTGTCTACTCTCTCCTAAGAGGACCTGTCTACCCTCTCCTAGGAGGACCTGGACCTGTCTACCCTCTCCTAGGAGGACCTGTCTACCCTCTCCTAGGAGGACCTGTCTACCCTCTCCTAGGAGGACCTGTCTACTCTCTCCTAGGAGGACCTGTCTACCCTCTCCTAAAAGGACCTGTCTACCCTCTCCTAGGAGGACCCGTCCAACCCTCTCCTAGGAGGACCTGTCTACCCTCTCCTAGGAAGACCCATCCAACCCTCTCCTAAGAGGACCTGTCAACCCTCTCCTAGGAGGACCCGTCCAACCCTCTCCTAGGAGGACCTGTCTACTCTCTCCTAGGAGGACCTGTCTACCCTCCCCTAAGAGGACTTGTCTACCCTCTCCTAGGAGGACCTGTCTACCCTCTCCTAGGAGGACCTGTCTACCCTCTCCTAAGAGGACCTGTCTACCCTCTCCTAGGAGGACCTGTCTACTCTCTCCTAGGAGTACCTGTCTACCCTCTCCTAAGAGGACCTGTCTACTCTCTCCTAGGGGGACCTGTCTACCCTCTCCTAGAAGGATCCGTCCAACCCTCTCCTAGGAGGACCTGTCTACCCTCTCCTAAGAGGACCTGTCTACCCTCTCCTAGGAGGACCTGTCTACCCTCTCCTAGGAGGACCTGTCTACCCTCTCCTAAGAGGACCTGTCTACCCTCTCCTAAGAGGACCTGTCTACCCTCTCCTAGGAGGACCTGTCTACCCTCTCCTAGAAGGATCCGTCCAACCCTCTCCTAGGAGGACCTGTCTACCCTCTCCTAGGAGGACCTGTCTACCCTCTCCTAAGAGGACCTGTCTACCCTCTCCTAGGAGGACCTGTCTACTCTCTCCTAGGAGGACCTGTCTACCCTCTCCTAGGAGGACCTGTCTACCCTCTCCTAAGAGGACCTGTCTACCCTCTCCTAGGAGGACCTGTCTACTCTCTCCTAGGAGTACCTGTCTACCCTCTCCTAAGAGGACCTGTCTACTCTCTCCTAGAAGGATCCGTCCAACCCTCTCCTAGGAGGACCTGTCTACCCTCTCCTAAGAGGACCTGTCTACCCTCTCCTAGGAGGACCCGTCCAACCCTCTCCTAAGAGGACCTGTCTACCCTCTCCTAGGAAGACCCATCCAACCCTCTCTCCTAAGAGGACCTGTCTACCCTCTCCTAGGAGGACCCGTCCAACCCTCTCCTAGGAGGACCTGTCTACCCTCTCCTAGGAAGACCCATCCAACCCTCTCCTAAGAGGACCTGTCTACCCTCTCCTAGGAGGACCCGTCCAACCCTCTCCTAGGAGGACCTGTCTACTCTCTCCTAGGAGGACCTGTCTACCCTCTCCTAAGAGGACCTGTCTACCCTCCCCTAAGAGGACCTGTCTACCCCTCTCCTAGGAGGACCTGTCTACTCTCTCCTAGGAGGACCTGTCTACCCTCCCCTAAGAGGACCTGTCTACCCTCCCCTAGGAGGACCTGTCTACTCTCTCCTAGGAGGACCTGTCTACCCTCTCCTAAGAGGACCTTTCTACCCTCTCCTAAGAGGACCTGTCTACCCTATCCTAAGAGGACCTGTCTACCCTCTCCTAGGAAGACCCATCCAACCCTCTCCTAAGAGGACCTGTCTACCCTCTCCTAGGAGGACCCGTCCAACCCTCTCCTAGGAGGACCTGTCTACCTGTCTCTCTCCTAGGAGGACCTGTCTACCCTCTCCTAAGAGGACCTGTCTACCCTCCCCTAAGAGGACCTGTCTACCCTCTCCTAGGAGGACCTGTCTACTCTCTCCTAGGAGGACCTGTCTACCCTCCCCTAAGAGGACCTGTCTACCCTCCCCTAGGAGGACCTGTCTACTCTCTCCTAGGAGGACCTGTCTACCCTCTCCTAAGAGGACCTTTCTACCCTCTCCTAAGAGGACCTGTCTACCCTATCCTAAGAGGACCTGTCTACCCTCTCCTAGGAGGACCTGTCTACCCTCTCCTAGGAGGACCCGTCCAACTCTCTCCTAGGAGGACCTGTCTACTCTCTCCTAAGAGGACCTGTCTACCCTCTCCTAGGAGGACCTATCTACTCTCTCCTAAGAGGACCCGTCCAACCCTCTCCTAGGAGGACCTGTCTACCCTCTCCTAGGAGGACCCATAAAACCCTCTCCTAGGAGTACCTGTCTACCCTCTCCTAGAGGACCTGTCTACCCTCTCCTAGGAGGACCCATCCAACCCTCTCCTAAGAGGACCTGTCTACCCTCTCCTAGGAGGACCCGTCCAACCCTCTCCTAGGAGGACCTGTCTACCCTCTCCTAGGAGGACCCGACCAACCCCCTCCTAGGAGGATCTGTCTACTCTCTCCTAAGAGGACCTGTGTATCACTCTCCTAAGAGGATCTGTGTATCACTCTCCTAAGAGGACCTGTCCCACTGTCTTAAGAGGACCTGTCTAAATCTTTCTAAGAGGACCTGTCTAATCATCTACTAAGAGGACCTGTCTAACCCTTTCTAAGAGGACCTGTTTAACCCTCTCCTAAGAGGACCTGTCTAAACCTTTCTTAAGAGGACCCGTCTAACCCTCTCCTAAGAGGACCTGTCTAACACTTTCTAAGAGGACCTGTCTAACCCTTTCCTAGTAGGACCTGTCTAACCCTCTCCTAAGAGGACCGGTTTATCACTCTCCTAAGTAGACCTGTTCAACCGTCTTAAGAGGACCTGTTTAATTCTTTCTACGAGGACCTGCCTAACCATCTCCTAAGAGGACCTGATTAAACCCTTTCCTAAGAGGACCTGTCTAACTCTTTTTTAAGAGGACCTTCTAACCCTCTCCTAAGAGGACTTGTCCATCCTTATCCTAAGAGGACCTATCTAATTCTATTTTAAGAGTACCTGTCTAACCCTTTCCTAACAGGACCTGTCCAACTCTTAGATAAGAGGACCCATCTAACCCTGGCCTATGATGACCTGTCTAACCCTTTCCTTGGAGGACCAGTCTAACCCTTTCCTTGGAGGACCTGTCTAACCCTTTCCTAATGAAATAACAGACGTCTTTGCTGCATGCACCTGCAAGTGTATGTATCCCATCCATGCAGTCTATGTGCCGTCTATGACGGAAATGACCTTTAGATTTTAGCATCAAAGCTGAAGTTTCATCTGCATTTAATTTTCCTTCCTTGGTTCCTCCCTCCCCCTCATCAACTTTTTAATAAAATTATTAAATAAAACCTGTCCATCACTGGGTCTTTGTGCTTCTCTATGCAATGCAGGCAGATCATGGCTGGTGGAAGGAGCTGGCAGGGTGCTGTACATGGCTTCCTGAAAACATCATACCACCCCTCACTACTTCCCCCTCTCCAGGGCCCCTCAGTCTTGATTCAAGCAGTGGGCTGGCGTTTGGGAGGAGTTATGCAAATGTGAAAAAAATGCCTTGATGGGTGGGTGTTCCTAGTCAGGCTGTATTTGCATAGGTAACGCCCACAAGTGATACTGAGCCTCAATGATTAAAAGTACAGAAATACAATGAATGCAAGGGGCGTGGCCAGGGACAATCAGGCTGTGGAGGATGATGCTGGACGTCTTCCAGTGAGGAAATGAGGCGGAGCTCTCTCTGATTTACTGTAGCTTCTAATGCACATTGTGAGAAGCTCAGAAACCAGAGAAGCCGTTTCAGTCCAGGGGAGGAGCCAGTACACCTGTGCAAGACTGAAGGGGAGGAAGGGTACACCTGTGCAAGACTGAAGGGGAGGAACGGGTACACCTGTGCAAGACTGAAGGGGAGGAGCCGGTACACCTGTGCAAGACTGAAGGGGAGGAGCCGGTACACCTGTGCAAGACTGAAGGGGAGGAGCCGGTACACCTGTGAAGGGGAGGAGCAAGACTGAAGGGGAGGAGCGGGTACACCTGTGCAAGACTGAAGGGGGGACGGGTACACCTGTGCAAACGGGTACACCTGTGCAAGACTGAAGGGGAGGAGCGGGTACACCTGTGCAAGACTGAAGGGGAGGAGCGGGTACACCTGTGCAAGACTGAAGGGGAGGAGCCAGTACACCTGTGCAAGACTGAAGGGGAGGAAGCGGGTACACCTGTGCAAGACTGAGGGGAGGAAGCGGGTACACCTGTGCAAGACTGAAGGGGAGGAGCCTGTACACCTGTGCAAGACTGAAGGGGAGGAGCCGGTACACCTGTACAAGACTGAAGGGGAGGAGCCGGTACACCTGTGCAAGACTGAAGGGGAGGAGCCGGTACACCTGTGCAAGACTGAAGGGGAGGAGCCGGACACCTGTGCAAGACTGAAGGGGAAGAGCCGGACACCTGTGCAAGACTGGAGGGGAGGAGCCAATACACCTGTGTTTTGGCTCAAGGGGAGGAGCCCATACACCTGTGCAAGACTGAAGGGGAGGAGCTGATACACCTGTGCAAGACTGGAGGGGAGCTGATACACCTGTGCAAGCTGGAGGAGGGGAGGAGCCGGTACACCTGTGCCAGACTGGGGGGGAAGAGCCGTTACACCTGTGCAAGACTGAAGGGGAGGAGCCGTACATCTGTGCAAGACTGAAGGGGAGGAGCCAGAACACCGCTGCAAGACTGAAGGGGAGGAGCCGGTATATCTGTGCAAGACTGAAGGGGAGGAGCCAATACACCTGTGTAAGACTGAAGGGGAGGAGCCGGTACATCTGTGCAAGACTGAAGGGGAGGAGCCGGTACACCTGTGCAAGACTGAAGGGGAGGAGCCGAACATCTGTGCAAGACTGAAGGGGAGGAGCTGGTATACCTGTGCAAGACTGAAGGGGAGGAGCCGGTACACCTGTGCAAGACTGAAGGGGAGGAGCTGGTATACCTGTGAAAAACTAGAGAGGAGGAGCCAGAGGGAGGATTTGAAGATGATCTGTCAGTAATGACATGTCACAATAAAAGTTAAATCTCCACCTTTTATCAAGTTCCAATCAGTGACTTTGCTTGGCTGAGATGATGTCATTAGTCTGCTGCAGGCAGGATGAAGCATTTCCTCAGTCTCCCCTCCCCCACTGATCAGACTGTACATTGTAACTCACCCTGCCGGATAATCCTGCATCTAGAGACAATTGGCTCTCAGAGAGGCGATGGCAGCCAATGTGCCATGAGTAACATGCTGATGGGGAGTTGCAGACGTCTCATTAAAAGCAATAATTAGCTGTAACGTGATAATTGTTCGTTAATCCTCATTAGTTTCCCTGATTGGGGCATCCTGTGTTTTCGGCTGATGAGGAGGGATGATGGTGATTGGTCAGAGCTGGTCTGGCTGGGCTGCGGGGAGGAGAATGAGCCCCATCTGTAGAGCAGACAGAAGACGTGGAGAGATCCCTATACCGGGGAGATGTACACATTGTCAGGTTAGTGTGGGGGAGGCACAAATGTTGCTATGACGATCGGTGAGATGGCGGTACCCTTGCATTGTCTGCAATCAACAATCATCACCATATTCTACAAATGACATTAACCCTCGGCGGGGGAGTGATGAGAGGAGCTTTACATTGTCATCCAGATGAAACATTGTCCTGGAGTTACATTGTTCTAAAGCCAAACCAAGGCCATGTAACAGGAGAGGGTCAGAGACTGCGGACATAGTACAGGAGAGGGTCAGAGACTGCAGACATAGTACAGGAGACGGTCAGAGACTGCAGACAGTACAGGGGATGACCAGAGACTGCAGACACAGTACAGGAGATGACCAGAGACTGCGGACATAGTACAGGGAGGGATGACCAGAGACTGCAGACACAGTACAGGAGATGACCAGAGACTGCAGACATAGTACAGGAGATGACCAGAGACTGCAGACATAGTACAGGAGAGGGTCAGAGACTGCAGACACAGTACAGGAGAGGGTCAGAGACTGCAGACACAGTACAGGAGATGGACCAGAGACTGCAGACACAGTACAGGAGATGGTCAGAGACTGCAGACACAGTACAGGAGATGACCAGAGACTGCGGACACAGTACAGGAGATGACCAGAGACTGCGGACACAGTACAGGAGATGACCAGAGACTGCGGACATAGTACAGGAGATGACCAGAGACTGCGGACAGTACTGGAGATGACCAGAGACTGCGGACACAGTACAGGAGATGACCAGAGACTGCGGACAGTACAGGAGATGACCAGAGACTGCGGACAGTACAGGAGATGACCAGAGACTGCAGACATAGTACAGGAGATGTCAGAGACTGCGGACACCGTACAGGAGATGACCAGAGACTGCAGACATAGTACAGGAGATGACCAGAGACTGCAGACACAGTACAGGAGATGACCAGAGACTGCAGACACAGTACAGGAGATGACCAGAGACTGCAGACACAGTACAGGAGATGTCAGAGACTGCAGACACAGTACAGGAGATGACCAGAGACTGCAGACACAGTACAGGAGATGGTCAGAGACTGCAGACATAGTACAGGAGATGACCAGAGACTGCAGACATAGTACAGGAGATGGTCAGAGACTGCAGACACAGTACAGGAGATGGTCAGAGACTGCAGACACAGTACAGGAGACGACCAGAGACTGCAGACACAGTACAGGAGATGACCAGAGACTGCAGACACAGTACAGGAGATGACCAGAGACTGCAGACACAGTACAGGAGATGGTCAGAGACTGCAGACACAGTACAGGAGATGACCGGAGACTGCGGACACAGTACAGGAGGTGACCAGAGACTGCAGACACAGTACAGGAGATGACCAGAGACTGCGGACACAGTACAGGAGATGACCAGAGACTGCAGACACAGTACAGGAGATGACCAGAGACTACAGTACAGGAGATGACAGAGACTGCGGGTACAGGAGGGTGACCAGAGACTGTTGACACAGTACAGGAGGTGTTGACTGCGGACACAGTACAGGGACGACGTTGAGACTGCAGACACAGTACAGGGACGACCGAGACTGCGTTACAGGAGACGGTCAGAGACTGCGGACACAGTACAGGAGACGTTGCGGTGCGTTGTGGGACGTTGCGGTGCGTTGTGGGACGTTGTGGTGTGGCGGTGCGTTGTGGGACGTGCGGTGTGTGGGCGGTGTTGTGGGACGTTGTGGGTGGTTGCGGTGCGTTGTGGGACGTTGTGTGGTGTGTTGCGGTGCGTTGTGGGACGTTGTGGTGTGTTGCGGTGCGTTGTGTTGTGGTGTGTTGCGGTGTGTGGGATGTTGCGGTGTGTTGCGGTGCGTTGTGGGATGTTGCGGTGTGTTGCGGTGCGTTGTGGGATGTTGCGGTGTGTTGCGGTGCGTTGTGGGATGTTGCGGTGCGGGTGGTGAAGTTGTGGGATGTTGCGGTGTGTTGCGGTGCATTGTGGGATGTTGCGGTGATGTGCGTGGTGAAGTTGTGGGATGTTGCGGCGTTGGGGGTGTCGCGGTGCGTTGTGGGATGTTGCGGTGTCGTGGTGAATGTTGCGGTGGTGAAGTTGTGGGATTGTGCGGTGTGTTGCGGTGCGTTGTGGGATGTTGCGGTGGGTTGCGGTGCATTGTGGGATGTTGCGGTGTGTTGCGGTGCATTGTGGGATGTTGCGGTGCGTCGTGGTGAAGTTGTGGGATGTTGGTGGGGTGTGTTGCGGTGCGTTGTGGGATGTTGCGGTGCGTCGTGGTGAAGTTGTGGGATGTTGCGGTGTGTTGCGGTGCGTTGTGGTGAAGTTGTGGGATGTTGCGGTGCGTCGTGGTGAAGTTGTGGGATGTTGCGGTGGTGTGTTGCGGTGCGTTGTGGGATGTTGCGGTGCGTCGTGGTGAAGTTGTGGGATGTTGCGGTGTGTTGCGGTGCGTTGTGGGATGTGAAGTGGTGAAGTTGTGGGATGTTGCGGTGCGTCGTGGTGAAGTTGTGGGATGTTGCGGTGCGTCGTGGTGAAGTTGTGGGATGTTGCAGTGCGTTGGTTCACACTATAGAAATGCATTCCAGATGCACATTTTTTGCACATTCCGCTGCGATTTTGATGTTTTTCTGTTCATTTCCCCCCCCTCTCTTTTTCTGCAATTTAAATAGAGACATGTGTGTTCCGGTGCGTTTTGGTGCGTTCTGATGAATTTTTCATGCAGTTTTCCGTGTTTCAGTGCTTTTCGGTGCGTTCTGGTGTGTTGTTTTGCGTTTATCCACGTTCAGGTGTGTTTCGGTGCGTTCTGGTTATTTTTGGTGCGTTTTACCGTGTTCCAGTGCAGGAAAAATGCCGCCTGTTCTACTTTTCTTTCTGCACCCGGAACGCACCGGAACTGCAAGCGCTGATGTGATCTCTGACACCGACAACCAGATCTCCAACTTTCTGTGCGTTTTGGATGCAGAAGAAAAAGCAACTGAAATGCATGGAGTGTGACCCGGCCCTCAGCCTTCCATATACATCTATGAATGTCATTCTATATAGCAGGTTGTGGTTTAGTGGCCCTTTAAGTGTCGCAGAGGCAGAAGTTTGGGGCCGGTGCCCAGCACAGACGTCTCGGTTAGCGGGGGTGGGGCGGGGTTGGCACCACGAACGCTGCCAGGAACAGGCACCTTATAGAGCGACTATCAATGGACATTTATGCGACTTTTGGTTGAATCCCTGCAATGCTCTCTGAGCGTATGATCCGCACGATGACGTCACAGGCCGGCCCGCTGCCTGGAAGGCTGTCTGCTTCCTCCTGGCTAGTTTATGGGCCGATGAACTCATCTGCACACCTGGGGGCGGTAAAACGTTCCATGAAACGCTTCAGTTCATTCGGGACAAGGGGAGCAGTGTTACCCAGCCAGACCCATCCGAGCCGGGACCCGTAACCCCTTCTGTGCCGGAGACTTCCCGATCCATCATCCGATAGAACCCCCAGAAGAACCAACCCCCCCCCCATCTTCTGAAGGGATAGTCCTCCTACCGACAGCAGAGTATTTATGACTCAGCTTAGACCTGACCAATGAAATCTCACGTCACCTATGAACGTCAGGAAGGTCCCACCGGAGGTCCTACTGGAGGTCCTACCTGTAGGTTGGCGCGGTCAGTTGTGAGCCCATCGGCCTGGGCCCAGTGCTGGCTGATCTCCAGTGACCTGAACTTGAACCTCCATTTCCGACCCGACTTCCTTCTGACCCGTATTTTGGACCCTCATCCCACCTCGGTGGCCTGTGGCTGGGCGCACGTCGAGAGCATGAGCGCGTTGGCATGTGCCCCATATGTAGAGGTGTGCGCACATGTCTAGGAGGGTATTTATTCCCCTCCCGTATTTCTGCTGGTGCCTTCACCTCTGCTTGGAAAGCCGACTATCCTTGCCTGCTGCCTGTCACGACCTCTGACTGAAAATTGACTGTCCTTATCTGCTGCCCGTCTGGACCTCTGCCTGCAACCTAACTATCCTTTCCTGCTGCCTGTCTGGACCTCTGCCTGGAAACTGAGTATACTTGCCTGCTGCATGCTTCAATTTCTGCCTGAAAATTGTCTATCCTTGCCTGCTGCCCGTGTGGACCTCTGTTGGCAAACCCAACAATCCTTGCCTGCTGCCTGTCACAACCTCTGTTTGAAAATTGACTATCCTTGCCTGCCTGTCACAACCTCTGTTTGAAAATTGACTATCCTTGCCTGCTGCCCGTCTGGTCCTTTGCCTGCAAACCTATCTATCCTTGCCTGCTGCCTCTCTGGACCTCTGCCTGAAAATTGTCCATCCTTGCCTGCTGCCCGTCTGGACCTCTTCCTGGAAAGGAACTATTCTTGGCTTCTTCCTCAACCTCTACCTTATAACTGCTTGTGCTTGCTCCCCATCTTGACATCTGCCTAGTTACCCACTATCCTTGTTTGCTGCCTGACACAACCTTTGCCTGAAAATTGACTATCCTTGCCTTCTCACTGCCTCGATTTCTGTCTGTAAACCAACTATCCTCTGCCTGGGAACTAACTGTCCATGCCTGCTGCCTGTCTCGACCTCTGCCTGGGAACTAACTGTCCATGCCCACTGCCTGGCCTGACCTCTGCCTATAATCTGATTATCCTTGCCTGTCCCCTGGCCTGACATCTGCCTAGGAACTATCGTTGCCTGCTGCCTGTCTCGACCTTTGCCTGGGAACTAACTATACATGCCCGCTGCCTAGCCTGACCTCTCCCTGAAATCTGATTATCCTTGCCTGACCCCTGGCCTGACCTCTGCCAGGAAACTAACTATCCTTGACTGCTTCCTATCTCAAACTCTGCCTTTGAATTAACTATTCTTGCCTGCTGCCTGTCTCGACCTCTGCCGGGGAACTAACTATTCTTGCCTGCCCCCTGTCTCAGCCTCTGCCTGGGAACTAACTATTCTTGCCTGCCCCCTGTCTCAGCCTCTGCCTGGGAACAACTATTCTTGCCTGCTGCCTGTCTCGACCTCTAACTATTCTTGCCTGCCCCCTGTCTCAGCCTCTGCCTGGGAACTAACTATCCATGCCTGCTGCCTGTCTCGACCTCTGCCTGGGAACTAACTATCCATGCCTGCATGCCTGCTGCTTCCAGGTCCCGCGCCAAGCGGCTGTCCTGCTGCACCGTGAACATAGGAGGTCAGCAGCACGGGTGCCATTCAGGGAACGCTTTGCATTTTCTGGAAGAATACAAAGCATTCCCTGAATAGACGAGGGGAAAAAAAGTGATGTCACTGCCCTGCCTCTCCACCTTGTCCAATCAGAAAACGGTTTGTATTCACTCTGGAAATGCAAAGCATTCTCTGAATGGTGCCTCTCCTGATTGGTTGACCTCCTGTGTTCAGAGCGCAGCAGAGCAGCTACTTGGAGCAGGACCTGAATGTTATTGGAGATCACAGTAGTAGCGGTGTAGTAGTAAGTCATTGTCCGCTTCCAGGGGCAACAGCCAGGTACGGTGTATACTTAGTTGGTCCAAGCTGGAACAATGTAACTAAGTATAAATGATCCACACCTGCAATTCTTCTTTAAAGAGCAACTCCACTTTTATTGAGAACCCCCCTCCCCCTCCTCCCACCCCCCCCCCCCCCCCCCCCCCCCCCCCCCCGGGTGATCTATGCACATCGCAGGGATTGTAACAAACGTTGTTGCAGATTCCTACCGTTTGTTATTCTGAAGAAACATCTGTTTGTTTCTCTGTGTCCTTGTGCAGAGTGACTGTGAATGGGAGCGACTTTATCATGATCAGTCAGCTGCTGCACCTGCAGGGCTCTGAGGAAAGCGGCGGGGTCTGCATCCCTTTAGAAGTGAATTCCCTTTGGGAGTATCTCACCAAAAATGACATTTTTCTTGCAGGGGATGCCCAAAATCTGACTTGTATCTTAGCGCAGACTTCTGCAAAACTCAGTCAGCCAATCACACGAGCAGGAAATGACATTTCTGGGGGCGTTCCCCCTCACCTACTGTGCGCAGAACGCCTTCAGGTGGCCATATTGAATTTTACAGAATATCAGTTCCCTGTTTGCAGGGCTGCAATTAGAAGCCACAGGGCCCCATACACCCAACCTGAAAGCCCCCCCCCCCCCCAATAATCACAGTTTACTATGCTTCAGTTATGAATGAACACAGTGGGTTACTGGTAACAATCACTCGTGTTCATTCAGAAAAGGAAGGGGCTGGTAAATGTGACATATTTACAGGACCCTTCCCCCACTGTCCATCCTGAAGGATCCTATCGTGTGCTTGCAGCTGCCGGTGGGAAGGAGAGGAGGGAGGCCGGCAGCACTGCGGGGGGGGGGGGGGGGGGATTTTTGGTGCACAGGACGGTGATGGGTGAGGCAGGGGGGCAATTACTGGAACCAATCCCCTGTATGGCTCTCTCTGCAGACGCTGAAATATGGCGGGAGGGAGAGGAAGTCGGCTTTCAGCTGATGCAGAGAGAACCATACAAGGAATCGCTTCCAGTAATTGCCCCCCTCCCCATGCTGTGGTGATCACCCACCCTGCCCACATCAGATTCACCCAGCTGCCTGGGCCCCCCATGCTGGCCTGGGCCCTGTACAGGAGGACTGGTGGTACCCCCTTATCCATGGCCCTGCCTATTCATAATGGTTGAAGTTGATTTCGGCAACGTTAGATTTGGACCAAAATTCACGGCTTTGGATGCAGAAATGAGAAGAATTCAAACTTTGCCATTTCGATGGTTCAATTTCCCAAAAAGGCTTCAATGGTAATATCCCGAGTGCAATTTCTATCTGCCTCTGTTGTTGCCTGGGAGCCCCTAGCAAGATTGTCAGTGCCACCAGGTCCCACCCATCACCCGTAGTGTCCCTGGTACAATGTCCGGAGTGAGTGGCCAATCCTACTTCTACAGTCAATCTGCCGCCCCAAGACTCCTCCCACCTTCAGGCCCAAACTCTAACTAATATCCTAATGTCCCTGGAACAAGTTCTGGAATTGAGTGCATGGAAACCCTTATCTTGATTGCCCGTGCCATCAGGTCCCGACCTACTGACTTGGCACTCCTGGTGCAATCTTTGGAAGGGGTGGCTCACTCTACTTGAGCACCAAGACTTACTGCCACCTTGTCCATTCCACGCCAAATCCAAACTCCGAGCAATATCTTACTACTTCTGCTCTAGTGGAATGAATAGCTCATGTAACCTGGCCACCAACGCCTGATCATGTCGTTCTCCTCGCCAACCCAAGCATCCTCTCAGGTCCAAGCTTGGAGTGATATCTTACCATCTCCGGTCCAATCTTTGGAATGAATGCTTCATGCTACCTGGCATCCTCTCCGGTCCAAGCTTGGAGTGATATCTTACCGTCTCGAGGTCCAATCTTTGGAATGAATGGCTCATGCTACCTGGCATCCTCTCAGGTCCAAGCTTGGAGTGATATCTTACCATCTCTGGTCCAATCTTTGGAATGAATGGCTCATGCTACCTGGCATCCTCTCAGGTCCAAGCTTGGAGTGATATCTTACCATGTCTGGTCCAATCTTTGGAATGAATGGCTCATGCTACCTGGCATCCTCTCAGGTCCAAGCTTGGAGTGATATCTTACCATCTCCAGTCCAATCTTTGGAATGAATGGCTCATGCTACCTGGCATCCTCTCAGGTCCAAGCTTGGAGTGATATTTTACCATCTCCGGTCCAATCTTTGGAATGGATGGCTCATGCTACCTGGCATCCTCTCAGGTCCAAGCTTGGAGTGATATCTTACCATCTCCGGTCCAATCTTTGGAATGGATGGCTCATGCTACCTGGCATCCTCTCAGGTCCAAGCTCGGATTGATATCTTACCATCTCCGGTCCAATCTTTGGAATGAATGGCTCATGCTACCTGGCATCCTCTCAGGTCCAAGCTCGGAGTGATATCTTACCATCTCCGGTCCAATCTTTGGAATGAATGGCTCATGCTACCTGGCATCCTCTCAGGTCCAAGCTCGGAGCGATATCTTACTATCTCCGGTCCAATCTTTGGAATGAATGGCTCATGCTACCTGGCATCCTCTCAGGTCCAAGCTTGGAGTGATATCTTACCGTCTCCGGTCCAATCTTTGGAATGAATGGCTCATGCTACCTGGCATCCTCTCAGGTCCAAGCTCGGAGTGATATCTTACCATGTCTGGTCCAATCTCTGGAATGAATGGCTCATGCTACCTGGCATCCTCTCTGGTCCAAACTCGGAGTGATATCTTACCGTCTCCGGTCCAATCTTTGGAATGGATGGCTCATGCTACCTGGCATCCTCTCAGGTCCAAGCTCGGAGTGATATCTTACTATCTCCGGTCCAATCTTTGGAATGAATGGCTCATGCTACCTGGCATCCTCTCAGGTCCAAGCTTGGGAGTGATATCTTACCATGTCTGGTCCAATCTTTGGAATGAATGGCTCATGCTACCTGGCATCCTCTCAGGTCCAAGCTCGGAGTGATATCTTACCGTCTCCGGTCCAATCTTTGGAATGAATGGCTCATGCTACCTGGCATCCTCTCAGGTCCAAGCTCGGAGTGATATCTTACTATCTCCGGTCCAATCTTTGGAATGAATGGCTCATGCTACCTGGCATCCTCTCAGGTCCAAGCTCGGAGTGATATCTTACCGTCTCCGGTCCAATCTTTGGAATGAATGGCTCATGCTAACCTGGCATCCTCTCAGGTCCAAGCTCGGAGTGATATCTTGCTATCTCCGGTCCAATCTTTGGAATGAATGGCTCATGCTACCTGGCATCCTCTCAGGTCCAAGCTTGGAGTGATATCTTACCGTCTCTGGTCCAATCTTTGGAATGAATGGCTTATGCTACCTGGCATCCTCTCAGGTCCAAGCTCGGAGTGATATCTTACCATCTCTGGTCCAATCTTTGGAATGAATGGCTCATGCTACCTGGCATCCTCTCAGGTCCAAGCTTGGAGTGATATCTTACCATGTCTGGTCCAATCTTTGGAATGAATGGCTCATGCTACCTGGCATCCTCTCAGGTCCAAGCTCGGAGTGATATCTTACCGTCTCCGGTCCAATCTTTGGAATGAATGGCTCATGCTACCTGGCATCCTCTCAGGTCCAAGCTTGGAGTGATATCTTACCATGTCTGGTCCAATCTTTGGAATGAATGGCTCATGCTACCTGGCATCCACTCAGGTCCAAGCTCGGAGTGATATCTTACCGTCTCCGGTCCAATCTTTGGAATGAATGGCTCATGCTACCTGGCATCCCTCTCAGGTCCAAGCTCGGAGTGATATCTTATCTCCGGTCCAATCTTTGGAATGAATGGCTCATGCTACCTGGCATCCTCTCAGGTCCAAGCTCGGAGTGATATCTTACCGTCTCCGGTCCAATCTTTGGAATGAATGGCTCATGCTACCTGGCATCCTCTCAGGTCCAAGCTCGGAGTGATATCTTACCATCTCTGGTCCAATCTTTGGAATGAATGGCTCATGCTACCTGGCATCCTCTCAGGTCCAAGCTCGGAGTGATATCTTACTATCTCCGGTCCAATCTTTGGAATGAATGGCTCATGCTACCTGGCATCCTCTCAGGTCCAAGCTTGGAGTGATATCTTACCGTCTCCGGTCCAATCTTTGGAATGAATGGCTCATGCTACCTGGCATCCTCTCAGGTCCAAGCTTGGAGTGATATCTTACCGTCTCCGGTCCAATCTTTGGAATGAATGGCTCATGCTACCTGGCATCCTCTCAGGTCCAAGCTCGGAGTGATATCTTACCGTCTCTGGTCCAATCTTTGGAATGAATGGCTCATGCTACCTGGCCACCTATTCATGTAGTTACCTTGCCACCCCAAGGATCCTGCCAGGTCCAATCTCAAAGCAATATCAACTATTTTTGGTCCGTAGTTGGAAAGTGTTGCTCACGCTACCTGAGTACCTATGTCTACCACCTTGCCACCCCAATGATTCATCTCCGGACAGAGTTGTCTCTTGTGGCCGTATTCTTATTGCTGCTGTTGGAGGGCACCACAGTTGACACCCACTTTCCTTCCCCAAGCCCACGGGAAGACACTTTTTTTCCCAGAAAGAAAACATGTAAGGATTTTGAGGGCTGCTAGGAGCAGTTTTTCCTAATTTTCTGGGCCCGCTGTCTTGTCAGTCAAGGCCGCCAGGAGCTTCCCAAGTCCTCCTACACAATTCTGCATCATCTGCTTCTCTGTAATACACACTTTTTGGAGTCTGGATCTGATTTCTGGTTGCAGTTCCTCGAGATGAGCTACCGATACCGACCCCGACATTGAAGTGTTAATTGTGGGCAATGCGTGTGGCTTGTTTGTGTGTTGGGTAGAGGTGTAGTGTGTGGGTGATGGGTGTACGCTGTGTGGGTGATGGGTGCTGTGTGTACGCTGTGTGGGTGATGGGTGCTGGTGGTATGCTGTGTGGGTGATGGGTGCTCGGTGTACACTGTGTGGGTGATGGGTGCTCGGTGTACGCTGTGTGGGTGATGGGTGCTGGATGTACGCTGTGTGGGTGATGGGTGTACACTGTGTGGGTGATGGGTGCTCGGTGTACGCTGTGTGGGTGATGGGTGCTGGGTGTACGGTGTGTGGGTGATGGGTGCTCGGTGTACGCTGTGTGGGTGATGGGGTGCTGGGTGTACGGTGTGTGGGTGATGGGTGCTCGGTGTACGCTGTGTGGGTGATGGGTGCTGGGTGTACGCTGTGTGGGTGATGGGTGCTCGGTGTACGCTGTGTGGGTGATGGGTGCTCGGTGTACGCTGTGTGGGTGATGGGTGCTCGGTGTACGCTGTGTGGGTGATGGGTGTGCAGTAGGTACTCTGCCAGGATGATGTGTATTCTATGTGTGGGTGTTGCTGTTATGTATCATTACTGTGCATGAGTCTTATGTGAAGGTTTTTTAGATGTACGGCAGGTCCTCATGCTGGGGGCGGGTTGCTCTGTAGACAGGTCCTCATTCTGGGGGAGGGTTGCTCTGTAGACAGGTCCTCATGCTGGGGGCAGGTTGCTCTGTAGACAGGTCCTCATGCTGGGGGAGGGTTGCTCTGTAGACAGGTCCTCATGCTGGGGGAGGGTTGCTCTGTAGACAGGTCCTCAGCCTGGGGGCAGGTTGCTCTGTAGATAGGTCCTCATTCTGGGGGAGGGTTGCTTTGTAGACAGGTCCTCATGCTGGGGGCGGGTTGCTCTGTAGACAGGTCCTCATGCTGGGGGCGGGTTGCTCTGTAGACAGGTCCTCATGCTGGGGGCGGGTTGCTCTGTAGACAGGTCCTCATGCTGGGGGAGGGTTGCTCTGTAGACAGGTCCTCATGCTGGGGGGCGGGTTGCTCTGTAGACAGGTCCTCATGCTGGGGGAGGGTTGCTCTGTAGACAGGTCCTCAGGCTGGGGGCTGGTTGCTCTGTAGACAGGTCCTCATGCTGGGGGCGGGTTGCTCTGTAGACAGGTCCTCATGCTGGGGGCGGGTTGCTCTGTAGACAGGTCCTCATGCTGGGGGAGGGTTGCTCTGTAGACAGGTCCTCATGCTGGGGGTGGGTTGCTCTGTAGACAGGTCCTCATGCTGGGGGAGGGTTGCTCTGTAGACAGGTCCTCATGCTGGGGGCGGGTTGCTCTGTAGACAGGTCCTCATGCTGGGGGAGGGTTGCTCTGTAGACAGGTCCTCAGGCTGGGGGCGGGTTGCTCTGTAGACAGGTCCTCATGCTGGGGGCGGGTTGCTCTGTAGACAGGTCCTCATGCTGGGGGCGGGTTGCTCTGTAGACAGGACCTCATGCTGGGGGAGGGTTGCTCTGTAGACAGGTCCTCATGCTGGGGGCGGGTTGCTCTGTAGACAGATCCTCATGCTGGGGGAGGGTTGCTCTGTAGACAGGTCCTCATGCTGGGGGCGGGTTGCTCTGTAGACAGGTCCTCATGCTGGGGGAGGGTTGCTCTGTAGACAGGTCCTCATGCTGGGGGCGGGTTGCTCTGTAGACATGTCCTCATCCTCGGGGAGGGTTGCTCTGTAGACAGGTCCTCATGCTGGGGGCGGGTTGCTCTGTAGACAGGTCCTCATCCTGGGGGGAGGGTTGCTCTGTAGACAGGTCCTCATGCTGGGGGCAAGTTGCTCTGTAGACAGGTCCTCAGCCTGGGGGAAGTTGCTCTGTAGACAGGTCCTCAGCCTGGGGAGGGTTTGCTCTGTAGACAGGTCCTCATGCTGGGGGCGGGTTGCTCTGTAGACAGGTCCTCATCCTGGGGGAGGGTTGCTCTGTAGACAGGTCCTCATGCTGGGGGCAGGTTGCTCTGTAGACAGGTCCTCAACCTGGGGGAGGGTTGCTCTGTAGACAGGTCCTCAGGCTGGGGGAGGGTTGCTCTGTAGACAGGTCCTCATCCTGGGGGAGGGTTGCTCTGTAGACAGGTCCTCATCCTGGGGGAGGGTTGCTCTGTAGACAGGTCCTCATGCTGGGGGAGGGTTGCTCTGTAGACAGGTCCTCAGCCTGGGGGTGGGTTGCTCTGTAGACAGGTCCTCAGCCTGGGGGTGGGTTGCTCTGTAGACAGGTCCTCAGGCTGGGGGAGGGTTGCTCTGTAGACAGGTCCTCATGCTGGGGGCGGGGTTGCTCTGTAGACAGATCCTCATGCTGGGGGAGGGTTGCTCTGTAGACAGGTCCTCATGGGGGGGCGGGTTGCTCTGTAGACAGGTCCTCATGCTGGGGGCGGGTTGCTCTGTAGACATGTCCTCATCCTCGGGGAGGGTTGCTCTGTAGACAGGTCCTCATGCTGGGGGCGGGTTGCTCTGTAGACAGGTCCTCATCCTCGGGGAGGGTTGCTCTGTAGACAGGTCCTCATGCTGGGGGCAAGTTGCTCTGTAGACAGGTCCTCAGCCTGGGGGAAGTTGCTCTGTAGACAGGTCCTCAGCCTGGGGGAGGGTTGCTCTGTAGACAGGTCCTCATGCTGGGGGTGGGTTGCTCTGTAGACAGGTCCTCATGCTGGGGGCGGGTTGCTCTGTAGACAGGTCCTCAACCTGGGGGAGGGTTGCTCTGTAGACAGGTCCTCAGGCTGGGGGAGGGTTGCTATGTAGACAGGTCCTCATCCTGGGGGAGGGTTGCTCTGTAGACAGGTCCTCATCCTGGGGGAGGGTTGCTCTGTAGACAGGTCCTCATGCTGGGGGAGGGTTGCTCTGTAGACAGGTCCTCAGCCTGGGGGTGGGTTGCTCTGTAGACAGGTCCTCATGCTGGGGGCGGGTTGCTCTGTAGACAGGTCCTCAGCCTGGGGGTGGGTTTGCTCTGTAGACAGGTCCTCAGCCTGGGGTGGGTTGCTCTGTAGACAGGTCCTCAGCCTGGGGGTGGGTTGCTCTGTAGACAGGTCCTCATGCTGGGGGAGGGTTGCTCTGTAGACAGGTCCTCAGCCTGGGGGTGGGTTGCTCTGTAGACAGGTCCTCATGCTGGGGGCGGGTTGCTCTGTAGACAGGTCCTCATCCTGGGGGAGGGTTGCTCTGTAGACAGGTCCTCATGCTGGGGGAGGGTTGCTCTGTAGACAGGTCCTCAGCCTGGGGGCGGGTTGCTCTGTAGACAGGTCCTCATGCTGGGGGCGGGTTGCTCTGCAGACAGGTCCTCATGCTGGGGGAGGGTTGCTCTGTAGACAGGTCCTCATGCTGGGGGAGGGTTGCTCTGTAGACAGGTCCTCATGCGGGGGGGAGGGTTGCTCTGTAGACAGGTCCTCATGCTGGGGGCGGGTTGCTCTGTAGACAGGTCCTCATGCTGGGGGAGGGTTGCTCTGTAGACAGGTCCTCATGCTGGGGGCGGGTTGCTCTGTAGACAGGTCCTCATGCTGGGGGCGGGTTGTTCTGTAGACAGGTCCTCATGCTGGGGGCGGGTTGTTCTGTAGACAGGTATTCAGGCTGGGGGAGGGTTGCTCTGTAGACAGGTCCTCAGGCTGGGGGAGGGTTGCTCTGTAGACAGGTCCTCAGCCCGGGGGCGGGTTGCTCTGTAGACAGGTCCTCAGCCTGGGGGGGGGGTTGCTCTGTAGACAGGTCCTCATGCTGGGGGCGGGTTGCTCTGTAGACAGGTCCTCAGCCTGGGGGTGGGTTGCTCTGTAGACAGGTCCTCATGCTGGGGGCGGGTTGCTCTGTAGACAGGTCCTCATCCTGGGGGAGGGTTGCTCTGTAGACAGGTCCTCATGCTGGGGGAGGGTTGCTCTGTAGACAGGTCCTCAGCCTGGGGGTAGGGTTGCTCTGTAGACAGGTCCTCAGGCTGGGGGAGGGTTGCTCTGTAGACAGGTCCTCATGCTGGGGGCGGGTTGCTCTGTAGACAGGTCCTCAGCCTGGGGGTGGGTTGCTCTGTAGACAGGTCCTCAGCCTGGGGGTGGGTTGCTCTGTAGACAGGTCCTCATGCTGGGGGAGGGTTGCTCTGTAGACAGGTCCTCAGCCTGGGGGTGGGTTGCTCTGTAGACAGGTCCTCATGCTGGGGGAGGGTTGCTCTGTAGACAGGTCCTCAGCCTGGGGGTAGGGTTGCTCTGTAGACAGGTCCTCAGGCTGGGGGTGGGTTGCTCTGTAGACAGGTCCTCAGCCTGGGGGTAGGTTGCTCTGTAGACAGGTCCTCAGGCTGGGGGTGGGTTGCTCTGTAGACAGGTCCTCATGCTGGGGGCACAGTTTACAAAGCTTCTCAGATCACTCACTGTGTTCATTCAGAAGAGCAGCTGGAGGGAGGGAGAGGAGGAGAAGCCGGCAATGCTGCAACAAGACGATTGTTGTCTGCAATAAAGCAGTAAAGTCGCTCCCCCTACTCGGCCGGTGCCCGGGCCCCCTGTTTGCCCAGGCCCAGTACAATAGGGCCAGATGTAGTGCCTTATCAGCGGTCCTGGTGCATGGGGTGATTAGGGAGTGCCCAGGCACTCCCCCTGCACACGCCTACGGTCATACATCTGTCAGTCTGCAGGAAGCTCAGAGAGGAGAAATGAAACGTTTTCTATTTTCCATGCTATTTGTTAATGGAAGCTCCTCCCCTCCCCCTCCCCCACTGGTTCATGGATCCTGTGATGTGAAATTTGCACATACCATATATACATATTATAGGAGGGGGGGGGGGGGGAGTGAAGGGCACCTACCTGTAAGTGAAGGGTGTGACGGGAGTGACTTTGGGTGGGGGGCCCACGGAACACAGCTCACTTTGGAGAGGTGGGGAGACCCCTGTCTCAGCTCCCCATATCCCTATTATGTGTAAGTCACCCTGTGGCTGTTAGGGGTACAGGGTGATCTGTCCTAATATTGGGGGGGCTTTGTCTCAGACTGTGTAGACGTGTCTAGGAGATAGGTGGGGTGGGGGTTGTTTAATGTCATGTGCAATAGCTTGGTGGGGGGTGTCTCCAGCAGCCCTCCCTCCTGATGGGACTGTCTGTTGGTGTGTCTCTTGTTACCAAGTGTAGATTGCCCCGCCCTGTGTCATTATGCAGGGAGGGGGGATTGCCCCGCCCTGTGTCATTATGCAGGGAGGGGGGAGTGTCCCCTGAGTGTATATATCTTGTATCTGTGTTCAAATAAACTAGTCTACTTCCTGGTTTACTTCAAGACTGGTGCTGTCTCCTCTTGTATGGTCAGCGGTGGGGTCCATGGTCAGTGTTCGGACGGGGAAGCGAGAGTCTACCGGAAATACCCGAGTGTAGTCTGGGGTCCGATTCCGTTACATTGGTGTAGTCTGGGGTCCGGTTCCGTTACATTGGTGTAGTCTGGGGTCCGGTTCCGTTACATTGGTGTAGTCTGGGGTCCGGTTCCGTTACATTGGTGTAGTCTGGGGTCCGGTTCCGTTACATTGGTGTAGTCTGGGGTCCGGTTCCGTTACATTGGTGTAGTCTGGGGTCCGGTTCCGTTACATTGGTGTAGTCTGGGGTCCGGTTCCGTTACATTGGTGTAGTCTGGGGTCCGGTTCCGTTACATTGGTGTAGTCTGGGGTCCGGTTCCGTTACATTGGTGTAGTCTGGGGTCCGGTTCCGTTACATTGGTGTAGTCTGGGGTCCGGTTCCGTTACATTGGTGTAGTCTGGGGTCCGGTTCCGTTACATTGGTGTAGTCTGGGGTCCGGTTCCGTTACATTGGTGTAGTCTGGGGTCCGGTTCCGTTACATTGGTGTAGTCTGGGGTCCGGTTCCGTTACATTGGTGTAGTCTGGGGTCCGGTTCCGTTACATTGGTGTAGTCTGGGGTTCCGGTTCCGTTACATTGGTGTAGTCTGGGGTCCGGTTCCGTTACATTGGTGTAGTCTGGGGTCGGTTCCGTTACATTGGTGTAGTCTGGGGTCCGGTTCCGTTACATTGGTGTAGTCTGGGGTCCGGTTCCGTTACATTGGTGTAGTCTGGGGTCCGGTTCCGTTACATTGGTGTAGTCTGGGGTCCGGTTCCGTTACATTGGTGTAGTCTGGGGTCCGGTTCCGTTACATTGGTGTAGTCTGGGGTCCGGTTCCGTTACATTGGTGTAGTCTGGGGTCCAGTTCCGTTACATTGGTGGCAGCGGTGGGATTGTGCTTCCTGGCTGTGAACACGTCCAAACCACCACCGGGATCCAAGATCAGGAAAGGAGACGTCGGTCACCCCAGTGGAGATATGGACCTGGCATCAGAGTTCCCGGGGCTGCTGCGGATCGTTCTTGCACCATACCCCAGGACTGTGTCTACGGATGAGTACGTGGAGCTCAGGCAGCAGATTCGGGAGGTGCTTTGGAGTGGAGCCCTCCAGGTTGCTGGTATGGACAAGGACAAGTGCTATCCAACCCCAGGGGAACGGGCCAGGGACCATCGGAAGTTACGGATGCCATTCCTGGGAGAGCGACCCCAGGAGCAATGGGTGACGGAGTTGGACAGGCTGGTCCAGCAGGAGATAGAGCTGGACAACCGATATCGGGCTCTGCAATGGTACGCAGAGCAGAAATATTTAGGGGTGACAGCAGCAGAATGCTCTCCGGAGGAATAGGACTTTGGTGGTCCTGGATTGCTGTGGGAGAGCCTTACAGATCATTTTGTTTGGCGATGAAGGAGAACCTACCCTGGAGGACCTGCGAGAAGACAGAGAGGCTATGTTCGGTCTCACAGAGGTCTCAGAGCTTGAACCAGATCTGGAATACCTACTGATGAAAGAACAGGATCTGGAAAGGGCATACAGGCAACTGCTAAAACATGTTCAGCAGCATGCCCAAGAATCGGCAGTGGAAATTCCAGAGCTTGCCGTCCCCAAACCTGAAGTGCTGACAAAAGGGCAGAGCTCTGCTAGCCTCTGCCCAGCACTGGTAACATCTTCTGGGTTCCACGGACAGGAGACGGTGAACTCCTATCCCCAGACACCAGTTCCAGAGACTGGGGATTTGATTGACTTTTCTGCTGAGGAGGAACCAGCCGTCGCGCCTCCAGCAGAAGTGCTGGCCTCAGGGCATGGCGTGGTTGACCTCTGCCCACAACAATCAGCACCGCAGGAGCTACAGGAAGAGGATGCAATCGGCACCTCACAACGGCAGCTTGAGCTGATGGCCGTGGATGGGACTTCGGTCTCCACTGACACAACCCCAGAAAAGGGTCTGGCATTGGGACAGGAGGGTGTCAGCCGTACTTTGCGAACACCGGGGGGTGTCCATCAAGTCAAAGTGGAGGAGACTACAGTCACCACCTGGATACCCCAGGGATGCTGATGGCAGTCGGCCCAGATCCCCAACAGAATGATGGAGTTGGACCGGCCACCCTGTCTTCCCACCCAGCAGCTGAGAGGACTTCAGGGAGAAGGACCAGCCCGTACTTCTCCCCAGCGGCGGGTATGTTCTACGGGAGAGGCAGAGGTTGGCTGGGTGAGCAATGCTTGGTGTTGGACCATTTGCTTGGGGTACTGTGTGGGTGCTGGCTTGGGGGACTGGAAGTACAGACTAACTTCGGAGTCCACCCATCTGGGGTTTCCTCCTGCGTTAGTCTCCTGCCGAAAGGGGAGATATGTGACGGGAGTGACTTTGGGTGGGGGGCCCATGGAACACAGCTCACTTTGGAGAGGTGGGGAGACCCCTGTCTCAGCTCCCCATATCCCTCTTATGTGTAAGTCACCCTGTGCCTGTTAGGGGTACAGGGTGATCTGTCCTAATATTGTGTGGGGGTTGACTCAGACTGTGTAGACATGTCTAGGAGATAGGTGGGGGTTGTGGATTGTTTGGTGTTGTTTGGTTGCATCCCATTGTTCTATTGTTTGTCTTGCTTGGGAGAAAACTATTATGGGATGTATGTGTTTATGTGTATTGGCTTGGTGGGGGGTGTCTCCAGCAGTCCTCCCTCCTGATGGGACAGTCTGCTGGTGTGAAGTTTGAATACCTGTGTGTCTCTTGTTACTAAATGTAGATTGCCCCGCCCTGTGTCATTATGCAGGGAGGGGGGAGTGTCCCCTGAGTGTATATATCTTGTATCTGTGTTCAAATAAACTAGTCTACTTCCTGGTTTACTTCAAGACTGGTGTTGTCTAGTCTTGTATGGTCGGCTTTGGTGTCTGTGGTCGGTGTTCGGACGGGGAAGCGGTATTCTAACGGAAGTGCCCAAGCGTAGTCTGGGTCAGTTCCGTTACAAAGGGCACCTCCCACTGACCATCATTGGTGTCAGTGGGAGGAATAGTGTCCCATCATTGGTGTCAGTGGGAGGAATAGTGCCCCATCATTGGTGTCAGTGGGAGGAATAGTGCCCCATCGTTGGTGTCGGCGGGAGGACCAGTGCCCCATCATTGGTGTCGGCGGGAGGACCAGTGCCCCATCGTTGGTGTCGGCGGGAGGACCAGTGCCCCATCGTTGGTGTCGGCGGGAGGACCAGTGCCCCATCGTTGGTGTCGGCGGGAGGAACAGTTCCCCATCGTTGGTGTCGGCGGGAGGAACAGTTCCCCATCGTTGGTGTCGGCGGGAGGAACAGTTCCCCATCGTTGGTGTCGGCGGGAGGAACAGTTCCCCATCGTTGGTGTCGGCGGGAGGAACAGTTCCCCATCGTTGGTGTCGGCGGGAGGAACAGTTCCCCATCGTTGGTGTCGGCGGGAGGAACAGTTCCCCATCGTTGGTGTCGGCGGGAGGAACAGTTCCCCATCGTTGGTGTCGGCGGGAGGAACAGTTCCCCATCGTTGGTGTCGGCGGGAGGAACAGTTCCCCATCGTTGGTGTCGGCGGGAGGAACAGTTCCCCATCGTTGGTGTCGGCGGGAGGAACAGTTCCCCATCGTTGGTGTCGGCGGGAGGAATAGTGTCCCATCGTTGGTGTCGGCGGGAGGAACAGTGCCCCATCGTTGGTGTCAGCGGGAGGAACAGTGCCCCATCATTGGTGTCGGCGGGAGGAATAGTGCCCCATCATTGGTGTCAGCGGGAGGAATCGTGCCCCATCATTGGTGTCAGTGGGAGGAATAGTGCCCCATCATTGGTGTCAGTGGGAGGAATAGTGTTCCATCATTGGTGTCAGTGGGAGGAATAGTGCCCCATCATTGGTATCAGTGGGAGGAATAGTGCCTCATCATTGGTGTCAGTGGGAGGAATAGTGCCCCATCATTGGTGTCGGCGGGAGGAATCGTGCCCCATCATTGGTGTCGGCGGGAGGAATCGTGCCCCATCATTGGTGTCAGCGGGAGGAATCGTGCCCCATCATTGGTGTCAGTGGATGGAATGCTCCCTCAAGGGCCACATCTGGCCCATGGGCTGTCGTAGACCGCTGATCTAACACCACAGAATACGGAGCGGAGCGCATCTCCGCCTTCTACATCCATTGTAATTAAATATATAAATAATAAAAAAAACCTCAGAAAATAAATGAATGGCGGCCAACACGGCGCAGGAATGCAGACAATAAATAATGAACGTGGACATGAGGGAAGACGGCGCTGAAATCTCACTTTTCATGCGAGGACTGCGAATTGCAACTTGTTATCACAGAGCGCCATCCAGTGGTGGTGTTTGGAAACAACACCAAGACCCCACTGTTGGCCCAATGAAGTACCGAGAGGGGGGGGGGGGGGGGGGGGGGGGGGGGGGGAGTTTAATCGTGGAAAAGGGGTTCATTCACATTTATTATATATATACACATACTGTGTTGCCCGCCGCCCCTAAAAAGTAAAAGTACTGCTAACATCACATACATGCAGTGTGTATATATATATATATAATGCATGTCTAACAAATGATGACGGATCTGCATGTTCATGAGGGAAAGAAGGATTTGATCCCCTTTCATTCAGCAGGATTTCTGGCTCCCAGGTGTCTCTCATACAGGTAACAAGCTGAGATTAGAAGCAGTCTCTTAAAGGGAGTGCTGCTAATCTCATTGTGTTACCTGTATAAAAGACACCTGTCCACAGGAGCAATCAAACCATCAGATTCCAAACTCTCCACCATGGCAAAGACCAAAGAGCTGTCCAAGGATGTCAGGGACAAGATGGTAGACCTACACAAGGCTGGACTGGGCTACCAAACTATGGCCAAGCAGCTTGGTGAGAAGGTGACAACAGTTGGTGCAATCATTCACAAATGGAAGAAACACAAAACAAGTGTCAGTCTCCCTAGGTCTGGTGCACCATGCAAGATCTCACCTCGTGGGGTGTCAATGATCATGAGAACAGTGAGGAATCATCCCAGAACTACACGTGAGGATCTTGTCAATGATCTCCAGGCAGCTGGGACCACAGTCACCAAGAAAACAATTGGTAACACACTACGCCGACAAGGACTGAAATCCTGCAGTGCCCGCACGGTCCCTCTGCTCAAGAAAGCCCATGTCCAGGACCGTCTGAAGTCTGCCACTGAACATCTGAATGATGCCGAGGAGGACTGGTGGGAAGTGTTGTGGTCAGAGGAGACCAAAATCCAGCTCTTTGGCATCAACTCAACTCGCCATGTTTGGAGGAGGAGGAATGCTGCCTATGACCCCAAGAACACCATCCCAACTGTGAAACATGGTGGTGGAAACATTCTGCTTTAGGGGTGTTTTTCTGCTAAGGGGACAGGACAACTGCACCGCATCAAAGGGACGATGGACGGGGCAATGTACCCTCAAATCTTGGGTGAGAACCTTCTTCCCTCAGCCAGGGCATTGAAAATGGGTGGTGGATGGGTGTTCCAGCATGACAATGACCCAAAACATACGGCCAAGGCAACAAAGGAGCGGCTCAAGAAGAAGCACATTATGGTCCTGGAGTGGCCTAGCCAGTCTCCAGACCTTCATCCGATGGAAAATCTGTGGAGGGAGCTGAAAGTTCGAGTTGCCAAACATCAGCCACCAAACCTTAGTGACTTGGAGAAGATCTGCCAAGAGGAGTGGGCCAAAATCCCTCCTGAGATGTGTGCGAACCTGGGGGCCAACTCCAGGAAACGTCTGACCTCTGTGATGGCCAACAAGGGATTGGCCACCAAGTACTAAGTCATGTTTTGTGAAGGGGATCAAATCCTTCTTTCCCTCATGAACATGCAGATCCGTCATCATTTGTTAGACGCATTTCTGCTGAATTTGTTGTTGTGTATTCTGTCTCTCAGTGTTACACCGAACATTCCATTGTTAGACCGATCATTTCTGTGTGAGGGGCGAACATTCCATTGTTAGACCGATCATTTCTGTGTGAGGGGCGAACATTCCATTGTTAGACCGATCATTTCTGTGTGAGGGGCGAACATTCCATTGTTAGACCGATCATTTCTGTGTGAGGGGCGAACATTCCATTGTTAGACCGATCGTTTCTGTGTGAGGGGCGAACATTCCATTGTTAGACCGATCGTTTCTGTGTGAGGGGCGAACATTCCATTGTTAGACCGATCGTTTCTGTGTGAGGGGCGAACATTCCATTGTTAGACCGATCATTTCTGTGTGAGGGGCGAACATTCCATTGTTAGACCGATCATTTCTGTGTGAGGGGCGAACATTCCATTGTTAGACCGATCGTTTCTGTGTGAGGGGCGAACATTCCATTGTTAGACCGATCGTTTCTGTGTGAGGGGCGAACATTCCATTGTTAGACCGATCATTTCTGTGTGAGGGGCGAACATTCCATTGTTAGACCGATCGTTTCTGTGTGAGGGGGCGAACATTCCATTGTTAGACCGATCATTTCTGTGTGAGGGGCGAACATTCACCATCAGAGGGGAGCAAATACGCATTTCCTTCACTGTATATCTGCCTTCCCTCACCGACATGATAATGAAATTACTAAATAAAACGCTTCTGTTTCCATTCCATATCTTATTTTAGATCCAGTGATGTCATCACTGGGCCTCTGTGCTTCTCTATGCCATGCAAGCAGATCGTGGCTGGTGGGAGGGGCTGGACATGGCTTCCTGAAAACATCCCAGCCCTCGGCCTCCTTTCGAAGAGCCCCTGATGCAGGCAGTGGGAGGAGTTATGCAAATATCCCCATGTCCTAGGGGGTCATGTGAAGCATCACGTATGGAACATACAGGGAAGCGACGCCTGTCGCAGTTTGGCGGTTTCACGGGCGCGATCTTTAGGGTTTGACATGTTGGGTGTCTATGTACTCGGCTCAGCCACATCTTTTATATTTTACCCCCCAAAATCGGGTCATTTATTGCGTCCGTGCGCCCTGCGGGTAACATCGCGTATTTTTAACCGCGACTCTGTAGACTGTCGCGCTCATGCCGTGTGACATGAAATATTGGAGCCGCCACCATTTTGTTCTCCAGGGTCTCTGCTATCAGGAAATATCAGTCAGTGATGGGAAATGATTTGTATATAGAAGGAGGAGACCGGCTCCGCACGGGAAGGGTGGGAGGAGACCGGCTCCGCACGGGAAGGGTGGGAGGAGACCGGCTCCGCACGGGAAGGGTGGGAGGAGTCCCGCATTCTTCTATTGTCGCCGTTCAAATCCAGCGCTGAGCCGAGGGATCCCCGGGAGGGGCGTGGTCTTCCTCTGTTAGGACGGGGGTGGGGCGGGAACCATGGGAGGAGCCAGTCTTTCCAGTGACAGGCGGTGGGCGGGATCAGTAGAAAGAAGGAGAGAGGCGAAGGGCGGAGTGTGTGAGGTGAAAGGGCGGGCTTAGTGGTTCGCAATGCGTTGGGAGGGCGGGGCCAGCGTCTTTCCCGCCTCCCTAAGGCGCTCGGCACTTTCCGGCGGTTGGAGGTTTCCATGGAGACACTTCCGGGCGGCAGAGACGAGTGAGGAGAGTAGGATGGCGAGAGCCGGGGGAGGCAAGGTGAGAGAACAAGGAAGAGAGGGGGGGACATCTGCAGGGAGAGTGGGACATCTGGGGAGTCAAGGAAGGGAGAGGGTGACATCTGGGGGGGGACAAGGTAGGGTGACATCTGGGGGGGACAAGGGAAGGAGAGGGTGACATCTGGGGGGGACAAGGAAGGAGAGGGTGACATCTGGGGGGGACAAGGAAGGGAGAGGGTGACATCTGGGGGGACAAGGAAGGGAGAAGGTGACATCTGGGGGGACAAGGTAGGGTGACATCTGGGGGGACAAGGGGGGAGAGGGTGACATCTGGGGGGGACAAGGAAGGGAGAGGGTGACATCTGGGGGGGACAAGAAAGGGAGAGGGTGACATCTGGGGGGGACAAGGGGGGAGAAGGTGACATCTGGGGGGGACAAGGTAAGGGAGAGGGTGACATCTAGGGGGGACAAGGAAGGGAGAGGGTGACATCTGGGGGGACAAGGAAGGGAGAGGTGACATCTGGGGGGACAAGGTAGGGTGATATCTGGGGGGGACAAGGGGGGAGAGGGTGACATCTGGGGGGGGGAGGAGGGGTGACATCTGGGGGGGGACAAAGGGGGGAGAGGGTGACATCTGGGGGGGACAAGGAAGGAAGAGGGTGACATCTGGGGGGGACAAGGAGGTGAGAGGGTGACATCTGGGGGGGGACAAGGGGGAGAGAGGGTGACATCTGGGGGGGACAAGGAAGGGAGAGGGTGACATCAGGGGGGACAAGGAAGGGAGAAGGTGACATCTGGGGGGGGGGACAAGGGGGTAGAGGGTGACATCTGGGGGGGACAAGGTAAGGTGACATCTTGACATCTGGGGGGACAAGGAAGGGAGAGGGTGACATCTGGGGGGGACAAGGAAGGGAGAAGGTGACATCTGGGGGGGGACAAGGGAGGGTGACATCTGGGGGGGACAAGGGGGGAGAGGGTGACATCTGGGGGGGAGAGGGTGACATCTGGGGGGGGACAAGGGGGAGAGGGTGACATCTGGGGGGGGACAAGGGGGGAGAGGGTGACATCTGGGGGGGGGGAGAGGGTGACATCTGGGGGGGGACAAGGGGGGAGAGGGTGACATCTGGGGGGGGACAAGGGGGGAGAGGGTGACATCTGGGGGGGACAAGGAAGGGGGAGAGGGTGACATCTGGGGGGGACAAGGAAGGGAGAGGGTGACATCTGGGGGGGACAAGGAAGGGAAGAGGGTGACATCTGGGGGGGACAAGAAAGGGAGAGGGTGACATCTGGGGGGGGGGACAGGGTAAGGTGACATCTGGGGGGGGGACAGGGTAAGGAGAGGGTGACATCTGGGGGGGACAAGGAAGGGAGAGGGTGACATCTGGGGGGGACAAGGAAGGGGGGTGACATGGGGGGGGGACAAGGTAGGGTGATATCTGGGGGGGCAAGGGGGGGAGAGGGTGACATCTGGGGGGGGACAAGGGGGAGAGGGTGACATCTGGGGGGGGACAAGGAAGGGGGGAGGGTGACATCTGGGGGACACTAGGGGGGGAGAGGGTGACATCTGGGGGGGACAAGGGGGAGAGGGTGACATCTGGGGGGACAAGGGGGGGAGAGGGTGACATCTGGGGGGGGACAAGGGGGGAGAGGGTGACGGGGATGAGGGTGACATACTTGGGGGGGACAAGGGGGGGAGAGGAGTGACATCTGTCATGGGGGGACAATTGGGAAGAAGGTGCCATCTTGGGGCGGGGGACAGGGCGGTGAGAGGGTTTTGAATGGGACGAGTGTGACATTCTAGGGGGGACAAGGAGGGAGGAGTGGTGACATCTAGGTGGGGACAAGGGGGGAGGGGTGACATCTGGGTGGGACAAAAAAGGGGGGAGAGGGTGACATTCTGGGGGGACACAGGAAGGGATGAAGGTGACATGTGGGGGGACAAGGGGGGTAGGGGTGATATCTAGGGGGCAAGGAAGGAGAGGGGTCGACATCTGGGGGGGGACAAGGGGGGAGAGGGTGACATCTGGGGGGGGACATCGGAGGAGAGAGGGTGACATCTGGGGGGGGACAAGGTGGGAGAGGGTGCATCTGGGGGACAAAGAGGGCGAAGTGGTGACATCTAGGGGGGACAATGGGGAGAGTTGAGGGTGCACTTCTGGGGGGAGACAAGGGGGAAGGGGTGGACATCTGGGGGGAACAAGGGGGGAGAGGGTAAAATTCTGGGGGGACGGGGGGGGGAGAGGGTGCATCTAGGGGGGACAAGGGGGGGGGGTGACATCGGGGGGGGAAAGGGGGGGAAGGGGGTGACACGGGGGGGGGGCAAGGGGGGGAGGGTGCATGGGGGGGGGACAAGGGGGGGAGGGGTGCACTAGGGGGGGAATGTAGGGGGCAGTTGACTTGAGAGTGGGGGGGTTTGATCTCAGGTGTGCTGGGGGTGGCGTTTGGGGGGGAATGAGGCTGCTGTGACGTTGATGAGTCGGGGGGGCTGGCGGGTAGTGGGGGGAGTTCTGTATGGGGGGTGGGGAGGGTGAGGTGCTGTGCCCGATTGGATAATTCCTGTCATGGATTTTTGACGCCCCTGGGGGGTTTTACGGGGACCCCGGTAAAAAGGGAATCCCCGCCACGGGCCCCCTCCCCTCCCCCAATCACCACCTTTTCACGGGCCGCAGGAAAATTAATGCCCACCCACCCCGTTCCCCGGGCCGGGACAGGTAGAGAAATAATACTGGTGACCAGGCAGAGTAAAGACGCATGATTTTGTGACCAGGTACGGGCTTCATTGGATGTCCCCGCAGTTGTTTTATCAGAGTGAATGGTTTATTTTTTGTGAGTTTCTCTTTTTGAAATTGGGAGTAGTGGGTGCAATTCCCGGTGATCTTCGCTTAAAATTTCAGGTTTTGTATCAATAAAGGTTGGGTCGATGTGCGGCTTTATTACAGGCATCTGCATTTTCGGGGCGAGGCGGACTCCTCCCCCCCCACACATTCATGGTTCTTCTCAAGGTGAAAGTCAGAGCCCCCCCCCCCCCCCTCCCCCCGAAAAAGTCCCCCTGTTTCAGTTTAATTATTCTCCCCCCCATGTTGTCATGCATTTTTTCCCCCCCCCTGTTTTTTTCCCCCCCCCCCCCCCCCATGTCTGTTCGATGTGTCTCCCCCCTCCCAGGAATGTCCCCCTTTTCATGTTTCAATGTATTCCCCCCCCCCCCAAAACCCCCCCATGTTGTCTGTTAAATTTTTTCCCCCCCCCCTTTCCCCCTTTTTTAAAATGCCCCCCCCTTTTGTCATGTTACAATGTACCCTCCCCCCCCCTGAAATTTTCCCCCCCCTGTTGTCAGTTACAATGTATCCCCCCCCCCCTGAAATGCCCCCCCCCATGTTGTCATGTTAAATGTATTTATCGGGATTGGATGTGTGGACCAACACAAAGGGGCAAAAATTGTGAAGTGGAAGGAAAATGAGAAAGGGTTTTCCCAAATTTGGGGCCCAATAAATCTGTGAAAAGTCGGCGGCTTTGTATTCAGCCCCCCCTTCACTCTGATCCCCCTAACTAAATTTTAGGGAAACCAAATTTCCTTCAGAAATCACCCGATTTACATGAGTCCCCCCTGTGTATGTGATCTCGGATAAATCCATGCTGTGAGCCCTCAGAGGTTTGTTAGAGAAAAATTTGTGAACAAAAGCATCATGAAGGCCAAGGAACACACCGACGGGTCGGGGTAAAGTTGTGGAGAAATGTAAACAGGGTTAGGTTATAAAGAATTCCCGCTTTGCCCATTCCGGAGCATGTGTTCAATCCATCATCCGAAAAAAAGGTAGGGGACAACTGCCAACCCACCAAGCCATGCCTCCACCTAAAAAATGACCCGGCCCGGGAAAAAAGGCATTCATCAGAGAAGCAGCCAGAGGCCCATGGGAATCCGGAGGGGCTCCCGGGGATCAAGCTCGGGGGAGAATCTGTCCTAGAAAAACTATTTGTCGTCACTCCCCAAAAACTGGCCTTTTTGGGAAAAGGGGACAAGAAAAAGCCTTTTTTGGAGGAAAACCATAAGAAGTCCGTTTGCAGTTTGTAGAAACCATGTGGGGGGCACAGCAAATGTGGAAGAAGGGGCTTGGTAAGGGACCAACTGGGACCAAAACGTGTGTGTGGTGGAAAACAAAAAAATGCCCCTCACCTTGTCACACCATCCCAAACCGTGGTGGTGGGAGAATGTGGGGGGATGCTTTTCTTCGAGGGGGCAGGGAAGCTGGTCAGAGTTGATGGGAAGATGGATGGAGCAAAACAGGGCAATCTTAGAAGAAAACCCGTTAGATTTTGCAAAAGACTTGAGACCCGGGGGGGAGGTTTTTCCCCCTTTCCCGCAGGACAA
>CATNWA010020443.1:0-83661 GCA_951230385.1 Staurois parvus
ACTCACCCTCAGATGCGCTGGGATGGCTTTGGTGGTGCATCCCTCAGCACTGCGTAGGATCCTGTAGCCTGCTTGCTACTGTGTGATGTAATTGTGGCCATTTTGGATGAGGCTTTTGCCAGTGCCTCCTTTATGGGCTTCTGCTGTGTGTGGAGCCTGGTGGTGGGGTGCCCCTCTTCACCATGCTGCTGTCAGGTGAGAGTGTCCTTCAGAATGGAGCCCCCCACGATCTGGTAATGGAAGTGTCTGAGCTATGATGCAGACTTGTGGAAGTGGGCATGCCTCTGTGCGGCCTGCGAGGGAGACGGAGCTGCGGCTCCTTATATCCGTATCACCGACCGCTGGCCTGCAAACGAGCCGGATCGGGTCTGGGGGGGTGTCACAGTGGAGGTATGTACCTCTCCAGGTGCCGTGCCGGCCAGGATCTGTGGGCGGATTACCTCTGCAACCCGACGGGGAGACAGAGCTCTATCTCTCCATGTCCGTCCCACCGGCCGCACATGCGCACTCCACACACCGCCATTTTTAATGCAGGAACATGTGTGTTTGGATTGTACACTTACATGTTGATACGTTTGTGATGCGTTTTTACCGTGTTTTGTTCAGCTCTCTTTTTTTTTTCAAAGTGGAATTTTTTTTGTTGGGCAGAATACAAATGCAAAAACACACTACCATGTATTTCAACAGATTCTCCATTGAACTCTATTGTAGCAAAAAATGCTGCTTTTTGCTTTTAAAAAAGTCCCTGACCCTTTCCAAAAACACAGCAACTCAAAAAAGCCTAGATGTGAACATGGCCCATAGGAAACAATGTTAAGTGGACTGTTATGCGTTTCTGAAAACAAAAAGTACTAAAAAAAACGCATTGGTGTGAATGGAGCCTGAATAATCATTCCTGTAAAATATCTACCTTACACGGCTACCAGGGAAACTCATATATAACACAAGATAAGAAGAAGAAAATATAATTCTAGTTCTTATGCAGCCAACACTTTAACAAAGATATTTTATTACATATAGAAAATACATTAAAACAGGTTCCCTCTGAAATCAAATCTTTTTGGTGAAGAAAATGTAAAAATATTCTTTAAAGTATAAAAATAAATATCAATCCACTCATAATGAAGATGTTAGACATAAATGACAAGGATGTAATGGTCACAGAGGAATGGTGGTGGAGATCTCTCAAGTAAGAACACTTCCTTGAATGGTTCTATAAATAAAGAATGAATCCTGGAGGGAATAAAGCTGTAAAGCAATAAATAATATATATAAACTGGGCTCATCCACTTCATCCATAAAGACATTGTGATTGAAGATCTTCTAGATCACATAGAAGGAGGACTCATCCATGATTTCATACATTTGTTTGGAAGGATAGAACAATCCTCAGAAGGGAACATGTAGGATGACAGGAAAGGCTCCTGACTGGTGAGATCCTCCAAACATAATGATGACATCCATGAACTGGAGCGAGCTCGTTGGGGTGATAAAGCCAATCTGGAAACACTGTGTAGACGTTCTCCAAGAACTCAGCACACTCCAGGTGTGGAGAAAGTCTCCAGGTGGGTTTAGCCTGTCATTTATCATAGATACAAACACACTGTAACCGGGATGGATCACTATGCCATTTGCTTTCTCTTTTTTAGTCTGCTGGCATAGCTGTGTCCAAATTCGATAGATCTGTACCTATGATCCGCTGTGCTTTATTTCTCCTCCTGAGACCGACACTTCCTATCCTCCATCCTACAGCCATCATACTACACTGCAGTGTGGATGGGAAGAATACTCTCCATGGTGCAATGATAGAAACTGACCAGAATTCCTGGACACCAAAACACCAATCATATGAATGTGGAACTCTTTGGCGTAATCCTCTTTGCAAAAAGTTCTGCAATGCCTTCTCTTCTCACCTTGGAACTCCTATCTGAAGATATCCACCTGTAAACTTGTACACAAAGGGCATTTACTCTGTCAAAGATCTGCTGAACAACACTTACATAAGAACGTTTCAGGATCTCTGCCTCAGTTATTTTCTGGACCAGAAAGACTTCTACAAATTCCTCAGAATTAGACATATGCTACCTCACCTGCACTGGTGTGAGAACACTCAGCCCATGGGCCTCATAACACTCTTCAACAGCTCTACACCTTCCAGCTACCATCTCTCTACCTTGTACCACCCACTCCAAAAACAAACTCATACAACCAAACTCCCAACGATGGAATTCTGGAAATCGGAAAATTCTCTATCTTTAAAAAAAAAACAAAACAATATTTTCTCATGTCTGTTTATAAAAAATATCCAATAAACTCAAATTTCATCATAAATTTAGGCCAAAATGTATTTTTGCTATAGTCTTTGGTAAAAAAAAAAATCCAAATAACTGCATATTAATTGCTTTGTATGAAAGTTATATCATCTACAAACTATGGGATAGATAATGGAATTTACACAACTTTTACTTTCTGACTGCCCATCACATTTCTTGAGGTGCTAAAATACCAGGACAGTACAAACACCCCCAAATGACCCCTTTTCGGAAAGAAGACACCCTAAGCTATCTGCTGAAAGGCATGTTGAGTCCATGGAAGATTTTTTTGTTCCTCATTTGTTTTTTCTCTTACACAAAATTGTCACTTAAGTGACATATTACTCACACAAGCCATGGGTATATTTATTTATTTATTATTTATTTATTTATCGAGTTTATATAGCGCCAAAGGGTTTGCTCAGCGCTGTACAATAGAGGGGGGACAATACATGAAACAGAACAGTAACATCAAACAGCACACGAGGGGTTAGAGGGCCCTACTCTTTCGAGCGTACAATCTAGGAGGGAGGGGGTAGAGGCACAGGAGGAAACGGCTGTGGGGGATGGAGTGGTAGGAGGAGGGAAGGGCAGCGGGCTGTTAGGTGAGGGTGGAGTAGGCTTCCCTGAAGAGGTGGGTTTTCAGGGAGCGCCTGAAGGTGAGGAGGGAAGGTGACAGTCTGATGGATTGGGGTAGTGAGTTCCAGAGGATGGGGGAGGACCTGGAGAAGTCTTGCAGTCGTGCGTGAGGGGAGGAAGAGACCAGGGAGCAAGATAGAAGGAGGTCCTGTGAAGAGCGAAGGGTACGGGTAGGGTGGTACCTGGGAATCAGGTCGGTGAGGTAGTTAGGGGCAGTGTTGTGAATGGCCTTATAGGTCAGGGTGAGCAATTTAAATTTAATGCGTTGGGCAATGGGGAGCCAGTGGAGGGAGAGGCAGAGGGGGGTGGCAGAGGTGGAGCGGCTGGTGAGGGGTGGATGAGTCTGGCCGCTGAGTTCAGGATGGTCTGAAGCAAGGAGAGCCTGCACTGGGGTAGGCCGGTGAGGAGGGAGTTGCAGTAGTCAGGCGTGAGATAATCAGGGAGTGTACTAGTAGTTTAGTGGTGTCTGGGGTAAGGAAGGAGCGTTATCTTGGCGATATTGCGGAGGTGGAGTCTGCATGTGTTTTTGTGAGAGATTTTGATATGAGGTTGAAAGGAAAGGTTTGAGTCCAGAATGACGCCAAGGACCCTGGCTGCTGGGCGGGATTGATGGTGGTGTTGTTGGTAGTGATGGAAAGGATGGGGGGGGGGGAGGCGCGGGCTGGGGGGAAAGATGAGAAGCTCGGTTTTGGAGAGGTTGAGTTTGAGGAAATGGAGCGACATCCAGTCAGAGATGTCGTTTAGGAGGTGAGTGATGTCGGGCGGAGAATGTGGGGTGAGGTGAGGGGTGGATAGGTAGATTTGAGTATCATCGGCATAGAGGTGGTTAATTGAAGCCGTGGGGGAGTGTATGAGTTTGCCAAGGGAGGAGGTGTAGATGGAGAAGAGAAGGGGTCCAAGGACAGAGCCCTGGGGGACCCCAACAGAGAGGGGGACGAGTAGAGGAGGAGGTGGCACCGTTGTAGGAAACGCTGAAGGAGCGTTGGGATAGATAGGACGAGAACCAGGAGAGAGCGGTGTCTCTGATGCCAAGGGAGAGTAGTTTATTAAGGAGGAGGGGGTGGTCGACTGTGTCATCAAAGGCCGCGGAGAGGTCTAGGAGGAGGAGGACAGAGTAGTCGCCTTTGGCTTTGGCGGTTAGCAGGTTGTTGGTGATTTTGAGGAGGGCAGTTTCGGTGGAGTGTAGGGGACGGAAGCCGGACTGGTAGTGGGTCAAGGAGGTTGCTGTCAGTCAGGTGTGGGCGCTTAGGCGATCGAAGACCAAGCGCTCAAGGAGCTTGGAAGTGAGTGGCAGCAGGGAAATTTGGTCTGAGGTTGTTGAGGTCAGTGGGGTCCAGGGAGGGCTTTTTGAGTATGGGGGTGATGTGCGCATGTTTTAAGGGGGAGAGGGGAAGACGCCAGTAGAGAGGGAGAGATTTAAAGAAGTGGGTAAGGGAGCGGATGAGGGAAGAGGGGGTGACCGGCAGGAGTTGGGGGGGATAGGGTCCAGGGGGCAGGTAGTGAGGGCGGGCTTCTGAGAAGACTCTGCTGACTTCCTCAGTGGTAGTAGGGCTTCGAAGGATGCAGTGATGGGGGGTTACGGTAGGCAGGCCTTGGGTGTGGTGGGGGCAGTGCCGTTGCGAGGTCAGAGGAGGGGAGAGATGAGGGGGTGATGGAAGGGGGGGAGGCTAGATGGGGAGGTAGATTGCAAGTTGACTATGTCCTTGCGGATTTGCGTCAATCTTGTTGTGGAGATGAGTGGCAATTTCGTGGGCGTGAGTGAGGTACTAACTGGAGGAGGGGGGGGAGAGAGCAGGGAGTTGAAGGTGAGAAGAAGAGTCGGCGAGGGCAGGTGGATAGGGTGTTAATCAGGTTAACAAAGTAGGCCTGCTTGGCGGCGTGGAGGAAGGAGGTGTAGGTGAGGAAGGCAGATTTGTAGAGGGAGAATGCATAGGGGACCTGGTTTTGCGCCATAGTCTCTCCAGCGCACGGCTGCTGCGACGTTTTTGAGGCATTTAGTGTGGTCGTTCTGCCATGGTTGGAGCGGTCTGGGTTTGATGTTGCGTGTGGTTAGGGGTGCCAGAGAGTCTAGGGTAGCTGATAGTGAGTCGTTGTACGTGTTAGTGGCTAGGTCAGGACATGACAGTGGAAAGGATGCTGTCTGTAAGCGGTCGGCACAGCGAGTGGAGGGGGGCTGGGTGCAGGTTGCGGAGGTTGCGGCTGGTGATGGTTTGGCGCACTGGGAGGGGGGGGGAGTTAGGGGAAGGGGAGGTGGAGAACGGTGAGGAGGTGGGGTGTGGAGAGAGGGAAGGGGGTGTTTAGTTGAAAGTCGGTTAAGGGTACCAGAGGTGGGAGAAGACGAGGTCCAGGGGGTTCACATTGATGTGGGTGGGGATTGACGTGTATTGTGTGCGTGGTGAAGGAGGGGAGGTTAGGTGTAGGAGTTGGGAGTGTTGCTGGGGTGTTGTCATTGATGGGGATGTTGAAGTCCCCGAGGATGATGGTCGGTAGCTCCAGATGGAGAGGAAGAAGGGGAAGCCAAGGCGGCGAAGTCATCCAGGGGGATGCGGGCTATGGATGCGGGGGGGCCTGTAGATCACTGCGATCCTTAGGGTGGTGGGGTGAGAAGAAGACCGGATGCACTGTGAGCCTCGAAGGAGAGAGAAGGTTAGGCGAGGGGAGGTTTAGGGAGTACCTGGAAATGTGCTCAGCGGTGATCGGACAGCAGGCCGACACCACCACCTCTTTGTGACCGCCCAATCTAGGTGAATGGGAACCAGATGAGACCTCCATGGGAGAGTGCCGCAGGGGGAGTAAGTGTCAGTGGCCTGTACGCCAAGATTCGGTGGATGGCTAGGAGGATGAGGGAGCGGGAGATAAAGAGGGTCATGATGGCAGTTAGTTTGTTGCAAACCGAACGGCGCGTTCAGAAGTGCAACCGAGAGAGCGGTGGATGGATGCGGGGAGGAGGTGCACAGGTATGAGGTTGGGGGGGGGGGGGGGGGGGGGGGGGGAGGAGGGTTGCGGGCGGCTGGCGGGGGTCAAGTGGGGTCCCTGGAGGGGGGGAGAGGTGGTTGAGGGGCCAGGGTTCGGGTATATGTGAATTTACACTTCCTAAATACCATTCTGCTAACTTCTACTTGAAGTATGGGAATACCACAATTTGAAGGAATTTTTGGACCTAGCCACAAATAGGAGCCTGAAATCCAATGACCACTTTAAAAAGCCTGAAAGTGCATAACTTCCTCATTTCACTTTCTCACTACCCTATTCACAGTATTGGAGGCCATGAAATTCCAGATAGCACCCACCCCAATCACAGGTCTGAATAGACAGGTCTGACCCCATATCTGGCAGCTTGCTAGGGAGAAATTTGTTTGAATGCAAGGTGGCCAGAAAAATTAATGATGAGGACTCATACAACAGGCAGATTTTTTTTTTATACTGGGCAGTATAGTCATGCTGCATATTTTATTGGTTAAGGTGATTACGAGGGCACTTCCTGGAACTCCTCTTTCACTCTTCTGGATAGTGAGGGATCCAGCGATATAAAATTGGGCAAGGTTGGCACAAAACTCGTTTTAGGGTTATTCCGTTCTCATTACCAGAATTCCCCATCTCCTACTATACTTTTTTTTTTTAAATCAAGGTCTTGTGTATTCAACTGAGGCATAAAAGGGCCACGCATTCTCAAGACATACTCAATATTTTATAGCATAAAGGTAACAAGGAGGTTTGGTGTTGTTCCCAAATTTTTACTAAATATGTCTTGGTGCCCAGATTACCCCTCTAAAACAACCTCCCTTTTACACCACAAAACATTCCCCTTATGGGCTGACTTAGAAGCATTTGCTCTGTTCCTCAAAAGTCTTGTCGTTACACTCCCATGGCGCGTCCTCCAAAAATCCAGATCTACATCGATCAGCCTCTTGGATGGGTCCACACACTCTGCGCTGAGAACTCTGATAAATTATTCCAGCAACTTTATTGCAACCTCCATTGACGCTCGGTCCTCTTTTGTGGCGAATCCTAAAATGGTTACAAACATTACTAAACTCGCCACCTTCCCAGGAACCCTTGGGTACGATGGCAATTTGAATCCACCCCAGGCCTCACGAGTTCCCCAATTTAAAATTAAGCTATAAATGTTTACTAGCAGCAAAACAATACATGAAAACAAGAGCTTGGCCCCCCTCGTGGAAGTCCATCTTAGCAAAGGATTGTCCCATCTAAGAAGATGTCTTAATAAGAAATTCTTTAGAAAATTAGGGCGGGTGGATACATTACACTCACCCACCCATGTCCCCTGACACACCTACACACTGCTATACAGCATTCAGAGCCCCAGGTTTTCAGGTAAGGGGGTCCCCGATGTTCCTCCATCTGTTCTCATCTTACCCCCCGCACCGCACCCCAATCACTTACCCATCGCCCCCCCCCCATCCCCCCTTGTTCTAATTTCCTTCCCTCGTTCTTTTCTCTCACCTTTAGCCCTGACCAGGGAGGCCTTGGTTACCTGGGTTATCTTGCCTATCCGCTTGTGCAGGGACCCGACTCTCACACCCAGTCAAGAGTGTCTCCAAAAGTATGGGCTAACTCAAGATTTACCTCTCCCTCAGTTTATTTCTCTTCCTCCTTCCCTAAGTTATTCCTCCTTGTTGCCCATTCTTACAATGTGTATGGTTACTGTCAAACCCGATCTAGTAACACGCTGCGCTCATTGATCTGTATATCCATCACTTGTAATTCCTCTTGTATGATTTAACGGATGCACGCTGGAAGTGGATTTTCATGGGTTTGGTTACTTCATGAACATTTGTTAAGTACGAGTTTCCACAATGTAATCTACACAACTTTAATAATAAAAACTTACTGCAAGTGAACGTTAGTTGGACAAATGTGAGGAGCATTTGCCCCGCCGGAGAATACATTCTTGGCCATCATTTATTTTTACCACAATGATTTTCCTATGTTGGTCAGCTCCATCGAGAGTGGCCTCAATGCAGTATTTTACCTGAAAAATCCATCTGTGATATGGGGGTTTGTTAGCATTCCTGTGGTAGATAGTTGTAAGTTGAGTGTCCACGTCAGTCAAGGACCTTGTCGGTTTATCGGCACGGCAGCCCATCTTGTATTAAGAAAGAAAATAAAAGTTCGTTAACACCCATAAGGGTTTTCCCACGCAGGGGGATTGTCCAGCTTTGTCAATACAGCTGATAACTGAAAATGCTTAGCTCACCAACACCTGGCTACACTTCAGAGCTGCACCACCTGATCTTTACAACTGGTTCCCCAGAAACTTAGGACTTCTTCAGGATTACTCAGCCTTGGTGTTACCAGCACCTCACTACACTGGTCCACTCCTGGCCTCTACATAGGGTTCCCCACCCCCCTCCAAGCTTGATCAAACTCCTCATTGACTTCTTGGACTCCCTTCCGAAGCCCCCCCTGGACTCACAAAGCCACTTCAGGTCCCCCAGACTCTTTGGAGCTTGTCCCTGACTTTCCCTAGCTCCTTGGGCCAAGGAATCCCACCATCACAAGGGATGCAGTCTCCAGCAAGAACCCCCAGCTCTCCCTGACAGGGTCCTTGTCTCCCAAATGAAGAAGACCTGGCCTATACATGGATCTTGCCCACCTATGTAACTCACGGCAGCCTGCATGCATCTAGCAAAGCCTGGACATAGGACTGAAGGTCTTGTACCCACCAAGAATTCTCTGGAACCCTTCAAGGTCCAGGTCCCGACCCCCGGAACTACCAAAACCATTGAAAACCACTAGAACAACCAGTTTGTCTCTGCTCACAAAATACATGTTTGGAAGCTTCTCAAAACAGCAAGCCAGGAGGACCCTGGTGTCATTGTCACAGTTAGCTGTACGCTCACAACTTCCCACACCTCCATCAGGACCCTCCTATCAGGTGTGCTTCTTCCCCACATGAGAGCTTGGAATGCCCTAGCAACATTCATCCTAAGAAGACCATTTCCCACACTCAAGGCACTAATACATCTCCAGGGTTCTGTGGGAACCCCCTGATGTACATGGAACACAGGACTTCAGATGAGGAACATTTCCCTCACTCATGACTAGGAAATGTGGCTGCTCCCCATGTGAGATCTTCTGATTGTCTGGAAAGATAGCGACTTCCCGGTGAAAAACATTTCCCGCCACTCAGGACAGCAATACGGGCTTCTCTCCTTTTGTGAGAAATCTCTGATGTGTGTTATGATTTGGACTTATTTGAAAAAACATTTTTCCCACACGTCTGGACAGAATACTCATCTCTCCCTGTGTGAAACGTCTGATGTGAGCATAGATGGGCCTTCTGTGAAATAACAAATTTCCCGCACCCTGACTGGAAAAACGGCTTCTCCCCCGTGTGACATCTCTCGATGTTTGGGAAAGAATGGACTTTTGTGGAAAAAACATTTCCGCCACTCAGGACAAGAATACATCTTCTCCTCTGTGTGAGACTTATGATGTTTGTAATGATTTGATGGTCTGTGAAAAACATTTTTGCCGCACTCAAAACAAGAATAACGGCTTCTCCCCTGAGGTGAGATCTCCTGATGTGTGTAAACACTGGAACTTCTTTTCTCTGAAAAATTTTCCCAACACTCCAGGACAGGAAATACGGCTTCTCCCACCGTCGTGAGACCTTTTGATGTGTATGTAAAGAAGTTTGAGACTTTCAGTGCATAACGATTTCCCCGCACGCAGGACAAGGAATATGGCTTCTCCCCCTTGAGCAGTCCTCTTGATGTGTGTAAAGATTGGACTTGTCCTGAAAAAAACCATTTTCAGCATTCAGGGACAAGAAAACGTCTTCTCCTCCCTCCCCTGTGTGAGATCTCTGATTGGTGTAAAGATTAGGGACTTCTTGCAAAAACCCTTTCCGCACTCTGTACAGGAGAAGCTCTTCCCTGTTAGTAAGGCCGGCCCGGTCCCGCCACAGTCTGAGGTTCCTCACAGGATACGAGGAATTCCGGTGGTCCCATCTAGCACTGGGTGTGTGTCGGATGGACATTGGTGGGAGCCGGGTTTTCTCCTGGTACTGTACTGTGTGATGTCCTCAATCTATCTACTTTCCAGTTCTGAGAGACAAAGTGAGACACAATCCTCGGAGGTTTTTTCCTTAATCGATCCTGGCCCTGGGACTACAATACAAAGACAAGAGAGGATTACTAGACAGGAGCTGATTGGTTTTCCCAAACCAGGGACTCCCGCCCACATCAGGCAACTTGGTCTCTGAGGGGCTTAAAATTCCACCCTCAAGGGAACTAGGAAAATGGCTCCTCTGATCCTCCTACCAAGGTCAATTTCTTTTATTCATGGACCATTAGACAGAGAGTGAGGAAAACAACCAGAACTGTCCTTGTAAAGGGAGGGACAGTGATGAGGGGATTGTTAGGACTGAGGGTCCCACACCCCCATCTATCACTCATCGCCATCCCTTCCCAACACAAGAAGTACTGGCACTTTCCTTATTTAGTCCATGATTTAGGCTTTGGTTAACATCTGTGTGGGTGGTTCCACTCGTGGGACCTAGCAGAACAACAGAGCAAGTAACCCTTGAAGATAACTGTTGGAGAAAAAGTTATATGACTCATCACCCAGGTGACTAAGGTCTAGTAAAGTTATATGGTGAAAACTGAACATTTTGACTGGCCAGCTGAACCCCAGAACCTCCATAAATCCCAGTCTAGCAGATACATAAATTGTGGTCTGCTAGCACAGAGAAGGAAAGTTCTATCTGAGAGAAATCCAGAAATACAGGACGGGGAAACCACGCTCAGGAAATGTGACCAGGGGAGTTAACAGGCTGATTATCACCCAGCTCCCCGCTCTTACTCTGGACCAATCAGTGATCAGTATGGTGGAGGAATGGAATTTAGTGTTCATGACCCACCTGTGGCTGATCTCTGTAGGAGTGTCCTCCTCTATTAAATGTCCCCGTATATTCCATTCCCCTCTCCATAGACGCGATCATCCCTCATCATTCCCTCACATACGCCTCTTCTTCTTTCTGCTTTCACCTCAACTTTTATAGCTATCAGATCTTCACCCTAAACCCACAAAAAATCATCTGTAAAATATAAAGTCACATGGAAAATGCACGAATTGTCTCCATGAGACCAGGCTCTAGATGCTCCATCGTACCAACCTTGTAATGGTGATCTTCCTGTGTGGAATCCTGGGAATACAGAGGATGGGGACATCTCTCTGGTGGGTTCCTGGTATTAGGTGGCTCCATCATATCCTTGTGTCCTTCTGAAAACTCCTCCATCACTCCATACTCCTCATCCTCCTCTTTAAATTCTTCCTTAACAACAATATTATCATCCCGAGGATTCCACTCTGAAAGATATATAAAACATTCATTGTAACAAACATGCTGTGTATAAATCACAACTACCAATAATTGTCATCATCTACCTGATGATGAGGATGGTGAGGGATGGTGTGACCTTCCTGTGTGGAATCCCGGGAATACAGAGGACGGGGGACATCTCTCTGGTGGGTTCCCATGACTGGATCCATCTGTAGGAAACACACACACTGACTGAATCCATTGTTTCTATGTGTTTATCAGATGATGGGGGATCTAGGTGGATCCTCCGTACTGCTCTCTCCCTTTACAATAAAGTCTCCTCTTACCCGGTGATTGTGAGGGGCGGCTGATTGTCCATCATGACGTCCTTGTAGAGATCCTTGTGTCCTTCTAAATACTCCCACTCCTCCATGGAGAAATAGACAGTGACACCCTGACACCTTATAGGAACCTGACACACACAATGATACAGTCACCATCCAGACACATCCCTTGTCTGTTACTGGAGAATGTCCCAGAATTCCCGGCACCGCTCACCTCTCCTGTCAGCAGCTCAGTGATCTCTCTGGTGACTTCTAGAATCTTCTTCTTCTTTCTCTCTTCTATCAGGGAGGGAGGTGGAGGCAATGTGATGTCATATGATCTCCAGACTTCACAGGAGGAAAACTCTACATCTGAACACAAATAGTCACATCAAATGATATTCCCAGAATCCTCCTCACCTCTCCATTCAGGTCTGCATTTTATTAAAGCCCCACTTCAGGCTGAGGTATAATTTTCCCCCCACAGGACCCCCACACTACGCAGGGTATAGGCTTGTTGCAGCATTCTGATGTCATTACATACAACGCAGGACCAACAGTCCCACTTTACATGTGAGGATACCAAGGGGCCCCACATCCTTAGAGGAACAAAAAAGTCAAATGGAGGGACATTGGGGGGAGGAGCTGTGAGGTCAGTGTGATGTCATAGGATTCTCTGACTCTGGATGGAGGGGCATTGGGAGGAGAAGCTATGAGGTCAGTGTGATGTCACAGGATTCTCTGACTCTGGATGGAGGGACATTGGGAGGAGGAAGCTGTGAGGTCAGTGTGATGTCATAGGATTCTCTGACTCTGGATGGAGGGGCATTGGGAGGAGGAGCTGTGAGGTCAGTGTGATGTCATAGGACATATAAGACTCTGGATGGAAGGACATTTGGATGGGGAGATTTGAGGGGTCCTCTATATGGGGCTCCTGTATAAACCAAATCCTTGTTCCTGGGTGCGTCCTACCTCTCCTAAACTGAAGAGTGAACTTTGACCTTTACCATCCAGAAATCTGTCCGGAATCTGTGGAAGTAAGCTGTCATGTGATCAGGTGACGTGCGGAGGAACGGAGTGTAAATAGCAGACAATTGTCTCCAGAGCCCCTAATGGTGGGGATGGATTTGGCGGCGTGCTGGTGCCAAGTTTCCTAACCCCAGGGTCACTGCAGGTGTGGAGAAAAGCTGTGTAAGAGGATGAGGAGGAGATCCAGGAATCAGGAGAAAGGTCAGGGCAAGCAACAGACGAGCGCATCTAAGAGACCAAGCCGGGGTCACTACACAGAAAATCAATCCAAGGAAACAACAGGCAGGACGAGGAATAGCAAGAAGGAGCTGAGAGACAAATGAGAATATTGCTCAGCCAATGGGAGATGATCTCAGCATGACTTCCATCATGAAGGAGATGAGGGGGAGGGGAGGAAGTCACTGAAGGTGACCATAGATCCATGGAAATTCAGCTGGTTCAGCAGGGATCGCTCACATTTCCATCCATGTGTGGCCACTGCCGGATAAAAGCCACTCCCCCAGCGGCTGCAGCCAATAGCTTCAGTGCTGATCCGTGTATTCTGAGAGTGGAGGAGTCCCTCCATTGTCAGAATACAAGAGTGCAGCGGGGAGGATTCCCCCCATCCACCTCCAATGTGTGGATGGGGGAATCGCTTCAGTTTATTTCTCATTATTATTATTATACAGTATTTATAAAGCGCCAATAGTTCGCTCAGCGCTGTACATTACAAAGGGGGACAGAACATGTGACAGAACAATACCAATACAATGCAAAACATGAGGGGATTGAGGGCCCTGCTCTTTCGAGCTTACAATCTAGGAGGGAGGGGATGGTGGCACAGGAGGAGAAAGCTGTGGGGGATGGGGTGGTAGGAAGAGTAGAGGAGGTCGGCAGGTTAGCAGGGGGTGGGGTAGGCTTCCCTGAAGAGATGGGTTTTCAGGGTGCGCCTAAAGGAGAGGAGAGTAGGTGATAATCTGATGGGTTGGGGCAGGGAGTTCCAGAGGATGGGTGACACCCTGGAGAAGTCCTGGAGGCGGGCATGGGAGGAGGAGGAGACCAGGGAACTAGAGAGAAGGAGGTCTTGTGAGGAGCGGAGTGTGCGTGTTGGGCGGTACTTGGATATTAGGTCAGTGATGTAGTTAGTTGGGGCAGTGTGGTGGACAGCTTTGTACGTCAGTGTTAGGATTTTGAATTGGATCCGTTGCGCAATCGGAAGCCAGTTGGAGTGGAGGGATTGGCAGAGGGGGGTGGAGGCCAGTGGAGGGATTGGCAGAGGGGGGGGTGGTGGAAACGGAGAGGTTGGAAAGGTGAATGAGTCTGGCAGCCCGTGTTCAGGATTGACTGAAGCGGGGATAGCCACCAGCGAGGCAGGCCAGTGAGTAGGGAGTTGCAGTAGTCGAGTCGTGATGTGATGAGGGAGTGGATGAGCTGTTTAGTGGTTTCTGGGGTTAGGAACGTGCGGATTTTGGTGATGTTGCGGAGGTGGAGTCTGCATGAGTTTGTTAAAGATTGGCCTTGGGGCTGGAAGGATAGGTTGGAGTCCAGAATGACACTAAGTACTCTGGCCTGTGGGGCGGGTTTGATGGTAGCGTTGTTGGATGTGATGGAGAAGTCAATGGGGGGTGGTGTCCGGGCTGGGGGGGAAGACAAGAAACTCGGTTTTGGAGAGGTTCAGTTTAAGGAAGTGGAGCGACATCCAGTCTGATATGTCGCTCAGTAGGTGTGTGATTCGGGCGGAGACCGACGTGGGGGGTTGAGAGATAGATTTGTGTGTCGTCGGCATAGAGGTGGTGGTAGTTGAAGCCGTGAGAGTGCATGAGTTGGCCAAGGAAGGAAGTGTAGATGGAGAAGAGAAGGGGCCAGAGGACGGAGCCTTGAGGGACCCCAACAGAGAGGGGGAGGTGGTGGCATTATAGGCAACGCTGAAAGAGCGTTGTGACAGGTAGGATGAGAGCCAGGAGAGAGCAGAATCTCTGAGGCCAAGGGAGTGTAGTTTTTTGAGGAGGAGGGGGTGGTCAACTATGTTGAAGGCCGCAGAGAGGTCAAGGAGTAGGAGCACTGAATAGTGGCCATTAGCTTGGGGGTTAGCAGGTCGTTGGAGAGTTTGAGTAAGGCAGTTTCGGTGGAGTGTAGGGGACGGAAACCGGACTGTAGGGGATCGAGGAGGTGGTTGTCATTGAGGTGAGAGCATAGGCGGGTGTAGACGAGGCGCTCGAGGAGTTTAGATGTAAATGGGAGCAGGGAGATGGGTCTGAAGTTGTTCGGATCATTGGGGTCCAGGGAGGGCTTTTTCAGTATGGGGGTGATGTGTGCATGTTTCAGAGGGGAGGGGAAAGTGCCGGAGGAGAGGGAGAGATTAAAGATGTGGGAGAGGGAGAGATTAAAGATGTGGGTGAGGGAGCGTGGGATGGAGGGGGAGGGAGGTTGTAGGAGTTGTGAGGGGATAGGGTCAAGGGGGCAGGTGGTGAGGCGGGCATCAGAGAGGATCTTGGAGACTTCCTCGATGGTAGTAAGGTCAAAGGTGCAGAGTGTTGGGGGAGCTACAGTATGAGGAATGTAGGGTGGGGTGGAAGTGGAGGTCAGAGCAGTGGTGGGGCCGTGGGAGAGGGGTGATGAGGGGGTAGCTGAGTGAGGGAGAACGGGGTTGGAGGGAGTTTGAGCAGCGACGAAGTCCCTGCGGGTTATGTCGAGGGGGAGGGGGGGGGATGAGGGGGGTAGCTGTGTGAGAGGGGACGGGTTGAGAGGGCGTGTGAGTTACAGCGATGTCCTTGCGAAATTGTGTCAATCTTGTTGTTGAAGTGATTGGCAATCTCAAGGGCGGTGAGTGAGGTGCTGGGTGGAGGTGGGAGGGGGTGGCGAGAGTAGAGAGTTGAAGGTGGAGAAGAGTCGGCGAGGATTGGAGGAGAGGGCCTTGATGAGGGTCAGGAAGTAGGGTTGTTTGGCTGCATGGAGGGAGGAGGTGTAGGTGCGGAAGGCAGATTTGTAGCGGGTGAAGGCTTGTTGGGATTTGGTTTTGCACCATAGCCGCTCCAGGGCATAACTGTGTCGTTTGAGGGTTTTGGTGTGATCAGTCTGCCAGGGCTGGAGCGGTCGGGGTCTGATGTCATGTGGTTAAAGGCGCTAGTGAGTCAAGGGCTGTTGACAGCGCATTGTTGTAGGCAGTCATAGCCAAGTCGGGGCAGGACAGGGGGAGGATGCAGTTGTGGAGTTGATCAGCTGCAGAGTGGAGGGGGGCAGGGTTAAGGTTGCGGATGTTACACGAGAAGGTAATCAGGTTGTGGTCAGAGAGAGGGAAGGGGGTGTTAGTGAGGTTGTGGGGGGAGCGCAGCGGTTGGAGAAGACAAGGTCCAAGATATTTCCGTTGGAGTGGGTGGTGGATTGTATGCACTGTGCAAGTGCAAAGGAGGAGGTTAAGTGGAGGAGATGGGATGTGTCCGGGTTGTCGAGGTTGACAGGGATGTTGAAATCCCCAAAGATGATGGTAGGTAGCTCAGAGGAGAGGAAGAAGGGTAGCCAGGAGGAAAAGTCATCCAGGAAGCGGACCGTAACCCCCGCAACTTAGTATCTGTCCCCCTGCTCCCTAAAATCCCCCCCCCCCCGTTTTCATGTGCACTCCTGAACGCCCGATCGGTGTGCAACAAGCTTACCGCCATCCACGACCTCTTTGTTTCCCGCTCCCTCAAACTCCTAGCGATCACAGAAACCTGGATCCAGCCCACTGACTCTACCTCCCCCTGCAGCACTCTCCTATGGAGGTCTCACCTGGACCCACTCACCCAGACCTAACGGTCGTAAAGGTGGTGGGGTTGGTCTGCTCCTGTCACTGCAGAGCACCTTCCGAGTCCTCCCAAACCCCCCCTCCCTATCCTTCTCTTCTTCGAGGCCCACTGCGTCCGACTATTCTCTTATCCCGCTGGGTGAACGATAAAACTGAACCATGTAGGCCAGCTTTGGGAGAAGGATATATTATCATTAACTCCCCCCTGAAGGGGTTAACCTACGTACTACCTCCTCTGCCACAGATCCAACAATGTCTCCACTACCTTGTACCACATGGATCCTCCTGCCTGTTCCTGACATCACTTCCTGTCTGTCTTCCATAGAGACTTCCTGTCTGGGTAGACGTGAGATCCCCACCTGTGTAGCTCAGAGGAACTGCAGCCCTGAGAAGCATCTGGTAGTGTGACCCCGGCCTTGTGCTGGGTGTGTATGGACTGTAGATCCTTATAGAGGGGTCACCTCCACTCCCACCAAGGGGGACAGAAATATATGACTGCTCGGGGGGGGGATTTTGTCCCCTTTGATTTTGCAGTAAATGTGATTGCATTAGTCCCGTTGATTTCCGTATTTCCATGTAATAAAAGGTGTCACATGATGTCGGGTTCCCCTTTCTCTCCTCCCTGAGTGTGTATTTAGAGGCGGAGCTCCTGCTGGAATGGCGGTCGGAGGCGGAGTCTAGGGGGAGACTGACAGAACCCGCAGCAGACTTGCAGGAGTGAGCGAGGAGGATCCGGTTCCTTTACCATCGGAGATGAGGAGAGTGTGAAGGATATTTGTGACTCTGGGAGCTGAAAAGCTGGGAGTCCTATTGGTGTGGTGAGGGGGAAGCACTACTAGGGGGCGCCCTCACCATCCCATGTACAAGAGGTGGAAGAAGGCGTGGCTACACTACAGCTGACACAGTTTGGAGGGCGGAGCACTTTCACACCTTATCAACTTTTCACTGATTGGTGGATTTTTGAAGTAAAATAAGTTGATTGAAGTAGATGCAAAGTGGAAGCGGTGGACTTGCAGAGAACACTATACTGAGCACACAATATTGTCTGTCTCCATGGATTTGCACAGGATTTGAGATGATTTCCTATAGCAGCAAATCTGATGAGATGAATGAAGTGGGTGTAAAGTGGAAGCAGTGGATGTGCAGGGAGCAGCATCTCGAGCACAAAGCACTTTATGTTGTGGATGGATTTGCACACGGTTCAGTTTCCTTCATTTATTGATAAACCCCATAAGACCAATGAAGTGGGTGTAAAGTGGAAGCAGTGGATGTGCAGAGAATAGGATTTGGACCCCCGAGCTCTTTATCTCTGAATGTCTCCACATATTTGTAGTGTATTTGTGATGATTTCTGTGCACACACACAATAGGACAGCGCTGTGACACATAATGCTCTTCTAGATGACAGGGAATCCTTCCCTTTGTTACAGCAGCAGTCCGCTAGAAGGTTTTTGTAGGTTTGGAGTTGTTACACATAGCGCGGGTTTTATCCATTTATAGTGATGACATCATTGCCCAAATCTGGGGGTCACCAGCCATTTCCACCCTTTACTGTCGGCTGGGGTTATTATTATTATTATACAGGATTTATATGGCACCAACCCAGTTGCGCAGCGCTGTACAATATAAGGGGGGCGGTACAATTACAATACATTTCAGTACAGAAGGAATAGGAGGGCCCGGCTCATGGAGCTTACAATCTGAAGGAAGGGGGAGGGGATACAAAAGGTGATTGCTGGGGAGGATGATCTGGTGGAGGTGATTCAAGTATAGTTCTTAGGTGGAGGTGGGGTAGGCTTCCCTGAAGAAGTGAGTTTTCAAAGATTACCTAAAGGCAGACAGGGTGGGGGCTGACCGGACATGCTGTGGTAGGGAGTTCCAGAGGATGGGAGAGGCTCTGGAGAAGTCCTGGAGGCGAGCATGGGAGGAGGTGACGAGGGAAATAGAGAGCAGGTTGTCTTGAGAGGGAGCAGAGCGGGCAATATCTCTGGATGAGGTTGGCAATGTAGCTAGGGGCAGTGTTGTGGATGGCTTTGTATGCTGTGGTTAGCATTTTGAATTTTATATGTTGGGTTAGTGGAGGCCAGTGGAGGGATTGATAGAGAGGGGTGGAGGACAATGAGCAGAGGTCAGTGAAGGAATTGGCAGAGAGGGGAAGCAGTCACAGTAAGGTGTATGAAGCAGTCGCTGATCGGTTGGTAAGGTGTATGAGTCTAGCAGCAGTCACTGATCGGTCGGTAAGGTGTATGAGTCTAGCGGCAGTCTCTGATCGGTTGGTAAGGTGTATGAGTCTAGCGGCAGTCTCTGATCGGTCGGTAAGGTGTATGAGTCTAGCAGCAGTCTCTGATTGGTCGGTAAAGTGTATGAGTCTAGCAGCAGTCGCTGATCAGTTGGTATGGTGTATGAGTTTAGCAGCAGTCGCTGATCGGTTGGTAAGGTGTATGAGTCTAGCGGCAGTTGCTGATCGGTTGGTAATGTGTATGAGTCTAGTGGCAGTCGCTGATCGGTTGGTATGGTGTATGAGTCTAGCTGCAGTCACTGAGATCGGTTGGTGAGGTGTATCAGTTTAGCAGCAGTCGCTGATCGGTTGGTAAGGTGTATGAGTCTAGCAGCAGTCTCTGATCGGTTGGTAAGGTGTATGAGTCTAGCAGCAGTCGCTGATCGGTCGGTAAGGTGTATGAGTCTAGCAGCAGTCACTGATCGGTTGGTAAGGTGTATGAGTCTAGCAGCAGTCTCTGATCGGTTGGTAAGTTGTATGAGTCTAGGGGCAGTCGCTGATCAGTCTGGTAAGGTGTATGAGTCTAGCGGCAGTAGCTGATCAGTTGGGAAGGTGCATGAATCTAGCAGTGTATGAATCTAGCAGCAGTCGCTGATTGGTTGGTAAGGTGTATGAGTCTAGCGGCAGTGCCTGATCGGTTGGTAAGGTGTATGAGTCTAGCGGCAGTCGCTGATCGTTGGTAAGGTGTATGAGTCTAGCAGCAGTCGCTGATCGGTTGGTAAGGTGCATGAGTCTAGCGGCAGTCGCTGATCGGTTGGTAAGGTGTATGAGTCTAGCGGCAGTCGCTGATCGGTCGGTAAGGTGTATGAGTCTAGCAGCAGTCGCTGATCATTTGGTAAGGTGTATGAGTCTAGCGGCAGTCGCTGATCGGTTGGTATGGTGTATGAGTCTAGCAGCAGTCGCTGATCGGTTAGTAAGGTGTATGAGTCTAGCGGCAGTCGCTGATCGGTTGGTAATGGTGTATGAGTCTAGCAGCAGTCGCTGATCAGTTGGTATGGTGTATGAGTCTAGCGGCAGTCACTGATCGGTTGGTAAGGGTATGAGTCTAGCAGCAGTCTCTGATCGGTCGGTAAGTTGTATGAGTCTAGCAGCAGTCGCTGATCAGTTGGTAAGGTGCATGAGTCTAGTGGCAGTCGCTGATCGGTTGGTAAGGTGTATGAGTTTAGCGGTGTATAAATCTAGCAGCAGTCGCTGATCGGTTGGTAAGGGTATGAGTCTAGCGGCAGTCTCTGATTGGTTGGGTAAGTTTGTATGAGTCAGTGGCAGTTGCTGATCGGTTGGTAAGGTGTATGAGTCTATCGGCAGTCTCTGATTGGTTGGTAAGGTGTATGAGTCTAGCGGCAGTCACTGATCGGTTGGTAAGGTGTATGAGTCTAGCGGCAGTCACTGATCGGTTGGTAAGGTGTATGAGTTCTAGCAGCAGTCACTGATCGGTTGGTAAGGTGTATGAGTTTAGCAGCAGTGTGATCGGTTGGTAAGTGTATGAGTCTAGCAGCAGTCGCTGATCGGTCGGTAAGGTGTATGAGTCTAGCAGCAGCATTCATAATAGACTGAAGGGGGGATAGCCTGTGTAACGGTAGACCAGTGAGGAGGGAGTTGCAGTAATAGAGGCGGGATATGAAGTGAGTAGAAGTGAGATCCCCACCTTGTGGAGCTCAGAGAGGTCCAAAATCCCTCCCCCGAGCAGTCATATATTTCTGCCCCCAAACACAAATGCTCCTGCGCTTGGGGATGGACTCGATGCTACAACCACATTAAGAATGTCCTGGAACATGCACACCTTGCTGCCCTCAAATGGTCCGGGGGAATCCAAATATACTGAATGAGGAAAGAACAAAGAGAGGGCACACAGGCCTAATGCATTACCATAAAAAATGTTTAATAAGAAATAAAATAGGTGTTGTACTCACAGACGAGAATAAAGTCAAGGCACATCATAAAAGAACAGCTGGGTCAACACCGCGCTGAGTAACAGTCCGCAATGGGGAGTGTAGACATCCAATAGTCTGATGCATTTTGAGTACTTGCCTCTTCCTCCCTCAGAGACCTGTGGAAGAGGCAAGTCCTCGAAATGTGTCAGCCTACTGGATATCTACACTCCCCATTGCGGACTGTTACTCAGCGTGGTGTTGACCCAGCTGTTCTTTTATGATGTGCCTTGACTTTATTCTCGTTTGTGAGTACAACACCTATTTTATTTCTTATTAAACATATATTTCTGCCCCCCTTTGTGGGAATGGAGGTGACCCCTCTATAAGGATCTACAGTCCATACACACCCATCACAAGGCCGGGGTCACACTACCAGATTTTTCTCGGGGCTGCAGTTCCTCCGAGCTCCACAAGGTGGGGATCTCACTTCTACCCAGACAGGAAGTCTCTATGCAAGACAGACAGGAAGTGATGTCAGGTACAGACAGGAAAGTAGTCAGGTACAGACAGAAAGTAGGAGGAGACGGTGGAAGTGGCAGCAGAGGAGGTAATAAGATGTTATTTCCTATTTACACCCTGTGACGGGAGTATGACTTTTGGGGGTGGGGGGACCTCTGTATCATCTCCCCAAATCATTATGTTTAACCCACCCTGTGCCTGTTAAGGGGTACAGGGTGTGTATGTGAATGTCTGAGTCTTGTGTATAATGTGTGTTCCTTTGTTCTCGGCCACATGGCTGTCCATTGTCTGTTTGCCATGTGCTACCCCACGGTGCTGTGTCTTCCTGTCCAGCCAACTATTATGGGATGTACTGTTTGTGTATTGGTGTGGGGGTTGGTCAATGTCCTTTGCCGCATGGCTGCATCCCATTGTTCTGTGTCTTGGTTGGATGGGGAGGGCTGATGATGTGTTTGCTGTCCCTGGTTGTCTTTCCCCACCCTCTGTATAAAACATGTTGTTTGTGTAAAATAAAGTTGAGTTGGCTTCCTGTTTTAGGAAGAGCTGGGTGCTGTCTATTTCCTGAGGGATTTCAAGGCTGTGGTCCGTGGATGGTGTTCGGACAGGGGAAGCTGTGGTATAACGGAAAAACTCAATGCGGTCTGGGTTCCGGTTCCGTTACACACCCAGTAACCCCCCCCCCCATCATGTTCGTCCTCTTCCTCCATAGTCATGTCCATCCTCTTTCTCCATAGTCGCTGTGATGTCTTTTATCTCCAGCAGATGATGATACACACACATATATAGTGTGGGAACCCAGATGAACCCCTTCAGGGGCAGAACATCCCCCACTTCCGGGGCCGGAACATTCTCCTCATTGTGGTGAGGTGGTCTTCTCATAGGAGTGAGCTGAGCTCTCCTGGGTTCGGTTCCAGTGTTGCTCAGTGAACTGGCTGAACTCAAACCTTCCTGAAGTCAATGGGAGCCAATGCACAATTGTTGGGCTAATAGACAAGGGGGTGTCAGACAATCACCCTGAGGGACATGTACAATGCAGGAATCCAGTTGGCCGGGAGCAGGGATTTGTTTAATGGTTAAAGTGAAACATTATAAATGTCCAACACCTTTAAATTAAATTTTTTGGGGAGTGTCCTAATCCTGGGGGGGTTTTCTTAATCCAGGGGAGTATCCTAACCCTGGTGGATGTCCTACTCATGGGGGGTTTCCTACTCATGGGGGGTTTCCTACTCATGGGGGGGTTTCCTACTCTGGGGGGTTGTCCTAATCATGGGAGGTGTCCTAATCCTGGCTAATCCTGCCCTAATCATGGGAGGTGTCCTAATCCTGGGGGGGTTGTCCTAATCCTGGGAGGTGTCCTAATCCAGGGAGGTGTCCTAATCCCCCCTGTGAAGGGACATCTCTGTGATGTACAGAAAGTGCTGCAGCAGCGCTGACACTTACAAAGGAAATAGTGTTTATCCATTTGCCTGCCAGCAACTTCCTGGTTTTCAGGACTGCACGCACCCCCCCCCCCTTGCTGCTCACGCTGTGGTTGGACACAGCATGAGTTTGTTGTCAGGCTTGCAACCAATGATTGTGGCTGTGAACCTGCTGATAACTGTGGCCAACCACAGCACAGAGATCAGGGTGTTAGTGATCACACATGAAGATCTGGCTGCTTCTTCTCCCTGATCTCACTTACCGTTCAGAGCTGAGATCAGGAAGAAAATCCATCCAGTCTGGGAGTACAATCAGCACACATACACTTGTTAGGCACACAGTGAACCCCTTGATTGCCTTCCTGATCACCCCCGTCACCCAACCAGAGTCATTAGTACAGTGACAGTGTACAGTATTATCACAGATCTCTGTATTAGTGTCACTAGTGACATCAGTTAGTGTCCCCCCCAGTCAGTGTCAGTTACTGTCAGTCTCTGATTGGCTGCCACATTATCACAGTCACACTATAAATCACTGATCACTAGTATAGTGTTTCTCTGGACCAGTATCCTGGTCACGGTCAGAACTATACTAGTGTCCTTGATGGAATGGTGTTCCCCATAAATGCAGTGTTAGCAGGATCAGCCCTGATCACTGCCAGCACTTGCATTTAGCCCCCCCCAACAAATGCAATGTCGGTATAATTTTTCAGATCACTGCCATCTCTGATACATTGTCTGCAAAACCACAGTGATAGCAACATCTGAGCCTGATCTCTCCTACCACTAGCAGATCATTTTATTTCTAGCACACAAGCAGTCCCTGATTGCTAGCCAGGAGCTCTTTTTCCCATAGTCACCACTAAGTACCTGTAAATTTAGTGTCCAAAAAAAAGGTTCCCTAGGGAGGCGTACAGGATTCCCAGCATGACAGATGAGAGTGAAGGGGAAGCCTCACTATCAGAATCAGGCTCAGATTATGGACCTGTAGAGAGCAGTGACACCCCAGCAGGTAGGTCTGATGATGGTGAAGAGGTCCCTGCTAAGATCAGGCACACCCAACCCCATTCCCAGGTTGCTGAGGTGCTAGAAATGCAGGATTATTCTCATATGCAGCACAGTGACAGTACTAGCACTGCACTACCTTTTGGTGGATTGACAAGCACCAGTGTCCTAGTACTTCCTAGCCTTTTATACATCAGCACTGCAGTATTTCATGGTGAAGTGGTGAGTCCCAAGTGCAGTACAAGCTGGTGAGCGTGGCTAGCACTCATAACATTATGCAACTGCATCCACCAAGAATTCAAGCACAGGCCTGTAGAGCCCATGGTGTCCATCCAGAGGTGCCTGCAAACCCTGAATGGCTTCCCCCAGATTCAGCAGCACCTCCATCATCCCCCCATTCACAGCCCCAGGGTTCAGGTGGAAACAGCAAACTTAACGCGCCCCTTGATTTTTTTAACTGTTTTTCACTGAAGACCTCTACAATTTGATTGTGAACAAAAGCAATATTTATGCCCAACAATACATCTCTGCCAACTCAAATTCAATGTGTGCCAGGCTATTTGAGTTCGGAAACCTGTCACGGTTTCTGAATTTAAAGCTTTTTTGGGCCTAACCCTTAACATGGCCCTTACAAAGAATGAATTGTGCTCATTGGTCCACAGACCCGATTCATCATATGTCTGTGTTCTCTGCTGCAATGGCCAGGAGAAGATATGAGATATTAATGCATTTTCTTGTATTTCATTGTTAATACACTCTGCCATCCTTGGGGTGACACTGACTATGATCAGCTCCACAAAATTCAGCCCCTCATGAACTACCTCTCTGAGAATATTGCAGATGTGTATACATCACAACAAAACATCTGCATAGATGAATCCCTTGTACATTTTGCTGGCAGGCTTGTAATCAAGCAATATCTCCCCAGCAAGTGTGCCAGATCCGGGGTCAAAATGTACAAGTTCTGCAAGAGAGCCACAGGCTATACATACCACTTTAGAGTTTATGAGGGAAAAGATAGTCAAGTGGAGCCCCCGATGTCCAGACTACATGGAGAGCAGTGGTAAGATAGTGTGGGACTTGTCACCCTTGTTGAATATGGGGTGTAATTTGTACGTGGACAACCTTTATGTGAGCGTGCCACCTTTTACACATTTGTTCCTTCAAGAAATTGGCTGCTATGGCACCATGCGAACTAATCACAAGGGCTTCCCCCAATGACTTGTTAACACCCCACTTAGAGAGGGGAAAAAATCCTGCTTGTGGAATGAACTACTTGCAGTAACATGGAAGGACAAATGTGATGTATTCATCCTGTCTTCCATTCACCCAGACACAACAGTCCAAATTTACATGGCCTCTGGTGTTGTTAAAGGCCTGTGTATGTCAGTGTCAGAATACACCGATCAATGCTGTAGCTGATTGGTGTTCAAAGCAAACAAGAGTTAACAATAATGCACAGTAACATAACATATAACATTTCTTTTTACTTTTTTTTTTTTTTAACGTTTTAACTGTTTTTGTAACATAACTTTTCAGAACAATAACCTTTCCACCCTTTGATTTTTGTGTCTCTCAAAATGTGATAGACAGTTTCTGACTACCTAACATCTTTAGAGACCTGTCCTTTGCTGACTTGTGTGGATCCCTATACTGTGCCATGCTGTACCCTGGAGTTTCTGCCCTTATTCCATGTTTACAACAGACACAACATCATTTTTGGGGTGACTTTTGTGTTGAGGTAGGTGGGAGGACAGAAAAATGCCTCTCATGCAGCCGGCTAACTGCATCTGGAATTGGGCCGTGATAATATTTGGATCTGGATACTAAAAGGCCGTGATGATCTCTTCCTGATATTTAGGAAGGATCCAGTTCTTCCAGTAGCTTTGTAAATAACAAAAGCATTGTATAGAATTGACATAAATATATAGACACTTTCTTGTACCAATGTCTAGCTCTGCGGATGTCTAAAAATGGCTTCATCATTTGGTCGTTGAAGTCTACACCACCCACGTTTTTGGAAAATGGAGAAAAAAATGTATTTTTTATTTTCATCTTTCATTTTTCAAAACCTTGTGACAACAAAATTAGATGTGCAAAATACTCACCATGCCACTGATCAAATACCTTGGAGTGTTTACTTTCCAAAAAGGGGTCATTTGGGGGTTATGACGGAGGGTAAACGGGTCAGAACACACAAGGCAGACGGCAAACACTTAAAGCTTTATTGGAACAGACAACAGTCACTCAATGGGGAGTAGTGCAGGGAGAGAGAGTTCAAAACACTTGTAATCCAGCCCCGGTGGGCAAAGTTAAAGTCTTTAAAGCAGTTCATTAACAGATCACACTGGAGAAGCATACACTCATGCAAAGCTGATGTGGTAGCCTCAGGCAAAGCTGATGCGGTGGTCTCAGGCAGAGCTGGTGTGGCAGTTTCAGGCAGAGCTGATGGCGTTGCAGGCAGGGCTGATGTAGCTTCTGGGGTCCCCCTGCTCCAATGGGGCTTAGGCAGAGTCTGGCCACTATCGTCCCGCCGCAGCTGGGATCCCTTAGTGACTGTATGCAGAATGGAACAACAAGAGAGACCAGCACTGGCCTCTTAAACCCCCTGAGCAGGACGAGAGGCGGAGGGGGGTCATTAGCAGGTGACAATGAAGAGAATGGACAGGAATGGAACTACCGTAATTTAGTTTGCAGCTGTAAACAGAAAAGACCGGTTGGACAGGCTGGATACTGAAACAGGATAATTGGATTTGCAGCTGTAAACAGTGTAACAGTGGGGGAAATACATTACTACAAAAGTAAGGCACTAATTAGTGGTGTATACACTAATTGAATTTGGGACCTTTTGTGGAGGGTCGAGTTAATTACAGCTAGGGGCCTTTGGCACACAGGAGTGAATACTAATTGGAGGAAGCTCTTCCTATGGTTGGGACCTTTTGTGGAGGGGGCGCGTTAATTACAGCTAGGGGCCTTTGGCACAAAGAAGTGAATACTAATTGGAGGAGGCTTTTCCTATGGCCAGGAGGGATTAGGAACAAGAAATTAATACCTGGGGATTAATAACTGGGCTGGCAGAGAACTCATATCATGACACTCCGGATCAGTAAGCAGGAATTGATAATTGGCCGCCCCTATACCGTGACAGGGGTGTTTGTACTATCAGGGGATTTTAGAGTCTCCAAAACTGTGATAGGTAGTCAGGACATCCAATGCTTAATTAACACCCTTTGAAAGCCTGTAGGTGCTGATTGGATTTTGGGCCCTGTATGTGGATAGGCTGTACCTGTTATGGGGTGTAATTCCACAACTACTAATGGCATGTGTGAGAAATTTATCTTTAACCATTTAATACCGTGCAATTTTACACCTTCCTGCCCAGGCCAGTTTTCAGGTTTCAGCGCTCTCACACTTTGAATGACAATTGCGCGGTCATACAACACTGTACCCAAACTAAAATTTTGTCATTTTCTTCACACAACTAGAGCTTTCTTTTGGTGGTATTTAATCACCGCTGGGGTTTTTATTTTTTGCTAAATTAACAAAAAAAGACCAAAATTTTGAAAAAAAAAACACATTTTTCTTTGTTTCTGTTATAAAAGTTTACAAATAAATAATTGTTCTTCATAAATTTAGGCCGAGATGTATTCTGCTACATGTCTTTGGTGAAAATAACCCAAATTAGGATGTATTTTTTAGTTTTTAGGAAAGTTATAGAGTTCACAAACTATGGTATAGATCTGAAAATTGATCAATCCTGAAGTACTGACAGCCAATCTAATTTCTTGAGGTCCAAGAATGTCAGAATAGTACAGATATCCCCAAATGACCCCTTTTTGCAGAGTAGACAGTCCGACGTACTTCATAAGAGGCATGGCGAGTTTTTTGCAGTTGTATTTTTTTGTCATAATTTTTTGGAAAATGAAAAAATGAAAAAAATTATTTTCACTATTTTTTTTTTTATATACTGTCACCAGTGCAGTACAGCGTCATCATATAACTGGCATGGCGGTGAACAGGGACACTGACTGGTGACTGTATGAAAAAAAAAAATATATATATATTTTTTTTTTATTTTTTTTTTTTTATTATATTTAATTTTTTATTACATTTTTTTTTATTTTTTTTAAGATTTTTTTTTCATATTTTACTATGACCAAAATAGTACAATGTTACCATAGTAACATTGTACTACTTTGGGGAAGTGATCAGTATTTTTTTTTTTTTTTTTACACAATTTGCTTATAGCAAAGAATTACTTTGCTATAAGCAAGCATTTACCTGAATGAAATCAATTCATTCAGCTTTTTTTTTTTTTTTTTTTTTTGTGCTTAGCTGTGACATGTGCATGTGATTAGCTGTGACCATTCACAGCTAGGCACTAGTATACAATGGATGGCATCATGAATGAAGCCATCCATTGTATACAAAACTGTCATGTGACCTGCTGTGATTGGTCACAGCAGGTCACATGGTACCAGCAACGGGAGCCGGTACTCGGATCTGTCATCGGCCGTGTCCGAGGTGCACGGCCGATGACAGATCGCACTGCTGCGCCGCTCTGCACTAGCGCAAATGGCGCATGTGCGGGAGCACGCCAAATGGCGTGCACCCGGAATGCAGATACACATCTGAAGCCGCCAAACGGCCATTGGCCGGGCGGCTAATGGTTAAAGTGACAACTTTGTGTAAAGAAACAAAAAAATTTTTGTCATATCCCAAATACTTGTGGCCAAAATTAACATCTTCCAAGGATTCAACATGCCTCCCAGCAAATACCTCAGACTGTCTACTTTCCAAAAAAGAGGTAATTTTGGAGGTTTGTACTGTCCTGGCATTTTAGCAGTAGGAAAATCAGAGCTGCTTAAAAGCTGCGTAGATTCTAGTATATATCCCGTAGTTTGTAGACTCTATAACTTTCACACATAACAATTAATATACACTTACTGGGGATTGTTTTCCAAAGACATGTAGTGGAATACATTTTGGCCTAAATTTACGAAGAAATGAGATTTGGTCAGATATTTTTAATAACCGAAAGTAGAAAATATTGTTTTTTTTTTAAATTTTGGTCTTTTTTCATTTATATGTAGCACTACCCCCTCAAGAGTCGCTGAGTATTTTGGGTTCCCTGTTCACTTCTGAGCCCTGGCTGGTGCACAACCCCTGCTGACACCATTGTAATACCTTGGTCAGGTGTTCCCCCCCGGCTATAACACACAATAATCACATAGCATTGAATGAATAGTAAATCAGTCTGTATTAGAGTCAGATTAGCAGCAATATACACATGAAGAATCGACTGATGAGAGAAACTATGAACCGTTCAGGAGAAATAAACAATACTACGTTAAATAGACCAATTTGTCCTCCAGGACTCAGAGTTTAATTGTTTCTCTCCTACCCAGAGAACTTTCCCCAAACAAGCAGAAAAGGGGAGATTAGGAATGTTAGGCTCGCTCCCTTGTGGGCTCCCAGTAAACAGAACCAGTGCTTAACTCTCTTGTTTGGACAAGCAGAAAGTCCCATATAAACCCTATCACCCAATGCAGGTGTCAGGAATAGGCTCAGCACAGGTGGTGCTGGGGCTCACCTGCCTTGTGGGCTGCAGTACCAGTGCTGGCCAGCGGGTGCTCTCAGAAGCCAGAATCTCACTCCTGCAATCAAGCCATCACCTGAGGCTGATTGCAGGAGGTGTATTTAAGAATGGCCAGGCCTGCAGTCAGTGCATTGGTGTTTGTTTCCTCTGAGCCCCTGTACCTGGTCCTGTCGTCTGCCTGCCTGTTCCCCTGCTTGACTCTGACACTGATCAAACTCCACCTGCACTGACCTCGGCTATTCCTGACCTTTCTCCTGCCTGCTCCGTTTGTACCTTGTCTGCCCGATTGTTCCTGACCCGGCCTGCCTTACCATTCTACCTCTCCAGCCTGTCTGTGTTCCTGAACATACTGACATTGTTTGGAGGTTTGGTTTTGTTGTACTGTGCGTTGTATACTCGTGTAGTTCCTAATAAATTATATTCTTATACATCACTCCTGAAGCCTGCGTTTCCCTGTGTCAGTCCACACACCTCTGGTCATACCTGGAGCCCTGACAGCAGGAAAGACTCTTCTGCTGGCTTTGGTGGAGCTCTTTACGTTGGTGCACAGTGGAGGGGTCATCCCTTTTCTTCATGAGAAAATGTCCCTTCCCTGGTGATGAGGACACAGCAAGCAGAGTTCCCCTTCAATAAAGGCAACAAGCTAGGAGTTTACTTGGGTATGGAGGTTATTCAAACTGAGAAGTGTGGGAGCAGACTTCAGAAGAAGTACCGTATTTTTCGCTCCATAAGACGCACCTGACCATAAGACGCACCTAGGTTTTAGAGGGGAAAAAGAAGAAAAAAAAATATTCTGAACCAATGGACTGCATACACAGTACAGGGGATGACCAGAGACTGCGGACACAGTACAGGAGATGACCAGAGACTGCGGACATAGTACAGGAGATGACCAGAGACTGCAGACATAGTATAGGAGATGACCAGAGACTGCGGACACAGTGCAGGAGATGACCAGAGACTGCAGACAGTACAGGAGATGACCAGAGACTGCGGACACAGTACAGGAGATGACCAGAGACTGCGGACACAGTACAGGAGATGACCAGAGACTGCGGACACAGTGCAGGAGATGACCAGAGACTGCGGACACAGTGCAGGAGATGACCAGAGACTGCGGACACAGTGCAGGAGATGACCAGAGACTGCGGACACAGTGCAGGAGATGACCAGAGACTGCGGACACAGTGCAGGAGATGACCAGAGACTGCGGACACAGTGCAGGAGATGACCAGAGACTGCGGACACAGTGCAGGAGATGACCAGAGACTGCGGACACAGTGCAGGAGATGACCAGAGACTGCGGACACAGTGCAGGAGATGACCAGAGACTGCGGACACAGTGCAGGGGATGACCAGAGACTGCGGACACAGTGCAGGGGATGACCAGAGACTGCGGACACAGTGCAGGGGATGACCAGAGACTGCGGACACAGTGCAGGGGATGACCAGAGACTGCGGACACAGTGCAGGGGATGACCAGAGACTGCGGACACAGTGCAGGGGATGACCAGAGACTGCGGACACAGTGCAGGGGATGACCAGAGACTGCGGACACAGTGCAGGGGATGACCAGAGACTGTAGACAGTACAGGGGATGACCAGAGACTGCAGACAGTACAGGGGGATGACCAGAGACTGCAGACAGTGCAGGGGATGACCAGAGACTGCAGACAGTGCAGGGGATGACCAGAGACTGCAGACAGTGCAGGGGATGACCAGAGACTGCTGACCTTTGGGGAGGGAGGGGGAGCGGGTACCTGAATTTGACAGGTACCCGCTCCCACTTCCGCGGAGTTGTCCTTCCTTCCTTCTTCCCGGGCCGGCTTCTGTGACAGCCGGGTGCCCACTGCACATGCGCGAGAAGCGCTGCACTTTGTGAATGGCCCGGTGCCTTCTGGGACCTGTCGTCTCCCAGAAGACACCAGATCATTCACGAAGCGTAGCGCATGCGCAGTGGGCACCCAGCTGTTACAGAAGCCAGCGCAGGAAGACTGTGCAGTGCTGGAGCGAGGAACAGGTAAGGCCCTGCAGGAGAGAACAGCTGAGTGGCCGGCCCGGTATTCTGACATGGTGGCGGCAGAAATACCGGACCGGCCGCTTTATATTCGCTCCATAAGACGCACTGACATTTTCCCCCCTATTTTGGGGGTATGTACGGTATGTCCCTTTAGTGTGAGACTTGGCTGGTGGAACTTTGTGTATGGGTGGGGGGGAACAAAAAATAGGGAAATTCTGTACCCCCCTGGTTTGGGCCCACTTTTTTTCCAAAACCCCAAACCCTGCCTCTCTTCCCCTTTCCCCTTCCTGTGTTTTCCCCCCTTTTTATATGCTCCCCCCCTTTCCCAAACTCACTTGGATCTTTTAGTTTTAAATGCGGTTTAAACTGAATGAAGAAATCCTGTTTTTGCAGAATACAGCCCCACCTTCCTTGACATTTCTGTAAAATTTTTCCCGGGTGTATCTGAACTGCAGGGGCACACCCATTTTGGGGCCCATTTAACAATCTGAAATTTATTTAAAAATGAGTGTTTTACATACTTTAAAAAACCCCATGGTGATCAAAAAATCACCAAAAAAAAGGCCCATTTGGGGTAAAAAAATGATAAAAAATTGCTTTGGGGTTTTTCAGTGTTAAAATTGACCGAGAAAATTTCCAGTTAAATTTGTGCAGTCCCTAAACAGCAAAAAATAGCAGGGGCCAAAAAGAGGTAAAATCTTTGGAGGTCAAGTGGTTAAACTGTGCGTTAGGTTCTTTTTTGGGTAGAGTGGTAAGGATGGGGAAAACCCCTTCCCATTTTGGTGGCCCCAGGGGGGAAAGTGTAGAAACTTTCACAAACCTTTTAGATTTTTTTTTAAAGGGAACAAAATGTAAGGGTAGGAAAAGGAGGGGGGTCCCATGACAACCAGATAAACAAATGTGGCTGAACTGCGGGGAAAGGAGTGTTCTTTAGTAAACCTTCCCGACTATGAAACCCAAATTTATCTTTCCCTTTGGTCTCAGATCAAAAAATTCATAAAAACATTTTCAGAGAAAAAAAAACCCCCAAAGGAAAAAAAGGGTTTTGTTTCCGGCAGACCAAGGGGAGTTCTGGGGCCCCTAAACACTAAAATCTAAACTAAACATTTTCCCCGTGGGGGGGGGGGGAGTCTTAAAGGGAAAATTTAAAGGGAAAAAATTTTTTTTTTTTTTAGTTTTGGAGTAGAAAAGGAATTGAAATCTGTCAGTTTTTATTGCGGTGTGTGCCCCCATTTTCCGGTGCCTTTTAAAACCCAAGGTAAAAAGAAAGCCCCAAAAATTTTGGGTTGACATCAGAAACATAATTAGGGGAAAAATCGCCCAAGGGGGGGAAACTAGTTCTGGTGAAACCAAAAATTCCCCCCTTTGGGGGGGATTTCCTCTCACTTCTTTTTTTAGGTTTTAGACGGAAGTGAAGAAAAATTTTCCCCAAGGGGACTTAAGGGCAAAAAACCCCTGAGGGAGGTTAAACCCCCCTTACTTTACCCAAAAATAAAACAAAGGGGTTTGCCCTTTTAGTTAACTTTAAATGTCCATAACCCCCCTTTCCCCCCCTTCACTTCCACACCCTATTTTTTTTGTGCCAATTTACCATCCAAATATTCTTATTTTTCATTCCAAAGTTACCCGTCAACAAGGAAAACCTGTTTAATACATGAGGGCCCAAAAAATGAGGATGGAGGGGGGGCCCCCGGAGTTAAAAAAAATTGGGAATTTTGGAGGAAAGGGGGAAATTATAATAATTCACCCTTTTTTGTAAAGGGATAATTTCTAACCCTGTTTAAAAAAAACCCCCCCGGGGGGGGGGTGGGAGGATTCTGGGAGGTACATGACACCAACTCCATCTCTATTAATAAAACACAGCCCTTTGACCGGAGAGGTGAGGAGGTTTTGGGGAAGGTCACATAAAATAAACCCCCAAATCTCTATTAAAAAAACACAGACCGCCCTTGGGGGGTGGGGGGGTTTGGGGGGGAAAAATTTTTTTTGGGGGGGGGGTTCTAAAACATGATTTTCCCAATTGGTTCCTCAATACAGAGTTTTCCCTTTCTGATTTTTCAGGTGTTCTTTTGACCATCACAGTCCCTTTCCATTTTGATCCCAAAACCCTTTGGGAAGGACAAAACATGAAAGAAGATTTTGGGAAGTCACCAAGAAGATGTTTGGAGCTGCTGACAGGGAGGGGACCCGGTGGGGAATTCGGGGACATTCTCCAGTAAAGAAAAAAGGGGAAAGTGTCGGGATGGTGACTGTATCATTGTTTTGTGCAGGTTCCAAAAGGGTGCCCAGGGTTTCAGTTTATTTTCCTTGGAGGAGGGGGGTTTATTTAAAAAGGCAAAAGGATCTCTCAAGGAGTAAATGGATGGAAAAATCAGCCCCCCCTCACCCCGGGGGTTAAAAAGGAGATTTTTTTGGTAAAGGAGAGAGCAGTAGGGAGGTCCCCCTAAAACCCCCCCATATCTAAATAAAACATGAAAAAGGGTTTTCATCAGTGGGGTTTTTTTTCCCTACAAAAGGGAAATCCATCAGGGGAACCCACCAGAGAGATGCCCCGGGTCCTCGGGGTTTTCCCCGGGATTCCACACGGGAAAGGGTCACCCTCCCCCCCACCATAAATCGGGTAATGAGGAAAAAACCGAAAAGTATCATTAGGATCTGTACATTATCTGAAATGTTACCATTGATTTTCATTTTATTTATATATTCAGAGGGGAAACCTGAGGGATCCTAAAGTTGAGGTTAAAAAAGAGTTTAAAAGAGGGAGGATGAGGGGGGAGGGAAAGGAGTCAAATTTTTCTAAACAAACAAAAGGGTTTTGTCGGGACACCATGGGGGAGCCCATCCCCGTACAAAACCCCACGGGGGGGGGAAAATGCCCCCGGGCCCTCTGTCCCCCGGGGGAATTCCCCCGGGAAAGGTCACACCTCCCTCACCATCATCGGTAGATGATGCAATTATTGGTGGGGTTGTGTTTTAAATACACAGCATGTTTTTACAAAATGTTTTTTTAAAAATTTTTTCAGAGTGTAATCCGGGGGGAAGAAAATTTTAAAATTTTAAAGAAGATTATAAAAGAGGAGGAGGGGGATTTTTGGATGATGGGGAGTTTCGGGAAGGAAAAAAAGGGATATGATGGGCCACCAAAATCCCGGGAAACCCCCAGAAGAGATGTCCCCCCCCCTCTGTTTTCCCCCGGGTTTTTCCAACAAAAAAAGGTACACCCCCCCCAAAATTTTAAAAGGTTGGTGGGGGGGTTATAAAAAAAAAGATTTAAGGGGGGGTTTATTTCCAAAACGTTTGGAGGGGCCCAAAAAATCAGACCCCTTCTGCATAAAAACCAATCAGTTTCCCGGGTTTTTCATTGCCAAAGCTTCTTTTGAAAAAAGGGAAGGTAAAAGTTAATTGGTTTTTAATGCAGAAGGGGTTTTGTTTTTTGGACTCCCCAGCTTAATAAAAAAAACCCCCATAGGAAATTTTTGGGAAATTGTGTGTGTGTTCAAAATTAAAAAACTTATTTTTTAAACAGTTTGATATTTCTCTTTTTTTGTTTTTGAGGGGAGATCCAATCGTATAAAATTTGAGGGGGAAACCCGAAGAAAAAGGGGGCCAAATGTGAGGGGTCAGCATCTATGGGGAGGAGGGAAAAAAGGGGGAAACTTTTAAAATAGAGGGGGAAACCCCTACAGGTCGCCAGGTGGGTCATGAAAAAAAAAAACCCTTCCTCCACCCATACTGTTTAAATGATTGTCCAAAAGTAGGGGGGGGACGGGTTGATATAAGCCTGAAAATCCCCTGGTCATTTTCCTGGCGTTTTCCCCCCGTCCTGTTTTCCCTGGATTTCTCTCGGAAAATTCCCCTTTCTCTTGCTGCGACAAATTTAAATGTTCTAAATTGGTTTTATGGGAGATTCTGGGGTTTCCACTGGAAAAAAAAATTAAATTTTCAAATAGGTGTTGTTTGCCCGGGGGGACATGTAATTGGGTTTTAAACCTTTTTCCCTGGGGCTAACGGGATTTTAAAAAACAATTCCCCAGGATTACTTTCTTGTTGCCCCTGCTGGCTGTGGGGTTTGGAGGGTTTATGCCCTGAAATGTCTCAACCAAGTCACTGGGGTTGCAGTCCCCCGGGGAAAAGGGAAAAGGCACCCTGGGGGGAACTCTGAACTTGTTTTCCGGAAACTTTTAAGTTTTCCACTGATTACTTTTTTCCAATTTATGAGTCCTTACTTTATATAATTTATTTTTTCCCACTTTACTTTACCCCTCCCTCTCCCTTATATACTCTAGGGTTGAAATTTTCATACTCCGGCCCCCTGCACTTATACTTTGTTGTCCCTTTACAAAATCCTCCCCACCTATAAACCTTTTGTACATTACATACTCCGACCCCTCCCTATTACTCTATTTTCCCAATAATATTAAAACCCCTTTTTGGTTAAAACCCAAATTTCCTTACCATTTGGGACATTTTATATCGGATGTGTGAGTGGAGCACAGACTTTTACCCTGTTTAAAAAAATTTTTATCACATCCTCCAACTTTTGGGCCCTTAAAAAGAAAGTGATATGAAGGGGGAGTCAATACCCCCAAAGAAAGGTGGGCTTCAGGGTCAGTCCGTCTTTATCTTGGTTTTTTCCCCCCTCCTCACTCCTGCCCCCGGGGGGCTCAGCCCCGCTGTTCTTCAGACTTTAAAACATGGAGGGGGGGGGGGGGGGGGGGGGGGGGGGGGGGGGGGGGAAAAAAGGAAGTGCCAAATACTTCCCTTTTGTTGGGAAAATGGCGATTTAGTGATAGGGGGGGGTGGGGACCCCCGTCCTAAAAATCCCCCCATCACGGTCCCCCCCCTAAAAAAAAGAACAGTTTTTGGTTGTTTTTCCCCACTCTTGACTAAGGTCCAAAGAATAATGAAATGACCTGGGGGAAAATTTTTTGGGGGCCTTTCCCTAGTTCCCCCTTTTAGGGGGAATTGTAAGCTCCTCAGAGACCAAAAAAGCCTTTATGTGGGGGGGGTCCTGGTTTGGGGGAATCAAAAACTCCTGTCCCGGGAATCCCTTTGTCTTTGTATTTTAGTCCCTGGGGGGGAGATGAGGAAAACCTCCGAGGATTGTCTACTTTGTCTCCCAAAATTGGAAAGTAGAAAAATGAAAGGGCCCTTTCCCCAGTATTTGTCCAGGAGAAAAACCCGGGCCCCCAATGTCCATCCGGAAACCACCCCGGTGATAGCCATCGGAAAACCTCTTTTCCGGGGAACCTCAGACTGTGCAGGACCGGGGGTTCCAACAGGGAAGGATTCCGGGTTTAGTGCGGGGGAAAAAGGGTTTGTTCTAAATCTGGCCCTTTTGTGATGAAAATCTCACATGGAGAGAAGCCCCTATTCCCCCTTTCCCGGTGTTTGGGGAAAAGTTTTTCATTTAAATCCCCCTCTTTACCCGACCCTAGAGAAACTCACAAAAGGGGGAAAACCCCTATTTTTCCCGTCCTGGTGCAGGAAATGTTTTTCACAGAAGTCCCCTCTTTTCAAAAAAAAATAGTTTGCACCGGGCGAGAAGCCATTTCCCGTCCCGAGTGGGGGAAAAGTTTTTCAAACCCAAAATCCAAATTTTTTTAGCTCGAGATCTCACATGGGTGAGAAAACCGTATTTTGGGCCGGGTGGGGAAGGTTTTTTTGTAGAAAAATCAAAATTGTAAACATCTGAGGTCCATGAGGGGAAACTGTATCCCGTTCTTTCAGCCATCAGAGATTTCACCTGGGGGGAAGCCCCCTTTTCCCGTTCCCGAGTGAGGGAAATGTTCCCCAAGAAGTCCTGTTTTCCAGTAAAATCAGGTTTTTCCCCAAACCCCTTTAGGTTTTATTAGTGCCCTTTGGGGTGGTAAATGTCTTCTTAAAACAGGAAAAAAATCTTTTCCCCACATGAGAGGGGGGACACCCCCTCTCATGGGGGGAAAAAAACACACCCTGATATACACCTAGATTTTTCAAACCCTGGTGAAATTTAAACATGGAAGAACAGTAGGCCCGGAAAATCCCGAGGCCCCCCGAGACCCTGGATGAAGTGGGGAAAAAGCAGGAAACCCGGGGATTTATAGGTTCCCCGAGACATGGGTGAAGTGGGGAAAAAAAAACAGTAGACCAGGGGATTAAAATCCCCCGAGCATGGATTTAATGGGTGGAAGAAGGAGGGGGTCAGAAGTCCCCGAACATAGTGAAGTGATGGAAAAAACAGGAGTTTAGGGGTCCCCGAACAAGTATGAAGTGGTGGGAAAGGGAAACAAAAATAAAACCAAAAGGGGATCAAGGTCCCCCCCAAAAATGTTAAAATGGGGAAAAGTTGGGGAAAGGAAGCAGGTAAGGGGGGACCAAAGGAGAACAGAGGCCCCCCGAGGGGCAAAGGGGTGAAGGGGAAGAACCCGTGGACCAGGGGATTCCCCCGGCCCCCCCGAACATGGATGAAATGGTGGGGAAAAAGCGTAGATGGGGATCAAAAGGCCCCCAAGAATTTGGAAAGAAATTTGGGGGAAGAAAGCAGTAGCCCGGAGATCAGAGGTCCCCCGAGCATGGGTGAAGTGGTGGGGAAAAACCAGGAGATCGAGGGCCCCCGAGGGCATGGATGAAATGGGGGGAAGAAGCAGGGATGAGAGGCCCCCCCGAGGGAATTTGGAAAGAAGTCTGGAAGAAGGGGGGGTGTCAGTGACACCAAGGGATTCCTCCCCCGGTCCCGAATGGCCCCGCTGCAGTCCCGCTATAAATCGCTGAAACGCCCCCATTTAATTAAAAAAAAAATTCCCGTTCTTAACGCCCTTTGGGAAACTATTTGCTAAAATTTCACAAAAAAACCAAATTTTAAATTTCCCCAAAATTTGGGGTTTTTTGCAAAGACAAGGGGCAGAATACTTTTTGGCCCCCCCCCCAATTTTTTGATGAAATTTTTTTTTTTTTTTTTGGGGCTGTTTAAAAACAAAAAAACCAAAATTTTTGTTTTTTTCTTTAAATTGTTGCCTTTTTTTGGGTTTTTAAAACACAAAAAAAAAAACAAAGCACAGGGGATCAAAACCCCCGAAAGAAAGTCCAATTGTGGGGAAAAAAGGACGGGAAATTTCATTTGGGTGTGGCTTTTTCATGACCGCCGCAACGCCCGGAAAGTAACCAGTGCCCTTTTTGCAAGAAAATTTGGCCCCGGTCCGGGGGGGAAAGGGTTTAAAACCTCCGCGGGGTTTTAAAGTTTAAAAAGTCCTGGTTTAGGAAGGGGGAGTAAATCCCTGGAGGGGGTGGGTTAAAGTGGGAAATTCCCGGTCAGGGAAGGGGGGGGAAATCCTTGGAGGGGGAGGGGGTTTTTTTGTGGTAAATGGCCCGGTCAGGAAAAAGGGGGGGGGTTTAAACCTTTTTGGTTTGGGGGTTTAAAGTGGGAAATGACCTGGTAGGAAAAGGGGGGGGAAAAATTTTCTGGAGGGGGGGGGGGGGGGGTTTAAGTGGTAAAAGGGAAGGAAGGGGGGGAAAACCTCTGGAGGGCATGGTTTTAAAGTGGGAAAAGGCCTGGTGGAAGGGGGGGGTAAAACCTCTGGGGGGTTAATGGGTAACCTTTGGAGGAAGGGGGGGGGAATCTTCTGGGGGGGGGGTGGAAAGGGGTTAAAATTAGGGGGGGTTAAAATTAAGGCCCCGGTAGGAAGGGGGGGGAAAAACCCCCTTTTGGGGGGAGGGGTTTTAAAGTGGAAATGGGCCCGGTCGGGGAAGGGGGGGGGGGGGGTTTTAAATTCCCCCGGAGGGGGGGGGGTTAAGTGGGAAATGGCCTGGTCGGAAGGGGGGGGGTAAATCCTCCAAAAAGGGGAGGGTTAAAGTGGTAAATGGACTGGTCAAAAGGGGGGGGAGTGGTTAAGTTTGGTTTAAATGGTCAGGAAGGGGGGGAAATTTCCCCTGGAGGGGGGGGGGGGGGTTAAGTGGAAAATGGGCCTTTGGGCAGAAAGGGGGGTAAAAACCTCCAGAGGGGGGGGTTTTAAAGTGGTAAATGGAATGGTCAGGGGGGGGGGGGTAAAATTTTCCCGGAGGGGATTTGGGTTTTTTTTTGGGAAAACCCCGGTCCCGGAAGGGGGGGGTTTAAAATTTTTCCGGAGGGGAGGGGTTTAAAGTGGTTTAAAAGGCCTGGGCCGGAAGGGGGGGGGGGGAAATCCTCCCGGGGGGGTTAATGTGGGGAAATGGCCCCTGGGCCCCGGAAAGGGGGGGGAAACCCCTTTGGGGGGAGGGGTTAATGTGGAAAAGGGCTTACAATGGGAAAAAATGACAATCAGGCCCCTTTTTATAAACATATAAAAAACTTCCTATTCCCAAAACAAAAATTTCCCGCAGTGGGGATCACGTATGTGTTTGGGTCCCCGTGTTCCATGTTTGCCCCGGAGAAAGGGGGGGGCCCCTAGGCATACACGGAGTCCCAGCGGGGGTTTTTTTCCTTCCATTGGGTGAAATGTGGGGCCCCGGGGTTGGGGCCCTTGAAAACAGGAAGAAAAAAAATTGGGGGTTTCCTTTCAATGTGATTGGGTGAGTACATTTTTTGGGGGGGGAGATTTCCCCTTGGAAAGGGCTGTTCCATAAAACAATGAGGGTTTAAGGGAAAGTGGCCTGTTCACCCAGCTGGGGGGGGTTTTGGGCCCCTTTTTTTTTTAAACATCATTGGCTCCCTCTAGTGGCCTTTTTTTGTCTTTCAGAGGAGAGGGGAGGGAGGCTTATCAGCTCAAGCCAATGCCTCAAGCTAAGGGCTGAGGGATTCCAGGAAGTAAATGCTACAGGAATCATCTGTCCTTACTCAAGATGGTTACTGACAGAAATGCTGGGGGGATGTTTTTCAAAAATGATTTCTCAGCAAAATAAATCCTGAAGACACGGATGGATGGATGGATGGATGGATGGATGAGTGGGTGGATGGATGGATGGGGGAGTCTGCTTTGAATATTACCAATGAATTAAATAGTATTTTTGGTTTGTGGTGTTCTGATGAAGTGCAGATCCACTTTAACCACTTGCCAATCGCACTATAACCGAATGATGGCTACAGCACGGTTGTCCAGTCCTGGGAGGGCAACATATCACATTTCACAGAGACACGCCCTCAGGGACCGGTGCACCCGGCAATCTCTGCATCCTACGGACACAGCTGATCACATGATGTGGTAAAAAGCCAATCACAGCGACCTTTTACCACGTGATCAGCTGTGTCCAATGGACAGAGCAGATCACGGGAAAATGCAGTTGCCGGTTTATCGGCTTTCCTCACACTGTCAGCATGAGGAAAGTACTGGCAATAACTTTCAGAGGACGGATTGGCACTGATCATCAGTAGTGCCTACCACCTGTGCCCATCAGTGCCTAGTAGTGCCACCCACCTGTGCCCAGCAGTGCCACCCATCAGTGCTTCCCAGCAGTGCCACCCATCAGTGCCCGTCAGTCAGTGCCCATCAGTCAATGCCATCTATCAGTGCCAATCATTGTTGCATATCAGTGCCGCCTCATCAGTGCTGCCTATCAGTGCCATCATTGTTGCATATCAGTGCTGCCTATCAGTGCAGCCTCATCAACACACGTCAGTGAAGGAGAAACTTACCTGTTTGCAAAATTTTATAATACAAACAAAGAAAACTTTTTTTTTTCAAATTTGTTTCTCTTTTTTTGTTTATAGCGCAAAAAATAAAACACTCAGCGGCAATTAAATACTATCAAAAGAAAGTTCTATTTGTGTGATATAAATGTCATATGGGTACAGTGTTGCATGACTGCGCAATTGTCATTCAAAGTGTGACAGCGCTGAAAGCTGAAAATTGGCCTGGGCAGGAAGGGGGTGAAAGTGCCTGGTAGGTGTGGGCTTATTTTTTTGCTATTTGGCACTATGCTACTTGGTAATTGCTCGGTCATGCAACAATGTGTGCAAATGAGAAATAAATATATATAATTTGTTTCACATAAACAGAGCTTTGTTTTGGTGTTATTTGATCCCCACTGGGGTTTTTATTTTTTGTTATATAAATGAAAAAAATGAACATTTAAGAAAACCCCCCAATATTTTCTGTTATAAAACATGTCCAATAAGAAAAAAAAAGTTTCCTCATAAATTTCAGCCAAAATGTATTCTACTACATGTCTTCGGTAAAAATAAATCCTAGTTCTTTTGAAGTTGTCAGTTTTGGTCACAATTTTTTGGGAAAATAAAGAAATTAAATAAATATTTTTTCACTTTTTTTCTACAAACTCACCAGCGCAGTACAGCGTCATCACATGACTGGTGTGGTGACGGTGATCAGGGACCCTGACTGGTGACAGTATGATAAAAAAAGCAGAATTAAAAAAAACTATAAATTAACATTTTTATTAAACATTTCTTTTTCCCCATCAGAGTAGTGTCCATAGCAGCACTGTACTACTCTAGGGGGGGATCAGGGATTCTCTTTACAATGATGATCACCGTGTCAGCTCAATGCTTTATACAGAGTTTCATTCATGACAGCTGTGATTACTAGTGATCTGTGATTGGCTACCACTACATCACATAGTAGAGGGTGCTGTGATTGGACCAGGTACCATGTGATAGCTGTGGGCCAATCACAGCTCACTAGTATCAGAATGAGATTCATTGATACCATGTTTGGTGACATTGTGTTCCTGATATTAGTACAATGCTGTATCCAGGGTACACTTCAGTACAGAATCATTATCATCGGATTATTATACAGGATTTATAGAGTGACAACAATCTGCGCACAGCGCTTTACAACATGATGGAAGACAGTACAGCTACAATACAATTTGGTACAGGAGGAATCAGGGGGCCGGCTTGTGAGAGATTACAATCTAAGAGGGAGGGTGAAGTGATACAAAGGTCATAACTGGGCAATGGGCCGATGGAGGAACTAAAACACAGTGTGTTCGTTAGAAGCAGGAGAGGCTTCTTTACAGAGAAGGATTTCAGGGATCCTCTAAAGGTGGAGATAGTTGGACAGAATGGGGTAGGGAGTACCATAAGATGGCAGAATCTCAGGAGACGTCCTGGAGGTGAGCATGGGAGGCGGTGAAAAGGAATCCAGAGAGCGGGAGGTCTTGAGATGACTGAAGAGAGCGGTTTGGTTGGTATTTTGAGTCCTGGTTGGTGATGCAGCTGGGGGCAGAGTTGTGGATGGTCTTCTTTGTTGTTAGTATTTGGAATTTGATTAGTTTGGTGAGCGGAAGCCAATGGAGGGATTGGTAGAGAGGGGTGGAGGCCAGTGGAGGGATTGGTAGAGAGGGGTGGAGGCCGGTGGAGGGATTGGTAGAGAGGGGTAGAGGCCAGTGGAGGGATTAGAAGAGAGGGGTGGAGGCCAGTGGAGGGATTGGTAGAGAGGGGTGGAGGCCAGTGGAGGGATTGGAAGAGAGAAGTGAAGGGATCAGCAGAGAAGGGTGGAGGGATTGGAAGAGAGGGGTGGAGGCCAGTGGAGGGATTGGTAGAGAGGGGTGGAGGCCAGTGGAGGGATTGGTAGAGAGGGGTGGAGGCCAGTGGAGGGATTGGTAGAGAGGGGTGGAGGCCAGTGGAGGGATTGGTAGAGAGGGGTGGAGGCCAGTGGAGGGATTGGAAGAGAGGGGCGGAGGCCAGTGGAGGGATTGGAAGAGAGGGATGGAGGCCAGTGGAGGGATTAGAAGAGAGGGGTGGAGGCCAGTGGAGGGATTGGTAGAGAGGGGTGGAGGCCAGTGGAGGGATTGGAAGAGAGAGGTGAAGGGATCAGCAGAGAAGGGTGGAGGGATTGGAAGAGAGGGGTGGAGGCCAGTGGAGGGATCGGCAGAGAGGGGTGGAGGGATCGGCAGAGAGGGGTAGTAGACACTGAGCTGTTGGTAAGGTGGGTAAGTCTGGCAGTGTCAGGAGTGAGTAGCACTCCTGCTCCTCATTCCAGCATCCTGGTTTTGGCTGTGATGCATTCTCCCTTTCTGTCTGTCCATCTGCAAGGTGATTGATGTAGCCAGACCAAACCTGACTTAAGCCAGCCAAGCCTGCAGTCTCATGCTTGTGATAGCACTGGTTGCATGTACTTAAGCTGCCTGTTTGTCTGTCTTGCTCTGCAGTTTGGATTCCCTTGTTGACAACCTCAGATTGGATATCGGACAACTCTGAACTCTGCATCTTTGACTATGGATTTTACCTTGAGTATTCTGAACCTTGCCTGCTCGTACCTGGTCTGTCCTTGAACCACTCTGCTTGTCTGCCAACTGCAACTACAGTACCTGTTGGTTTTTACAGTTTGCACCTGGCCTGGACTTGTGGCCAGGCACTATAGTATTGTGTGTAAGTCCTGGGGGAAACTGAGAAGCGGTAGGTCTGCTTGCCTTATGTGAAGAACACAGAAGCCATCTATAGTGTGTGACCACCTGTGTTAGGGGTAAGTGTGACATTATCACAAGTCTTTAACAAGAACATGTTTCTGTGAAGATGGACTCTACACAGCCTCGTGTATTTGATGAGATTAACAAACGGACACATCAAGCCCAGACCTGTCTGTGTGTAAACGCACCCCCAGCAGTACCTCAGGAACCAGAGCCCAAGGTTAACCCCCCTGACCATTTTTCTGGTGATCCCCATGTTTTCCAACTTTTAAAACAGTTGTATGCTATATTTTATCCTCTGGGGAAAAGGCTAGAAGATCCAGGGACTTATACTGTGGGGACCACGGCCCCAACAAGCTGGGAAATGCCAAGAGTCTAGTGCATGTCTGGACTGCTTCTCTTGATTATACGGTCCCAGGTTCCCCCTGAGAAAACTATTTGTTCCTGCACAACTTAGTTCGACACATTTTCTCATCACCTCTCAGCTTTTGTAGATTCTGGTGCCGTTAGCAATTTCATGAGATGGGGACCTAACATGCCATCTACAGATTCCCTTGACTAATGTGCAAAAACCCTTTTCAGTCTTAACTGTTGATACCTCTCCCTTGTCCATGGGCCGGGTCACCTTGTGCCCTGTACCTATTACTCTGACCATTGGGGAATGTCATAGGGAGACAATCAGCTTCTACCTGATAACATCTCCTTATCTTAGGTTGTCCTTGGCTCAGACACTCCATAACCTGCACATACTGTACATTGGGCTACAGGGGATATTAGGTCCATGTCCCAGGCCTGCCTCCAGAATTGTAATAAAACTGCTGACCAGTTTCCCATTTGTAACTCTTTTGTGGCCAATACCAGTCACTTGCCTTTACAGTCCTATTCAGATCCTGATCATGACAACTTTTCAAGTGTGACTCCAGTTTACGTAACCGTTTGCCTTTGTATGACTCTGTTGTAGCAGAAGACACTGACAAGTTTATTGAATCCTCTACAGGTCATCTATTCAGCCAATTGCCAATGTCTGAATCTTTTCCTCCTAGAGACCAAACTCACCCACTGCCTCGCAGCCTTGAGCCTGGTTCAGAAATGTCCTCCAAGAATTATGTCTTACCCTCAGCACAAGTGATGAGGGCCATTTCCCCTGACCTTTTGGACTCTATTTTCTAGTTTTCTGAAGAACATGGCACTAAGATGGCGAAGCACTCAGGGATTACTGAAACATTTTCTTTGGTTTTTCATGGGACTTTAGTGGCTTTCTCGCCATAAGGACTCCTGTGCCTATGTAAAAGCTTGAAAAGCTGTGCTCACTCAGTCCTCAAAAGTCAAACCCTCTGGATTACCCTTACCTTTGCCTGTCCCTAAACACCCTTGGACACATATCCAGGCTGACTTGTCCTCAAGTTCTGCTGCCTCTACACCTGCTGATGTGGTCTAGTCTGTCTGTACACCGGCCAGTGTGGTCCAGTCTGCCTCTGCACCAGTTGTTCTGGTTCAGCCCAGGCCAATTGAGCCTCCTGCTCTTTGATTTTTGGGAATTTCAATAACCCTGCCTCACCCAACTGCAACTACATCTGCTCAAACCTGTCTAAGAAGTTCTATCCAGCCTTTGGATAAACTGCCTCATTCAGCCATGTGGGGCCCACAACCTTCTCTTCAGGCCACTCTGCATCCAGCCTGCGGTCCAGCTTGACTTCAGTACCATGTCACCTGCTATCACAGGTTCTTTATGTGCAGTTTGGCACCATAAACTCTCTGCCTGCTAACCAACCTGACTTTGCTGATCCCCTGACCATTGCCCAGCATCCTTTGCTGGAAGCCCAGCTTGATGGTCCTTTGTCATATGCCCAGCCTGATGGTCCTGTGCCAGATGCCGAGCATGCATTTAAGGGTCCGTGGGTTATTCCTCAGAGGGGGCTAATGTCAGGAGTGTACTCCTTCTGATAAATCACAGCTGATGGTCTCATTACAGCATCCTGGTTTTAGCTATGATGCAGCCAGTCTCTGGGTGCAGACCAAACCTGATTTAAGCCAGCCAAACCTGCAGTCTCATGCTTGTGATAGCGTGTGTAATACGTGTTCAAGCTCCCTGTCAGTCTGTCCTGCTCTGCTGTTTGGATTCCTCTGTTTATGACCTTGGATCAGATATCAATTACTCTCTGAACTCTGCCTGTCTTTGGGCTAGGGATTGGACCCTGATTACTCTGAATATTGCCTGCCTTATCAATCAAATGTTGCCAAACACAACAGTGCTCAAATCTTGGTGCTTCACAATTCCACACGGTATCTGTCACTTGATGAGGTGCAGCCCTCCACAGATGGGGGAATCTGGGAACTGACAAAGACAACACACAAGAGGGTGCATTACCGTAATATCAAATTTATTAAAAGATAGATCACAAATGGAATCTCACAAGCTGACCATAAAAACAGACAGAGAGCCAGATCTTCAGTCCCAGACAATGGAATCTCCCACCACAAAATGTACTCAGCCAATGACAGGGCAGGACTCCATTTTTATTCTGCTCATGCTATCACTGGCCAACCCGGTCCCACACTTCATCCATGTCTTTGGGGACCTCTGATCTCCTTATGAACTATTTCTTCCATGATGAAGATCAGCCATGGAGTATATCTGAGGTGTATATCAGGTGTGTGCTTCTTCCCCACATGAGAGCTGGGATGTCCAGCAACATTCATCTAGAAGACATTTCCCGCACTCAAGGCACTAATACACCTCCAGGGTTGTGTGGGACCCCTGATGTACAGGAAGACAGGACTTCAGTGAGGAACATTTCCCTCACTCAGGACAGGAAAGTGGCTTCTCCCCGTGTGATCTCTGATGTTGATCTCTGATGTCTCAGGAAAGATACGGCTTCTCCCCCGTGTGGACTTCTGTGAAAAACATTTCCCACACTCAGGACAGGAATATGGCTTTCTCCCCTGTGTGAGATCTCTGATGTTTGTAAAGATTGGACTTCTCTGAAAAAAACATTTCCCCGCACTCAGGACAGGAATACGGCTTCTCCCCCTGTGTGAGATCTCTGATGTGTTGTAAAGACTGGACTTGTCTGAAAAACATTTCCCACACTCAGGACAGGAATACGGCTTCTCCCCTGTGTGAGATCTCTGATGTGTGTAAAGATGGACTTCTCTGAAAAAACATTTCCCACACTCAGGACAGGAATGGCTTCTCCCCTGTGTGAGATCTCTGATGTGTGTGAGATGGACTTTCATTTGACTGTGTGACAAAGATGAGGACTTCTTTGAAAAACATTTCCCGCACTCAGACAGGAATATGGCTTCTCCCCTGTGTGTGAGATCTCTGATGTGTGTAAGACTGGACTTCACTGAAAAACATTTCCCGCACTCAGGACAGGAAATATGGCTTCCCCCGTGTGAGATCTTTTATGCACATTAAGATGGATTTATGTAGACGGAAACCTCTTCCCGCACTCAGTACAGGAGAAGCTCTTCCCTGTTGGAAGGCCGGCCCGGTCCCGCACAGTCTGAGGTTCCTCAGGATACGAGGAATCCGATGGTCCATCTACACTGGGTGGTGCCGGATGGACATTGGAGGGAGCCGGGTTTTCTCCTGGACTATACTGTGTGATGTCCTCATCTTCTACTTTCCAGTCTGGAGACAAAGTGAGACAATCCTCGGAGGTTTTCCTCATCTCCCGGCCATGGACTAAAATACAAAGACAAAGAGGATTACTAGACACAGGAGCTGATTGGTTCCCCCAAACCAGGACTCCGCCCACATCAGGCAGCTTGGTCTCTGAGGAGCTTACAATTCCACCCTCAAGGGAACTAGGAAATGGCTCCTCTGATCTCCTACCAGGTCATTTCTTTATTCATGGACCTTAGTCAGAGAGTGAGGAAACAACCAGAACTGTCTTTTATAGGAGGGACAGTGATGAGGGGATTATAGGACGAGGGTCCCCACCCCCTCTATCACTCATCGCCATCTCCCCAACACAAGAAGTACTGCACTTCCTTATTTAGTCCATGATTTAGTCATGAAGAACAGCGGGGCTGAGCCCCACCAGAGGTCAGAGAGTGAGGATGGGGGGAGAACAACCAAGATGAAGACTGGACTGATCCTGAAGACCACCATCATTGGGGTATTGACTCCTCCCTCATTATCACTTTCTGTTTAAGGGTCCAAAGTTGGAGGATGTTATCACATTATTATCACCATGTGTAAAAGTCTGTGCTCCAATCACATCATCCGATATAAAATGTCCAGCTGGGAGGAAATGGGGAACAAAAGAGAATCCATATTATGTGTATATATAGCAGGGGGGGGGGGGGAGAGCAGAAGTCAGGAGTATGTAATGTACAACAACATAGAGTGGGGTCAGGAGTATGTAATGTACAACATAGAGTATATAGTGCAGGGGTCAGGAGTATGTAATGTACAACATAGAGTATATAGTGCAGGGGCAGGGGTCAGGATGTAATGTACAACATAGAGTATATAGTGCAGGGGTCAGGAGTATGTAATGGAGTATATGTGCAGGGGTAATGTGTAATGTACAACATAGAGTATATAGTGCAGGGGTCAGGAGTAATGTACAACATAGAGTATATAGTGCAGGGGTCAGGAGTATGTAATGTACAACATAGAGTATATAGTGCAGGGGTCAGGAGTATGTAATGTACAACATAGAGTATATAGTGCAGGGGTCAGGAGTATGTAATGTACAACATAGATATAGTGCAGGGGTCAGGAGTATGTAATGTACAACATAAGAGTATATAGTGCAGGGGTCAGGAGGATCATAATGTACAACATAGATATAGTGCATCAGTAATCAGTGTATATAGTGCAGGGGTCAGGAGTAATGTTTACTGTAGACAAGTAAATTGGTATGCACTGTAGATCCCACACCGCTGCCTCCCATCTCCTGAGACTGCACTCAGTGACTTGGGTCTGAGACACTACAGACATATCCCTCCACCCGGCACAGCCAGCAGACCACAGAGCAAGGAACCCTGGGAGAATTGTTCTGTCAGAGATCTTACTAGACCCGGGCATGGGGAAGAAGACCCAAAGCACACATGTCCCAGGTGCCTAGGTCTAGTAAACATCTATGGTGAAAATCAACATTTTGCTGCCAGCTGAACCCCAGAACCTCCATAAATCCAGTCTAGATACATAAATTGTGTCTGCAGCACAGAGAAGGAAGATTATCCGAGAGAAATCCAGGAATACAGGACGGGGAACACAGCTCAGGAAAGTGACCAGGGGATTACAGGCTGATATCACCCAGTCCCCGCCCTACTCTGGACCAATCAGTGAGCAGTATGGGTGGAGGAATGGATTTAGTGTTCATGACCCACCTGTGCTGATCTCTGTAGGAGTGTCCTCCTCTATAAATGTCCCCGTTATTCCATCCTCCTCCATAGACTGCTGATCATCCCTCACATACGCCTCTTCTTCTTCTGCTTTCACCTCAAATTCTATATCGATTGGATCTCCACTCTAAATCAAGAAAATGAGAAAAAATCATCTAAAAAATCACATATCATCTGTCCATGTTCTAGATGCTCCATCCCACCAACCTTGTAATGTGAGGGATGGTGTGACCTTCCTGTGTGGAATCCCGGGAATACAGAGGACGGGGACATCTCTCTGGTGGGTCCACATAAAAAATCCATCACTCCACACATATACTCTTCTTTAACATCAATTTTATCATCCCCAGGATTCCATCTGAAATATATAATAAAAATGACATCATGTAACAAACATGCTGTGTATAAAATGCAATCCATCCCACCAACCTTGATGATGGTGAGGGATGGTGTGACCTTCCTGTGTGGAATCCCGGGAATACAGAGGACGGGGACATCTCTCTGGTGGGTTCCCATGACTGGATCCATCTGTAGGAAACACACACACTGACTGAATCCATTGTTTCTATGTGTTTATCAGATGATGGGGGATCTAGGTGGATCCTCCGTACTGCTCTCTCCTTTACAATAAAGTCTCCTCTTACCCGGTGATGTGAGGGGCGGCTGATTGTCCATCATGACGTCCTTGTAGAGATCCTTGTGTCCTTCTAAATACTCCCACTCCTCCATGGAGAAATAGACAGTGACACCCTGACACCTTATAGGAACCTGACACACACAATGATACAGTCACCATCCAGACACATCCCTTGTCTGTTACTGGAGAATGTCCCAGAATTCCCGGCACCGCTCACCTCTCCTGTCAGCAGCTCCATCATCTTCTTGGTGACTTCTAGAATCTTCTGCATGTTGTGTCTCTCAGGGTTTAGGGAGTCACATGGAGGCACTGTGATGGTCATATGATCACCTGACTTCAGAAGAGGAAATCTCTGTATTGAGGAACCAATAGGAATATCATGTTAGACTCCCAGAATCCTCCTCACCTCTCCGGTCAGGTCTGTGTTTTTATTAATAGAGATAAGAGTGATGTCATGTGACCTCCCAGAATCCTCCTCACCTCTCCGGTCAGGTCTGTGTTTTATTAATAGAGATAAGAGTGATGTCATGTGACCTCCCAGAATCCTCCTCACCTCTCGGTCAGGTCAGGTCTGTGTTTTATTAATAGAGATAAGAGTGATGTCATGTGAGGTCTCCGGTGTCTGTGTTTTATTAATAGAGATAAGAGTGATGTCATGTGACCTCCCAGAAGAATCCTCACCTCTCCGGTCAGCAGGTAGATGATCTCCAGGGTGAGGTTTAGTATCTTCTCAGTCATGTGACTCCGGTCCTCCTCCATCCTCATTGGTGCCATCATGTGATCTATACAGGTCTCCTTGTAGACGGATAACTTTGGGAAATGAAAGTAAGAATGATTTGGATGGTATTGGTCACACAATAATAGGATGTGGATGTGAGGGGGGAATAGGAGGGTTGCTGGACATTGAAGAACTACTCCCCCCATGGGAAGACATTTAGTTGGGACTGTTTAGTATTTGCTACATTTAGGAGGTCCCGGGACCCTCTTGTCCTGCCAGATCAGAAATCCCCTTTTCTCTGTTGGGTTTGTTTGGTCTCTGAACTGGTTTTGATGAGTTTTAGATCTGCAGACAAGGAATGATAAATACGATCCTTCCTATGACTTGTTTGCTCTGAGGCAGTGCTGAGCAGGAGGATGGTGCTGGTGTTAAGGACCGACTGGTGGTAGCCTCTAGCGACCCACAGGCCGGAATCCCTCAGGGTGCGGAATCTAAGCCCCAGTCTCCTGTTTCACCAGAGCCCCTGATGGTGGGGATGGACTTGAAGCAGCCTGAGACCAGGTCACGACCCCTGAGTTCAACCAGCTGTGGTAGAGGTGGATTTTCCAGTGGTAGGTACAAGTGAGAGCCAGATGTGAAGAGGTAGCGTATAACGTAGTCAGACAGGCCAGGTCGGTAACAGCAAAGGCAGATGGTACAGATCAGCAGGCAAAAGGATAAACGGGTCACAGGCCAGGTTCAGCAACAGGAGGTCAGGTAAACAGTAGAAAGCAGAAGAATGGTCAGACAAGCCAGGGATCAGGGCAGGAGAGAATCACGATAATCCGGGTCAGGCAGGTTCGACAAAAAAGGCAATCTCAGGTACTAGGAACAGGAACACAGGAATAAGACCGGCAATGTGAGCATTGCAAGAGCTGGTTTAAATAGCCAGCCCGGCACTGACAGGCGCGCCTGGGTCCTAGTGCCTGCCAGCACTGTCATTGGTCACAGGCGGCCCTGGGTCCTAGTGCCCGCCTGCCTCTATGTCTTGTCGGAATACTACGCATGTGCAGATTCATGCGTCGTGGCAATCTTCTCGTTCCCCGACATTGCCCCCCCCCCCTTATGGGCAGCCTCCGGATGCCCAACTGACTCCTCTTTTGTGGATGGTTCCGAAAAAAAAATTTGAATTAGCTTGGGAGCGTGGACATTTCGGGCTGGTTCCCACAAATTTTATTCTGGCCCATAACCTTTCCATTTTATAAGGTACTGTGTCTGACCCCCTCTCTTCCTGCAGTTTAGAATTGCTTCTACTTCAAATTCCTCCTCTCCCTGAACGTCTAGGGCCACTGGTGGCTTTGATCTACGGTCCAGGAAAGGATCTGGAGTGGCAGGTTTTAGCAGGGATACATGAAACACTGGATGTATTTTGAAAGACTCGGGCAGAGCTAATTCAAAAGCCACTTCATTAATTTGATGCTTCACCTGAAATGGGCCCACGAACTTGGGTGCCAATTTCCTCGATGGGCATGCCATCTTTAGGTTGGTAGTTGCTAACCAAACTTGATCCCCTGGGTGCACGACCAATTCCCCCCTTCTTCTTTTATCAAAGGCCCTTTTGCTATCTTCCTGAGCCTTTGCCATTGCCTCCTGTAACAGTTTGTTGTTGGACGCAAAGAAATTTAAGGACTCTTGAGCTGCAGGAACCGAGGTTTTCTGGGATCAGGTCTGGCAAGAAGGTGGGGTGGAAACCATAATTGGCAAAGAACGGGGACTGCCTGGTGGCAGAGTGATTTGCATTGTTGTAGGCAAACTCCGCCAGGGGCAAGAGTGGCAACCAGTCGTCCTGTAGGAATGAGGTGTAGCATCTGAGATATTGTTCCAGCGTTTGATTGGTCCGCTCAGTCTGCCCATTCGTTTGCAGGTGATAGGCTGAGGAAAAGGACAATTTCACTTCCAGACTTTCGCATAGCTCTTTCCAGAATTTGGAAGTGAATTGAACACCCCGATCTGAGACTATATTTTTGGGTACACCATGCAGTCTCACTATTTCCCTGATGAAAACTTGTGCTGTCTCGGAAGCAGACGGTACTTTTCAGTGGAAGAAGTGGGCCATTTTTGAAAGGCGATCCACCACCACAAAAATTGCAGTATGATTCTGCGACGGTGGTAGTTCTACTATGAAGTCCATGGAGATCATGCTCCATGGTCTGTCTGGCACCGGTAAAGGACGTAACAGGCCCCAAGCCTTGTTCCTGGAGGGCTTATTCCTGTTGCAGACTGCACAAGTTCTTACATAGGCCTCGCAATCTTTGGCCATACTTGGCCACCAAAATGTGCGTTGCACCAACTCTAGGGTCTTGTGTACTCCGAAATGGCCCGCCAATGGATGGTCGTGGCAGTTGCCCAGGACCAAGGTCCGAGCTCCTTCCGGTACCATGATCTGTTTCCCTTTCCATAAGAGCCCTCCCTACTCTGTATTGGAACTCCAGGTAAGTTGGGGGGCTCCAGGGACGCAGCCTGTAATTTAGACAGGAGCTCTGATTGTAGCAATAGGAAATTACCTGCTGGCAGGATGGTATCTGGTTTGGGCATTTCCTTGGGGTCCTCATACATACGCGAGAGCGCGTCAGGTTTTGTATTCTTGGACCCTGGTCGATACGTAATGTGGAAGCTGAACCTCGAAAAGAATAACGCCCACCTGGCTTGACGCGATCTGAGGCGTTTAGCTGTCCTCAGATATTCCAAATTTTTATGGTCTGTGTAGACCAGAATGGGATGCAAGGCTCCCTCCAATAGGTATCTCCATTCTTCTAGTGCTGTTTTAATGGCCAACAATTCCCGATCTCCGATGTCATAATTCTTCTCTGACGCGGTAAGCTTCCTGGAGAAAAAGGCCACCGGATGCATCAGTTCTTTTACACCCTTTCTTTGTGACAGGATGGCCCCCACTGCGTTTTCTGACGCATCTACTTCCAATATATAAGGTAGGGACGCATCAGGGTGACTTAAGATGGGAGCTGTCGTGAACAGCTTCTTTAGGGATTCAAAGGCGGCCTGTGCCTCTGGTGTCCACTGAAAGCGTACTCCCATCTTTGTGAGTTGGGTGATAGGAGATACCAGACCTGAGAAATTCTTAATGAACTTCCTATAAAAATTGGCAAAGCCGATAAATCGCTGAACCCCTTTCTTATCTGTGGGTACCGGCCATTCCAGGATGGCCGAGATTTTTTGAGGGTCCATAGCAATTCCAGTGGTGGAAATAATTAACCCCAGAAATGGGATGCTGCGCTGCTCAAAACTACACTTTTCCGCTTTGGCGTAGAGCCCGTGCTGGCGAAAGTCGTTCCAACACGCTCCTGACGTGACCTCGATGTGCCTCCAGAGATGATGAAAAAATCAGGATATCATCTAAATAAACTATCACAAAGATGTCCAGGAAATCTTTGAATATGTCATTCACAAAGTGTTGAAATGTGGCCGGTGCGTTACATAACCCGAAGGGCATGACTAAATATTCGAAGTGCCCGAACCGAGTGCGAAAAGCAGTCTTCCACTCATCCCCCTTCGCGTATACGGACCAAGTTATATGCACCCCTGAGATCCAGCTTAGTGAAAATAGAGGCTGATTTCAACCTCTGAAATAACTCGGGGACTAAGGGCAGAGGATAACGGTTTTTAACTGTAATCTTATTCAGATCCCTATAGTCAATACAGGGCCTCAGGGATTTGTCCTTTTTCTCCACAAAGAAGATTCCGGCCCCTGCCGGTGACGTGGACGGACGGATAAATCCCTTTCGAAGGCTTTCATCAATATATTCCTTTAAGGCCCCCAACTCCTGTTCAGACAAGGGGAAGATTCGGCCGAAGGGAATTTCAGATCCGGGGAGAAGGTCAATTGGACAGTCATACGCCCTGTGCGGGGGAAGGATGTCTGCTCCCCGTGGACTAAAAACGTCAAGGTAGTGGTGGTATGCATGTAGGAACCGTTTGTGCTAGCTCAGTGTCTGTGTTTTTACAAAGCAAAGTCTGGGTGTCTGGTGGTGACCTGGGGTAGCAATGTTCCTGGCAATAGGGTGAATTAAACTGAATTGACCCAGTCCTCCAGTTAATTTGGGGGTCGTGTGCACGTAGCCAAGGAAGCCCCAAAATAACTGGGAATAGTGGGGACGCAATGGCGTCCAAGCGGAGGAGTTCTTGATTGCATTATAGTGCATATAGGAGGGGTCTCCCGATCTACCAACCCAGACTTAACTTGAGTCCCATCAGCCAAGAGGATGTTCAAGCCATGCTCCTTGGTCAGTAAGGGAATCTGCTGTTGCGCTGCAAAATTGAGGTCAACAAAACAACTACAGGCCCCTGAGTCAATAATGGCCGTCACCTGTACGGTTCTTCCGGGGAGTTGAAATGAGATTGGTATGGCTAAGTGAGAGGGTTTATCTACACAAGCAGGAGTCATAGAAAAAGTAGGAGAAGAGCACTTACTTAACTTCTCTGGGCAGGAACGTACCACATGGCCTGCTGCTCCACAGTATAGGCAAAGGTTGTTTACCCGGCATCTCTGGCGCTCTTCAGATGTTAGGGAAGGCCGCATCAACCCAAGTTGCATTGGTTCGGCTCCCTCTGCTGGTTCCGGATTCCGAGTACTGGTAGGGGAGTTCGGAATGGTCAGAACCCGTGGTAGCATCCATGTGGGTTTTAACCCTTGACTGGATCTTTCAAACCTCCGTTCCCGAAGCCTGCGGTCAATCTGAATTGCCAGAGTTATCAATCCTTCCAAGGAGTCAGGTACCCCTACTCTGGCTAGCTCGTCTTTTAGAGGTTCAGATAGGCCTAGGCGGAATTGGTGACGCAAAGCTGCGTCATTCCACTGGGTGTCCCCGCTCCAGCGCCTGAATTCTGAGGCATAGTCCTCTGCTGCCCGGCGACCCTGCTGCAAGGTATGTAGCACTGCTTCAGCTGAAGCAGCTTGTTGCGGGTCATCGTATAATTCTGCCATTGCTCTAAAAAAATTAGGAAACTGAGTCCAGATGTGAATGGCGACTCTCCAGCAGGCGGTGGGCCCAGCCTTGGGGTTCCCCCTGCAGTAAGGATATAATGAATCCCACCTTTACAGATTCTGACGAAAAAGTCCGTGGCTGTAGGTCAAAGTACAACAGACAGGAATTCTGGAAGGCCCTGAACTTTCAATCCCCACTGAACCGCTCGGGCGTTGGAACTCGAGGTTCTGGCGGAGGCATGGCGAACACTGCTCCAGCAGAAGGTTCTGCTTGGCCCCTGGCCGGAGGAGGATCAACTGGAGCTGATGGTGTGGTTGCTGGTGTAGTTAGGGTCTGAATACGTCCCTCCAGGTGGGTGTAGCTTTCTTGGAGTGTTTTGACAGCTTGGGTGAGTGCCGCCACGTGTTGGCATATCTCATCCCAGGGTGAGGGACCTCTTCCCGGCTCAGTCATGGCCGTATGGTTCTGTTAAGGACCGACTGGCGGTAATCTCTAGCGACCCACATGCTGGAATCCCTCAGGGAGCGGAATCTAAGCCCCAGTCTCCTGTTTCACCAGAGCCCCTGATGGTGGGGATGGACTTGAAGCAGCCTGAGACCAGATCGCGACCCCTGAGTTCAACCAGCTGTGGTAGAGGTGGATTTGCCAGTGGTAGGTAACAAGTGAGAGCCAGTTGTGAAGAGGTAGCGTATAACGTAGTCAGACAGGCCAGGTCGGTAACAGCAAAGGCAGACAGTACATATCAGCAGGCAAAAGGATAAACGGGTCACAGGCCAGGTTCAGCAACAGGAGGTCAGGTAAACAGGAGAAAGCAGAAGAATGGTCAGACAAGCCAGGGATCAGGGCAGGAGAGAATCACGATAATCCGGGTCAGGCAGGTTCGGCAACAAAGGCAATCTCAGGTACTAGGAACAGGAACACAGGAATAAGACCGGCAATGTGAGCATTGCAATAGCCCGCCCGGCACTGACAGACGTGCCTGGGTCCTAGTGCCTGCCAGCACTGTCATTGGTCACAGGCGCGCCTGGGTCCTAGTGCCCGCCTGCCTCTATGTCTTGTCGGAATCCTACGCATGTGCAGATTCATGCGTCGTGGCGATCTTCTCGTTCCCTGACAGCTGGTGAAGTAGAGAGCTGTTGGGAGGAGTCAGTCCTCTTCCCTCCAATGGCAGCTCAGTGTGGGTAGGAGAAGGATGGCAAGGGGGAGGGGTTTGTTCTCTTGGTTGCCAGGTATACTGTAATATCCAGGACATTGTACAGAGTGGTGGTGGGTTCCTGGGGCTCTGAATTCCAGCACCGGGCACTGCCAGAGCCTGTGTCATGGGAGATATTGGAGTGTCTTCCCAGATGTATAGCACTGACCCCTGACTACCTGTTAGGAGATGTTGCACAAAGAGATTTCCTCTAAAAACGAGTGCCCACCAGAGACTGAAGGACTACCATGCTTTCCACTTGGTTTCCTGGAACATATCATTTGACCAGTGAGATTGTAAGCAGTTAAAGGTCACCTTCATTTCCTGGCAGTTCTGTAAGGAGTTCTGAGAAGTGCAGGTAGAGGATCATCATAGAACCCCCTCTCTACCTTAGCGTCCCCCTGTACCCTACAGCCTTTTCTTCCCTGAAAGTCCTGCTGCCCACCAACCTTGTCAAGGGCCCAGAGTCATTCAGCTAAACCCCTCAGAACTATTGAGCCCCAATACTCTCAAATGGGTCCCTAAAGTCCATCAGCTATCTATTAACCCTGACAGCCCCTCAGCTCGCCTACTTTCCTCAGTCCCCTCAGTATTTTCCTCCCTCTGACACCAATGATGGAACATATTCTTCATGGCAGGCTGGGGAATGTTTTCTTCCTCCTGACCAGCAATGTAAGGGGCTCTATGCTCCATACTCCTGACCCCGGCATTCCATCAATGTGTTGGCTGCATAGTGTAATGATTGCCCATTGGCTGCCTGTGTAGTGTAATCATTGCCCTTTGTAGGCCATGTATGGTCAGGATGGTCATTGTCTTGTCTATTTATTGTCAGTGCTGTTTGTTTAGAGGACCATATTACTAGAATTTATGTCCACAATGAGGAGAATGTTCCGGCCCCGGAAGTGGGGGAATGTTCTGCCCCTGAAGGGGTTAATCTGGGTTCCCACACTATGACACTCCGGTCCCTGCCTGGCCACCAAGAAAGGCCACCGGACCTTTTCCCGGAGCTCCGGGAATCGCGGCCTACCGCACACCCGAAGCCGCGGCCTCGATTTTTGCCGTGGCCGACCCAGATTGCCGGACATCCGCCCGGACCGCCGCCGCTCCGTCCCCCGGCTCCCGCCGACTTGCCTGCCTCCCCAGGGCCCTCCCCATCAGCCCTGGGTCCTCGCTGACCACCGCTGACCACCAGGAACTGGCTCGATCCCACGGTGGACTGCTGCTCCACCACCCAGCCCGCCGACCTGCCCTTCTTCTTCCTGGAGCCCTCCCCACCGGCTCTCAGGCCACCAGCATCCAGCTGCCACCTCGGGACACCCTGCTACCGACACCCAGCTGCCTGCACCCAGCAGCCCTGCCTGGGGGCTGCTTCGGGCCGCCTAGCACCCTGCATCAACCGGCATCCAGCCCCAGACCAGGGACCTCTCCAGGCTCATATCTGTCCCCCTCCTCCCCACATCCACCCCTCCCCTCTCGGTTGCACTCCTGAACGCCCGTTCGGTTAGCAACAATCTCACTGCCATCCACTACCTCTGTCTCCCACTCCCTCAACCACCTTGCAGTCACCGAAACCTGGATCCAAGTCACTGACTCCACCTCCCCTTCTGCCCTCTCCTATGGAGGCCTCGTCTGGACCCATTCAACCAGACCCGAGCGGACGCAGAGGCGGAGGGGTCGGTATGCTCCTGCCACCGCTGAGCACCTTCCATGTCCTCCCTAACCCCCCCTACCTATCCTTCTCCTCCTCCAAGGCCCACTGCATCCGGCTCTTCTCTCCCACCCCCCTACGGATTGTGGTAATCTATCGGCCTCCTGGTTCTGCATCCCCCTTCCTTGACGACTTTGCCGCCTGGCTTCCCTTCTTCCTCTCCTCCGAGCTACCGACCATCATCCTAGGCGACTTCAATATCCAAATCAACGCCAACAGCCCGGCTACTTCCCAACTCCTCCTTCTAACCTCCTCCTTCGTGCTCACACAGCACACTCAGTCCTCCACCCACTCCAACGGAAACACCCTGGACCTCGTTTTCTCCCACCTCTGCACCCCCCACAACTTCACTAAACACCCCCTTCCCTCTCTCTGACCACCACCTCCCTCACATTCTCCATCTCCCCCTCCCTCAACTCCCCCCCTAAGCAGCTAACCATCACCCGCAACCTCCGCAAATCTGAACCCGACCCATCTCCACCCAGCAGCTGACCGTCTGTATGACAGCATCCTCCCTTTGTCATGCCCTGACCTGGCCAATACTGCATACAATGACTCACTGTCAGCTGCCCTTGACTCCCTGGCACCCCTAACTTACCCCTACTTAAAATCACCAATGACCTGCTAACCGCCAAAGCCAATGGCCACTATTCTATCCTCCTGCTCCTCGACCTCTCCGTGCCCTTCGACACTGTTGACCACCCTCTCCTCCTTGCCAAACTGCACTCCCCTGGCATCAAGGACGCTGCTCTCTCCTGGTTCTCCTCCTACCTTTCCCAACGCTCCTTCAGCGTCACCTACAACACTGCCACCTCCCCCTCTCTGTCGGGGTCCCCCAAGGCTCTGTCCTTGGGCCCTCCTCTTCTCCATCTATACCTCCTCCCTTGGCAAACTTATTCACTCCCACGGCTTCAATTACCACCTCTATGCTGACGACACCCAAATTTACCTCTCCACCCCCCACCTCACCCCCTCACTCTCTGCCTATATCGCCCACCTCCTAAACGACATATCAGACTGGATGTCGCTCCACTTCCTCAAACTTAACCTATCCAAAACTGAGCTCCTGGTCTTCCCCCCACCCTGTGCCCCCCCATCCTCTCCATCACTACTAACAACGCCATCATCTCTCCCACCCCACACGCCAAAGTCCTGGGTGTCACCCTGGACTCCCACCTTACTGGGTGTAAATAGAACATAACATCTTATTACCTCCTCTGCTGCCACTTCCACCAACGTCTCCGATCTGCTTCCTGTCTGTACCTGACATCACTTCCTGTCTGTACCTGGCATCACTTCCTGTCTGTACCTGGCATCACTTCCTATTGGTATTTCATAGAGACCTTCTGTTTGGGTATAAGTGAGATCACCACCTTGTGGATTTCAGAGGAACTGCAGCCCCGAGAAACATCTCAGAATATCTATTCCTGTATATAATATACCTTACAGGGCTATTGTGGAAGATCAAAAAAATAAATAAAAAAAATGCAACCAACAGTTTAATAAAAACATTTTAATATTTATAGAAAATTTTAAAAGACAGAATACAAGGAAACACAAATATACACAAATATAACAGATACACCTCAAAAAAAGATCCTTTGGGTAAAGAAAAGGCAAAAAATATATCCTAAAGCATAAAGATATCTATCAATCCACTTATAATGAAGATGTTAGACATAAATGACAAGGATGTGATGGTCACATAGGAATGGTGGTGGAGATCTCTCAAAGTAAGAACACTTCCTTGAATGGTTCTATAAATAAAGAATGAATCCTGGAGGGAATAAAGCTGTAAAGCAATAAATAATATATAAACTGGGCCATCCACTTCATCCATAAAGACATTGTGATTGAAGATCTTCTAGATCACATAGAAGGAGGACTCATCCATGATTTCATACATTTGTTTGGAAGGATAGAACAATCCTCAGAAGGGAACATGTAGGATGACAGGAAAGGCTCCTGACTGGTGAGATCCTCCAAACATAATGATGACATCCATGAACTGGAGCGAGCTTGTTGGGGTGATAAAGCCAATCTGGAAACACTGTGTAGACGTTCTCCAAGAACTCAGCACACTCCAGGTGTGGAGAAAGTCTCCAGGTGGGTTTAGCCTGTCATTTATCATAGGTAGAAATGTCCACACATGGACTTCCACAGGGACCCCTGAGACTACATATAGAACTTGGAGGTACCTGTAACATGGAACAGGATTTGGTGTTGCTGGAAGACTGGTCAGATCAGTGGAAATTGCAGTTCAATGTTTCTGAATCATGAGCTGGGGATGGGTAGCGGGTACAAAGCTCCCTGGGATGGGCACACTTTCAGGGACAGATACCAGTCCAGTGATGTAGTGTCACACAGTGCAGTGTTTATTGGTGCTATTTACAGGTGCTGTACAATGTTCCACAAAGTAACGGCAAAAACCTCAAAACCAAAATCCTAGCCTTGTCCCGGCACCAACTACACAAACACGATTCCTAACTATCAGGGTGAGCAAACCTTGTCAGTCTCCAAAGATGCAGTTTTACAGCTTCCACCAACCTTCCATTTAGGGCCTTGGAAATCTGTTCGGGGGTGGGAGCACTGCCGAACAGAGCCAAACGCCACTCCACCTCTTGTAAATCTGAATGGTATAGGGGTCTCTGTACGGTGCTAAGCGGGTGTGGAGTTTCAGGGGCTGATGAGCTGCTCTGTTCCTCCAACTCCTCCTGTGAAGCAGAGTTTGCTCCTGGCAGAGCAGTGTTCGCTTCAAGCATAGCGGAGTGTGCATCAGGTAAAGTGGGGTGTGCATCTGCTTTGCCCAGGGCCATAATCTTGGCCAACAGTTCCTCTCTGGTCTTGGAGCCAGCGATACCTCCCTGAGCGACAAGCAGGCTTTGGGGAGCTGGCTTCCTGAAGTCCCATACATCCATCTGGCCAAGCAGGGACGTCTCTGTGAAAAGGTTGGGGTCCCATTTGGTGGTTTGGACTTTCTCCACAATGAGGAAAGATCCCACCGCTGCCAACCAATTGTGGCGGAACCATTCCACCCGGGCTTCCTCTTGTGGAGCGATGCAGCATCCATGGCGCAGTGTCGGCCAATGGTCCCCTTTCCTGGCAAGTCTTCCAGTGCTCTGTCAAGGTGGGTATTAAAGCTCAAAGACAATCCTTCCACAATATCCCAAACCACGAGTCAGAACTTTGTGTAAGGTGAATGAATGAATGCTTTGTTGAACACAACTCAACTTATACAGTACATGCTGGCAGAGCCCTGCCCCCTCCACCCCCACCAGACAGTCTGGCTCCTGGTTCCCCACCCACACCCAAAACTCTACAGTCCCACACAGCAGTAATCAGCACAGTATGAAATCTGGATAAGTGAGAGGCTACAAGTCCCCATTACCCAAGCAAACTGTAGAATGCCTGTCTACATAACAGCTGCAAAATATATACAGTTTTTAAAAAAATGTAGAATGAGAAGGCCACTTAACAAGGGGATAAACCTGGAATGGAAAGGGCAAAATGTTATCACAAAGGGACGGTTCTTCACAATGGGGTTTTCTCATCTGGTGACCGGGTCCTGGTGTTGGTTCCCACTGTCAAAAGCCAGTTCCTGGCTAAGTAAAAGGGTCCTTTGAAGTGGTTAAAAGAGTTGGTTGAGGTGAATTACAAAGTATATCAACCAGATAAAAGAAATCCTGAACAGATATACCATGTAAACCTGTTAAGCCACTGGAAGGATAGGGTGGCACTGACTGTGGGGTCTGCCCCTGTAACTCCTGGGAGTACTGAGTCCCTCTAGTCCCTGACGTCACAATTCCAGACAGACTGTCTCATTCCAAAAAGCACGGAGCTAGAGAGTTCCTGAAAAGGAACAGAGAAACATTTTCAGAGTTACCTGGTATGACTTCAGTGGTTTAGGATGATATTATAACTGAACCTGGAGTCCGTGACAAACTAAAACCATACCGATTCCTGAAGCCAGGAGAAAGGACATCAGTGACAAAGTCAAGAGGATGCTGGAGCTAGAGATCATTGAGGAGTCTAATAGTGACTGGTCTAGTCCTATCATTTTAGTCCCAAAACCAGACGGTGCTTTGAGGTTTTGTAATGACTTCAGAAAGCTTAATTCAGTGACATATTTAACACGTACCCTATCCTCAGGTAGATGAGCTCAGGGACAGGCTTGGGAAGGCCCCTTTCCTGACCACTATGGACTTGACAAAAGCATACTGGCAAATCCTCCTGACTGAAAGTGCCAGTGAAAAGATTGCATTTGTGACCCCCTCAGGGTTCGTATAATATAAAGAAACGCCTTTTGGGTTACAAAATGCCCCTGAAAGATTTCAGAGGGGTATGGACAGGACCCTAGGACCTCATCAACAGTATGCAGCAGTCTATCTGGATGACATAGTGATACATAGCACTGAATAGGAATCTCACTTGCCCCTTGTCTAGGCAGTCTTGGATTCTCTCTTCAAGGAAGGTTTTATGGCAAATGCCGTATATTTGGGCTACACTATTGGACAAGGAGTCATAAAACCTCAGTTGAACAAAATAGAAGCCATCCAAGAATGGCCATGTCCTGCAAACAAGAAGCAGGTCAGAACCTTCCTTGGTATTGCGGGGTACTATAGAAGGTCTATCCAAAATTTAGTAATTCTAGCAGCTCCACTGGCTGACTTTACAAAAGGGAAAGACTTGGTATTGGTAAGATGATACCCAGTGGCAGAAGAGTCTTCCCAAGTCCTGAAGAGGGCCCCCTTGTGCGCACCCAGTACTCTACACCCCCAATTTTTCCAAGGATTTATGTGGTTCAAACAAATGCATCTGATGTTGGTATTGGGGCAGTGTTGTCACAGGTACACAATGGGGAAGACCACCCTGTAGTGTACCTGAGCAGAAAACAAATTTAATGAACATGGAAAGAAATATCCAGTAACTGAAAATGTTTAGCCATAAAGTGGGCCTTGGATGCTCTAAGATACTATTTGTTAGGGTGAGTTTGACCTGATAGCTGACCAGGATCCCCTCAATGGATGGCCAAAAGAAGGAGACAAATAGACGGGGTGAACTGGTGGTTTTTTGGCTCCTCAAGATTATTCCTTCATGGTAGAACACAGACCAAGGGCTAAGATGGGAAATGTAGATGCTCGGTCCCAGGTTCACTCCTGTTGGGCCACAGCTGTTCCAACCCTGGGGTTGAAACAAGGGGGGATATGTAGCAGAATGCCTCAGAGGGAGCTGGGACAATTCCTGTTTCGGGTTCACACATCTCCCAGGCTCCTCCTCATACACTTTTAGGAATCTCTGATCCTTGGTCCAGCTCAGGTTTTATGCCTCTCCCTGGGTGTAATTATACTCACCAGAAACATGCAGTCAGAGCTCTCATACCTGTCTAACAGTATGGTTTTAAAAACAGGGGTTTAGTTAGCACACATTTGCAAACACATGCATAAGCTACAGAGCCTCGTCACGGCACCCCGATATTCTGTAGTCCTAACTGTAATTTTGTGAGCCCCCATAGTAGAGGCACTTGTATTTAATGGATAGACCAAGGGCAGGTGGACCTGAGGGAGCCCAACCCTCTTTAAAGGTACAGGAGCGCACCGGGCACCCAGCGTATAGCACAATGGCAGCCAAGGTGTCCAGTGTGTCTTCTCCCCAACAATTCAACAGAACAAAAAATGTCCACTGCCCCAGTACCCTGAGAGTCAGGAATCATGTTTGTGTAGTTAGTGCCGGGACACGACTAGGATTTTGGTTTTGAGGTTTTTGCCGTTACTTTGTGGAACATTGTACAGCACCTGTAATCAGCACCAATAAACACTGCACTGTGTGACACTACATCACTGGACTGGTATCTGTCCCTGAAAGTGTGCCCATCCCAGGGAGCTTTGTACCCGCTACCCATCCCCAGCTCACGATTCAGAAACATTGAACTGAAATTTCCACTGCTCTGACCAGTCTTCCAGCAACGCCAAATCCTGTTCCATGTTACAGGTACCTCCAAGTTCTATATGTAGTCTTGGGGGTCCCTGTGGAAGTCCATGTGTGGACATTTCTACCTATGATAAATGACAGGCTAAACCCACCTGGAGACCTGGGGACACTGTGCAAGTTCTATACGTAGTCTCGGGGGTCCCTGTGGAAGTCCATGTGTGGACATTTCTACCTATGATAAATGACAGGCTAAACCCACCTGGAGACCTGGGGACACTGTGCAAGTTCTATACGTAGTCTCGGGGGTCCCTGTGGAAGTCCATGTGTGGACATTTCTACCTATGATAAATGACAGGCTAAACCCACCTGGAGACTTTCTCCACAACTGGAGTGTGCTGAGTTCTTGGAGAACGTCTACACAGTGTTTCCAGATTGGCTTTATCACCCCAACGAGCTCGCTCCAGTTCATGGATGTCATTCATCGCGCCTTAAGAATTTAGTCCTGGGAAATAGTTGATTGAATAGGAGCTGCTATTATAAAATAGCCCAAAATTTATCAAATTTGTGAAAATATATAACCACAATAATAGCGTTCACCACAAAACAATTGAAATTAATACAAATAATAATAGTAATCAAACCACCAAATAAAATAATGTGTGAAAAAAAACAAAAAATATTGGATCCTAAATAAAGTCCATATAGAGCATATCTGATCTTCAATCAATGAAGTTCTGGGATCCTATAAACTTCCTTCACCAGTGGATGATCCAGCGCTCAGCACCCCATCAAAGTGCAAACTCACCAGAGACTGGGGAACAACCAGCATATCTTTATATACTCAGCAGGTATGATAAACTCCGCAGCATATCATTTGTAATCAGCAGACGACCCCAATGAGCTCCATAGGTCACATGTGAACAAAGTAAAAAACACTCTCCATAGTGTAATATCGTATCAGAAAATGTATTCCAACAGAATACCCCCATAATAACCGCACTCACATTATGTCAGTACATCAAAGCCTTGTATATTAAAAATCTTTCAGCCTGCAGCGCTTAGCACACCGCTTCCTACACACTCAGTGGTGTCTCACCAGCCTTCAACAGATGACAAGGTTGCGGTCACGTACCTAATGGGAGACTGAATTGACAAGGTCGGCCTCACTTGTGTCACTAGCCTGAGCCCGCTGAGGTTGGAACAGAGGGCGTGTAAGGACCAGGGGGACAAGAGCACCAGGGTTTTGCTTGCGGCTCTTGCAGATGATGACCTTGACAAGCAGGATTATCCTCTGATTTGGGTACTGTGGAGATAGACCAGGAGGTACAGTGGATTGCCAGATGCACAGCAGAGCCAGGTATGTAGCCAGGACACAGGACTGGAACGGAGTCGTAGGATAGCCAGGGCCATAACAGTCGGGCAGCGCGGTACAGGATCAGGAGGAAATGCCAAAGTCAGGAACAGAGCCGGAGTCAGGAACTGGTAGTAGGGCAGGAGAGTATTCAGAGTCGGATCAGGAACAAGCCAGGTCAGAACCAAAGGAAATCGCACAGGAAACAAGGACACAGGGGGGAGCTGAAGACCAGTCAGCACTGAATCATCATCAAGGTGCTCTTTAAATAGCCTGCCCAGCGCCGATGGGCGCACCTGGGTCCTAATGCCTACCTAGCGTCATCATTGGGTGACAGGCGCGCCTGGGTCCTAGTGCCCGCCTGTATGCCTTGTCGGGATCCTGCGCATGTGCAGATTCATGTGCTGCGGCGATCTTCTTGTTCCCATACAGTTGCGGTCATGTGGTCTGGACACGTGATAAGGCGTGGGTGATGAGGTCATGCTGGATCACAAAACATAACGCATTTTGTCACACAACTTCATCCGAGGGTGTGATCAGCAGTGGATTACGCAAGCTCTTAAAGAGCCGCCTCTGTTCTCATTGGTTCATTATATTGGCAACACCTTATAAGAAATCAAGACAAGATGACACCACATCTCAAATGATTGGCTCAATAGAATACCAATATCAAAGAGGAATCAAAAAAAACGATTCATCAGCTGCCAACTTGTGTTTGATGCAATAGAAAGTCACATATAGAAAATATGTCCTTGTATATAACTAACTCCTGCCCTTTCAGAGGATTTACCCCCTTGACCACAACCGGTTTTTTTTATTTACTCGGGTGCATATAAACAAATAAAATTTTGCAATAATAGCAAAACACAAAAAAAAAAAATTTACATCATTTTTCAAAAAAAAAAAAAAAAAAAAAAATAAATCAAAACCCCTACCAAAAAAGTATTCAGCTCCATAAATTTTCACTAAAAAATTCCCACCATAAACTCAACCTATAGACATTGCTTTGTGTGGAAGTTATACCGTCTATCCAACTAAGGTATATATTAACTACCATTTACACCCATCCATTAAATAAAAAAAACCAAATACGGTACAAAAATGAAAATATTAATGTTCCTAAAGTCAAAATACACCCCCACAAACCCCCCACCTGAACCACCCAGATATTCCATCGAAATACCATAAAAATTATTACCCCCCTCCCCGTGCACTACACTGGAAAAGTGTCATGGTAGAAAAACTCTTTTACCTACACAGAATTAGATGACATTTGTGATGCGCACATTCTACATCTGATCTACAAAAGTAAGTATGTCAGATCATAACATTAGGCCAAAATGTGATTCTGCTAATTCTTTTGTTTATCATGTCTCGAATGTACAACAGCAATGTTGATTTTTGGACCTGTCAATAGTTAGGAGCGTCTGACAATCTTTTATATGGTTTTGATATGACAGTTTCGCTTTTACTATTCTCACTTCACTTCGCTCAAACCAACATAAAACAACTTTGAGGTGCCTAAATACCAGATACTAGGAGTACACGTCATTGTCCACCGCAAGACATGCATCCTTTATCGGTAGAACAGTATGACAAAAGCTCCAGTAATTTATTAGAAGGAGAATTCGTCCATGCGACTATCAGAGTATTATTTCCCTCTCACATTCTATTCCACAATGGGTTATGACATACACTTAGAAAAGAAAAAAAATGTTCTGTTTTCGAACATCACGTTTTTTACTTGTGCAGTGTTGTCACAGCTCTTCACTACCAGCTGATTTGGGCTGTGGCTAGCATTCACATGAGCCATCTATATGTTGTGGAATGTACAACTCTCCAAACTAATCTAATTACACATCTGCTACTTCTCAAGACAGACGAAGTGATGGCTTAGGTACAGATGTAAGTAAGTCATGTGTGATCCGACTTTTGTGTGTGAAGCCTAAATCCACATACAGGAGTCCCCTCGCACGCCAAGGACTACCACGGCTTGGTGAAAGACTCCCCAGCATAGAGGAGGCTAACGAACTAGATCCCCCCGCCTAATTTACACCCCTAAACTACCGGACCCGTGTCCGCCCGGGTGTCCATCGACCCAGCCAAACGCTCTGGGGCTATCATCGCCTGGTACGGTCTAATCCTATCGCGTAGGGTGCTGTTCTGTCCTGGGGGTTGGGGTGACCCATGTGGGTCCGTCACTACCTATTCCATCAGATGGGGGAGGTTTTTCCTCACATGCGCGGGATAGCATCAGAGGACTGGGGGTGGGGTCTTGCTGGGAGATGGAGAGATGAGGTCCTCTCTGAAAGTAACTCTGCAAGGGGTTTTAAAAATAGGTTGTGTTATGGTGTGTTGTGTGGGGTGGGTGGTGGTTAATTGGGTTGGGTTGTTGAGAGGGTTGATATTGGTGGATCTATATAGATATTTAGTGTGTGATGAGTAAAGGAGTTGTGGTGGGTGAGCGTTCGACGGTCAAAAAGGTGTGGCGTGTTGAGATGAGGGTATATTGCTCTACCAATAGCTGCTGGTTTGTGGCTGTCAGTTGTGTGTGTTGTGACTTGGAGTTCTTACAAAAGGGGTGAGCGATGGGACTTGTGGGTGGTTTGGTGGAAGGAACTCCACTATGGAAGATTAGATAGTAAGTGATGTTGGTACAGGGAGGAAGGGGTGTCAGGTTGGAATTGGGGGAGTTTTTAAAGCCAAAGTTCCATGTGGCACAAAGAAAAAAGAGACATCGGTGGATGGGTAGCAGAAGATATTTGGAGGTTACATTGGAGTGCGCGTTATAGCGCCCAAAGGAGGGTTTGCTCAGCGCTGATACAATAGAGGGGGGGACACTTACTATGAAAATTCAGATTACAGCTGTAACTGGGGGTCAAACAGCATGTCGAGGGGTTTAGAGGGCGAATATCTTTCGAGATTACAATCTGGGAGGGAGGGGGTTGGTAGGGGATGGTAAGAAGTGGACATGTACTCTGTTAGGGGGATGGAGTGGTAGGAGGAAGAAGAGGAGGTCTTGCAGGTAGTTTAGGTGAGGGATAGTTTGGTTGGTGCTCGGTTAGGAGAACTGGGGACGTGGTGGGTTTTCAAGGGGCAGGGTGGGGTAAGGTGGGGATTGGGATTAGGTTTTGACAGTTCGGATGGGATTGGGGGTAGTGAGGTTGGCAGAGGATGGGGGGAGGGATTATACTGAAAATGCGAGCATGAGAAGTCTTGGCAGAGTGCGTGTGAGGAGGAGAACCAGGGAGCAACAATTAGAAAGGAGGTTGGAAGAGTGAGGGTACGGGAAGGGATGGTAGTGAGTGGTGGAATTCTCAGGTGTGGCAAGAGGGTAGTAGGAGCAGTGTAAATGTGAATGGGCTTGTGTATGGGGTTCAGAGTGAGTGTCCGAGTGGGGGTATTTGAGTCGGATTGCAGATGGGGGATAGGGAGCCAGTGGAGGGAATAGGCAGAGGGGTTTGTGCAGTGGAGGAGGCGGGGGGTGAGGTGGATGAGGTCTAGCCCGTTGATTTTTTGAGGATGGTTGGAAGCGGGGAGAGCCTGCACTGGGGTATTAGGCCGGTGGAGGAGGGCAGTTGCAGTAGTCAAGGCCGTGACGATAATCATTGGATGGTGTTACAAGTAGGTCAGTCGGTGTCTGGGGTGAGGGAAGGGAAGCGGATTGAAGGGCGATATTGCGGATAAGGTGGGGAATGGAGGGCATGTGACTTGAGAAGGAGTTTGAGAATGATAGGTTGGAAGGGGGAGGGGTCTAGAGTTCCCCAGAGGGACTTGGTCCAAGGGCTATTGGAAGCTTGTAAAGAGGGGCGGAGATTGTAAGGGGGGCATGATGAGTGCAAGTGAGTGGACAGTTTGGGAGAGGGTGTTGGGTGGAACGGAGGCAGGGAGCGGAAGGAAGGGGAAGAAAGCGGAAGTTCTGGAGAGGTTCAAAGCTATGCAGGAAAGGGTTTTGTCTAGATCGCTGTCATAGGAGATGGGGGGTACGGAGGTGCAGTAATGAGGGGCGGATAAGAAAGGGGGGAGGGGAATCGGGGGGAAGGTCTGTGCGACGGTATTGGGGGGGAAGCAGTAGCAGGGGGAGGTCCGGGGTAGTGAGAGGGGGGGCAGGAAGGGAGGCTCTCCCCTCCCGCTTGGAGGAAAGAGAAAGGGGGTCCAAGGACAGGGCCTCCTCGATCGCAAAGGGGGACGACAACAGTTGAAGGGGGAGGGAGGGGCTGGAGGTGGCGGTTCTGTAGGAAAGGCTGAAGGCCTTGATGGTCCAGGGGATAGGTCAAAGAGAGGGGGAGAAACCGCGAGTAGGCGGTGATGTCTGTATGCACGGATGGGGAGTTAAGTTTGTTAAGGAGGGGGGGAAGATGGAACTTGCAATCGAGGGTAGGGGGAGGGTTACGAAGGAGTAAAGGGGAGGAGCAGGTATCGTAGATTGCAGGGTTTAGGGGTTGAGAGGATTAGATAGGTCCGTGGGACCTTGATGGAGGGCAGGTCTTCGGTGGAGTGAGGGGCATAGAAGCCGGTTCTTGTAGTGGGTCTAGGGAAGGAAGGTTGTCAGTTAGGTGGGGATAGGCGGGTTGTGTGATTTTTGAGGGTCCAGGGAAGAAATGGAAGGGTGGTGTGGCAGCAGGGGGAGATGGGAGTGAAGGGTTAGTGTGTTGAGGGTCAGATGTCGGTTCCAGGGAGGGGGAAAGTTCGAGGGAGTAAGGGGTGAAGGTTGAACAGAGGTATTCAGGGGGGAGGGGACATACGCCGGGAGAGGAGGAGAAGTTTTGAAGGAGCTAGTGGTTGGAGGGATGCAGATGAGGGAAGAGGGGGAGGATGATGGGGAGACGTGAGAGGTGTGATTAGGGTCCAGGGGAGCAGGGAGTGAGCGGGCTTCCAGAGGAAGAAGGGGACTCCGCTAGTGGACAGACTGAGTCTGAAAGGGAGGAGCATTTTGTTTTTAGGGCATAGGTTTGAGCTCCGACCCACGTCGACTAGAGCATAGGAACGAGGCCGTGGTTCGGTAAGCGTCCCCTTGGAGCACACAGCCTTCCGCCCACCCCCAGTAAAAAAAGGCGGGATCAGAGGAGGGAACAAGGGAGAAGAGAGGGGGATGATGGGAGGGGGAGGGAGGCTAGGAGGGGATGGAAGAAAGAGGAGGAGGAGGATGTCATGACCGGAGAATAAAAAAAAGTTGAGGATGAAGATGAAGGGGAGAAAGGGGGTGGATTGAGGTATGAAGAGGAGGCAGGGAGGAGGAGGTGGATGAAGGGGGGAGGAGGAGGCTCGGCGAGGCGCAGGAGGGGAAGGGTGAAGATGACGTTTACTGAGTAAGCTGTTGGAGGATGATGAGAGGGAGTAGGTGTAAGTGAGCGAAGAGGCAGATGTGGATGGAGAGCGGAATGAAAGGAGGAGGATCTGGATGAAGCGCCACATCAGTCGTGAGGAGGAGGATGATGGAAGATGACGCGTGAGTGATGGTTTGGAGGATCTTGCAGTGAGCGAGGATGATATCAGATGGAGATGGAGGAGGATGTTGAAGTGAGGAGGCGTGAGGAGGCGGAGGATGATGCTTAGAGTGAGGAGGAGGAGGAGGTTGGCGGCTATGAAGACGAAGAATGTAGGAGGTATGATGAAGATCGTTTGTTTTCCTATTGACACCTCAGGAGGTGACTGTCATGAAGAGGAGGAGGTAGCTGATAAGGGATGGCCGTCTTCTTCCTCCATAGATGTCCCGTTCTCTTCTCAGAGTCATGTCCGAGGAGATGGACGATGAGTCTCGAGGAATCGCGACACTCTTGTGACGAATGAGTCCAGAGGAAGTTCCCTGAAGCTGAGGAAGAGGAATGTTCTGAAGGAGTTCCTCCATACTCACCTGAGGACGTCTTTTATCTCACGGAGATGAGGATACTCACAACACTATAGAGTGAGGGATAAGTCCCAGCATTGAAGACCCTTCAGGGAGGACGAAGTTGATTTGAGGAGACGAATAAGGATTTGATCCCAAAGATGAGTCCTACCATGCGTTCAGGAGGATCGTTCAGCCATGCTGTGAGATGAAAATGAGAAACAAGATTATTCATTTTACAAGGATTTAGGAGGCGCAACACGTTTCCCTGATGGCTTTACAAGTGAAGACGGGAGACAAAACAGCAACAGATTACAGATTCAATACGAGAGAGATAGGAGCGCTCTCTCGATCTTGCGCAGAATACAATCTGAGGATCGGCATCGAGGAGATAGTCAGTACGGAGGAAGGTAGTGACAGTGGGGGCATAAGCGACTACTGGTAGGAGAGGAGATAGAAGACTTCCATGATTGCAGGCGGAGGGCAGGACTGGGCTGAAGATGAAGATGAGTCGGAGGATGATGAAGATCGAGAGCTCTAGCAGGAGGAGGGATGAGCAGGAGGAGGATGAGGCAATATGTCTGATAGCAGGATTGGTGGCATGATCGAGAGCTCGAACTGTAGCATCTCAGACAGGAGGAGGAAGTCCTGGAAGATGAAGAATGAGGAGGAGGGATGATGAGGAGATGATAAAGTGCAGGAGGATGATGCGAGAGAAGCAATGAGTGATGGTTTGGAGAGAATCGCAGAAGATGACTCGGAGGAGGAGGATGATGTAGAGTGAGGAGGATGTCTAGAAGGGGTCGGCAGGTACGTTATGCTAGCTCTCGCTCGAATGTGTATCGCGGGAGGATGCAAGATGAGATGAAGGGAGAGAGGAAGCTGAGATGCGGTAGGAGGCCGATGTCAGAAGAGGAAGAGGACACTGAATTGGGAAGTCCAGTCGGAGCGCTTGGGGATAGAGGAGAGGCAGAGGAAGATGAAGGAGGAGGAAGATGAGGAGGGAAGCGGAGCAGGAGATGAAGGATGAGTAGCAGAGAGGAGCGTAGGCTCGCATCGCTCAGATATGGAGCCGAGGCAGATGGGATTGGCAGACGAGGAGGATGAAGCGATACAGCACTGGTGCCGTTAGGATGAGAATGAGTCGAGGCAGGAGAAGATGGGGAGGTGGACTGGAGGAGTGGAAGAGGAGGCTTGTGATGCGGTCAGGAGCGAATTTGAGGAGGAAGATCGCTCAAGATGAAGTAAGGAGGAAGAGGATGAAGATGAGGAGGAGATACTGAATGAAGTTGCCTTTAGAGGTTTCGGACGATTGAAGATGCGGAGCGCTAGGGCTGAGAGGGATGTTTGAGGAGGTGAAGATTACAGCTGAGGAGGAAGCGATGACGCGATTTGGAGGAGGAGGAGGACAGCTGGCAGCTTCTAGGATGAGTATGATAGTACCCTGCATTGCGGAGGAGGATGGATGATTGTGTTACTGAGGCTTGATGAAGATGAAGATTCTGGAGGAGGTTGACACGATGCAGCTGAGGGGAATGAGAGATGATCGAGCGAGCTCAGTTTGGAAGAAGATGCATGAGTTGAGGATGATCGAGTTGAGTATCCATGAAGATATGGGAGGATAGCAGATGATTGATGCAGAGGAGGGCAGAAGACTGACTGAGGGAGGAGGAGAGAGATAGAGAAAGATAGAGATAGATGGAGGACGGAATGAGAGCATAGAGGATGGGTACTTGAAATGAAGAGGGAATTAAAGAAGGAAGACAAGAAGCGGCGGAGTCCATGACAGATGGGAAGCTGATAGTCGGAGGGAGTCAGATAACATTGAAGAGACCCCAAAGATACGATTAACATCCTGGGACGGAATTTGCTGCAGCTTATAGAGTAGACTAATCGCGAAGCTGCTCGCGATAGTGGACAGAGCGGATGTACTTAATGACTTAAGAGCAGTATTCGGCTGATCGCTCGCACTCCAAATAGAAAGCTGCAAAACATGTAAAAATGAGGTACGTGATGAGCTGCGATGGTAGACAGTCATTCTAACAGCTCAATACTATGACAGGAGCAAAGCTTGTCATAGAAGCAAGGTGTTTCCTCATGGCCATATAGACTTGGAAAGTAATCGGGATAGGGTGGCCCTGGCTTAAGGGGAGATGAGTCCCTGCACGTATTGAGCTATATGCAGCTTGGGTATGAAGTGCGATAAGTAGTGCCTTCTCATTAAGGATGAGTATTGGTATGAGTCCGGAGTAGTGGACCTGTAAAAGGATGTCAGAAATTATGGAGTATGGGGGTTTCATTGGTTTCTTGGGGTGACAATTAAGTACGGTGTAGTGGAAAAAAACAATTGGTTCGGGATGAGTAGAAGGATGTTTGTGTGGAGCGATTGGTAATGGTGTATCGGCTGGGCGGAGTAGAGGCCAAGATTGGTTTGGAGATGGGGATAAAGAGTGTAGAGGAGGCCTATAGGATGAAGATGAAGTACGGAATCGGAGTAGGAGCCATTGGCTCAAATGAATTGTGAGGGAGTCGATTAACAAAGTGGTCTCATAAGATGTAGGGGATGAAGATTAAGAAGAAAATGAAATATAAAAAAATAAGAAGGAAGTTGAAGATGTAAGAGTAAAGGGCCATGAGGATGGAACAAGAGAAGAGAGTAGAGGAAGATAAGGGATGGGATGACTGGAGCGGAGTAGCTCTTTCGACATAGTAGACGATTGAAATGAAGTCAACGGAAAGTACGGAACATTGGCATCTGAGAACAATTAGTAGAGTGTAGTGAGGACTGCAAACTGGAAGAGGAGGGTAGTTCGGACGACGTGGATTGGGTATAAGCAGTTAGTAGATGATAAATATAAGATGAGGTTTAGTAGGCCGTGAAAGCTGAAAAGGTGGAGGCTGAATGTAAAAAAAAAACGAAAACAGAATGAAGAACGCGATGAGAAAGGCAAAGAAAAGGCTGAAAAGCTGAGGAGTCGCAGTGAGGATGCTGCTATAGCTGCTCAGGCGGAATGGAAGATCAAGAAGGGAGTTGCATGAACAGTGTAAATGCAGCTTGAAGAGGTAGGAAAGGGACTTCAGATGAGAGGCGGATAATAGGTCCTGCATGAGGAGGGATAGAAGATATACGAGGATGCGGACCCCGGATATAAATGAGTGAAAAGTTGCTTTAGAGGGTGCAGTAAAATGATAGAGGAGAAGGAGAGAAGGAAGCAAAAAAATTAGCGAGGGATATGATGAAGATATAGAAGATGGAAAGGAGGAGCGAAAGGAGGCAGGAGGAGGACAAGGTTGACCGCCCATTAGAGTGTCGATGAGGAGGAAGGATGAAGAGACTGGAGAGTGTAGAATGAAAGATGCATAGAGGAAAAGGCCTTAGGAGCAGATGCAGTAAAGGTAGGAATTAGGATGATAAAGATTGAATGAGAATGAAGGAGAGAGATGAAGACGCTTGTACTTAGGAGGCAAATAGTGATGATGAACGAGGACATGTAAAAGACAGATGAAAGATGCCCTCTAAGAAAACGCTTGCGTGCGAGGAAAGGAGGAGAGCAAGGAAATTAGATGAAAGATGCAGGAAATAAGCGGAGGCTCGCGCGAAGTGAAGAGAAAAAGTTGACTGTAGAAAAGTAGGGAGGAGGAGACAAGTGTAAGGTAGAATAAGTAGAGGAAGAATGATTTAGAAACGAGCGAGGATGGATTGACCCGCGGATTAAGGCGGCGGTGAAGATGAAGCTTGTTTGGCAGCCATGTAGGGATGGCATGATGAAGTATGAGAAGAATGCAGAGATGCAGGATCGGTGAGATGAATTGCTTGCTGAAGATGTTGGTTTGTATGACGCAATCGCCTCCAGCGCAGGAGGACATATGTCGTATGAAGATGTCTGAGTTCGTGTGTCAGTCTGCCTGGCGGATGTAATGGTCGGAAGGCCTGGATGCTTCGTGTTGTTAGAGGAGCAGGAGGAGGAGGCGGAGGAGGATGGAAAGTGAAGATGTTATTAGAGGAGGAGGGAGGGGAGGAGGAGGAGGTCAGGCTGAAGATGAAGCGGTGGGGCAGAGATTCTGTCATAGAGGTCGTCATAGTTGACGGAGGAAGGATGGATGAAGATGAAGAGGAGGAGTTCAAGTTGATGAGGAGGGTTTGCTGAGGAGTAATTGTTTGAACTGCTTGGAGCTCTCGTTGTTTTTGAGCGAGGCGGACTATGAAGAAGTACGCGAGATTGAGGTAGATCGGCGGAGGAGGAGAGAGGGAGAGGTCGGGGTGTGGAGGAGGTTGGTGGGAGTGCAAGAGTAATGAGGAGGGAAGGAGGAGGACTAATGTATTCCCATGAGAGATAGAGTGTGGAGGACGGTCAGAGGATTGCTGAAGAATGCAGGGAAGAGATGAGGTTAGGATAGGTTGAAGAGTTGAGGATCTAGAAGGAGGAGTTGTGGACATTAAGAGGCATCTTAACCTGAGGAAGATGTAATAGGAGGAGGTAGTGCAGATGGGAGGAGAAGATGAGTTAGGCGGAAGATGCCAGAAGAGGAAGAGGAGATCATGAAGAAAGTGAGGACAACGGAAGATGGAAGGAGGAGGACGATAGAGGAGGAGCTAATCTCAGGAAATTGGAGGAATAGACAAGCCAGGAAGCCAGAGAGGTTTCTGGGAAGGGATGATGAAGGATTAGAGTAGGGAGGGTTAGGGAGTGACTTTGAAAGAGTCGCTCAGTGGGAACTAAGAAGCAATACCAACCTCAACCCAGGTGAATCGGATGGAAGCAGAGAGGAGAATCGGCGATCTGGCACAGCGAGGAGGTAATAGCGTAGATGCTCCCCCTTTAGGGGGGAAAAGGGGATTATAATTATTTGCCCCAAAGCGGCCTACATGGTTCAGTTTTATTGTTCATCCACGGGGTTACCCTTAAAAAAACCCAAAGCGATTCCCCCATCCACCACATTGGAGGTAGAAGGGGGAAAACCTCCCCGCTTCACTCTTGGGATTTTTGACAATTTGGGAGGGCTCCCCGCTCTCAGAAAACACAGATCAACACTGAAGTATTGGCTGCAGCCCCTGGGGGAGTTTCTTTTATCCCACATGGCCACACAGGGTGGAAATTTTTTGAGCGGGTCCCCTGGAACCAGCTGGGAAATTTCCCATTGGGTCTTGGTCACCCCCTTTAGGATTCCTCCCCCTCCCCCTCATCTCCTTCTTTATGGAAAATCATGCTAGATCATCTTCCCAAATTGGGGTTTTAGCAAATTTTTCTCATTTGTCTCTTTAAAACTCCTTCTTGCTATTCCTCGCCTTGGCCCGTTGGTTTTCCCCCTTGGGGTTGGGTTTTTTTTGTGTTTGTGAACCCCCCCCTTTTTTTGGGCTCTTTGGGGTGCGCTCGTCTGTTTGGTTTCCCTTTACCTTTTCCCCCTTTAATTTCCCGGATCTCCTCCTCATCTCTCCTTTCCAAAATCCTCTTTTACAAGCTTTTTTTTCCACACCTTCAGTTTACCCTGGGGGGAGGAAACTTTTTCACCAGCAAAGGCCCCCCCAAATCCATCCCCACCTTAGGGGGGGTTGGAAAACAATTTTCCCGCTATTTTCCTCCTTCCTCCGCAAAGTCCCCATTTATCACTGAACATGGGCAGGGTTACTTCCACAGATTTTCCCGGGCCGATTTCTGGGTGGTTTTAAAAGGGCAAAGTTTTACTCTTTTTGTTTAGGAAAGGGGAGGACGCAAACCCCGGAACTAGGGTTTGGTTTAAAAGGGGCCCCTTAAAAGGGGGACCCCTCAAAACTCCCCTTTCCCAAAAGTCCCCCCCTTTCCCGAGTTATATGTCCTATGGGCATCACACTGACCTCAAGTTCCCCCCCCTCAAAGGGCCCCCTCCCAAGTCAGAAAATCCCCATGACATACACTGACCCCACAGCTCCTCCTCTTTAATGGGCCCCCCCCCTCCAGAGCCGAGAATCCAAAGGGCATCACACCCGACCTCACAGCTCCCCCCCAATGTCCCCCTCCCCTCCAGAGTCAGGGGAATCCTTTTTGACATCACACTGAAACCCCAAAAGCTCCCCCCCAATGCCCTCCCCTCCAGAGTCAGAGAAAACCATGACCAAACACACTGCCCCACAGCTCCTTTCCCCCCAAAGTCCCCCCAACTGGCTTTTTTCTGATGCTCTTAGGATTGGGGCCCCTTGGAAACCTCCCCATGTAAAGTGGGGCTTTTGGGCCTGCTTTGTTTTGTTAATTTTAAAATCAGAAAAGCTGCAAAAAAGCCTATACCCCTTTCGTAGGGGTGGGGGTCCTGTGGGGGGGAAAAAATTATACCTCACCCGAAGTGGGGCTTTAATAAAATTGGAGACCTGAATAGGCTCGAGGTGAGGAGGATTCTCTGGGAAAATCATTATGATGTGATATTTGTGTTCAGATGTAGGAGTTTTCCTCCTTGTGAAGTTGGAGATAATGACATCACAATTCTCACCTCCCTCTTTGATAGAGAAGAGAGAAAAGAAGAAGAGGATTCTAGAAGTCATACCAGAGCAGATCACTGAGCTGCTTGACAGGAGAGGTGAGCGGTTGCGGGGGAATTCTGGGACATTCTCCTAGTAAACAGACAAGGATGATGTGTCTGGGATGGTGACCTGTTATCATTGTGCTGTGTGTCATGTTCCTATAAGGTGTCCGGGTAGGTTTTTTTTTGTTGTCACTGTCTATTTCTCCATGGAGGGAGATTGGGAGTCTTTAGTAAGGACCACAAGGATCTTTACTAAGGACTGTCCATGATGGTACAAATCAGGCGCCCCTCAACTCAACGGGTTGGTAAAGAGTGAACGCTACGCGCGCTCGCGCGCGCTCTGTCGCGAATCGCCTCACACTTCTGTGAGATTGCTCGTACGGAGCGATCCACCGTAGATCCCCCATCATCTCTGATTAATACACATAGAATACAATGGATTCAGTCAGGTGTGCTGTGTGTCCTACAGATGGATCCAGTCATGGTAATTCCCAACCAGAGGAGATGTCCCCAGTCCTCTGTATTCCCGGTGATTCCACACAGGAAGGTCGACACCATACCCGCTCACACATCATCAGGTCTAGATGATGACAATTATTCGGTAGTTGTGATATATATACGCACACGCATGTTTGGTTACAATGAATGTGTTTATTCTATATCGTTACAGAGTGGAATCCTCCGGGGACTGATAATTATTGATGTTTAATGAAGAGTAAATTTAAAGAGGATGGCTGAGGAGTATGGAACGTGCATCGGACGGCAGTTTTCAGAAGGGCCACAAGGTTAGATGATGGAGCCACCTAATACCAGCGAAACCCAAGCAGAGAGATATTCGCCGTCACTCTGTATTCCCCGGGATTCCCCACCGTAGGAGAAAGGTCATACTCCATACCTCACTGTTGCAAAAGGTTTTAGGTTGGATGGAGTCTCAATCTAGAAACATGGATTTCATAGTGACAATGTGGTGGAGTTCTTATATGTGTACCTTACAGTTATACAGTATGTTATTTTCTCTCATCTTAATTGGATATAGAGTGGAGATCCCAAATGATTTAATAGAATTTGAGGTGAAAGCAGCAAGAAGAAGAGGCGTATGTGAGGGAATGATCTGCAAGTCTATGGAGGAGGATGGGATGGATATAGCTCGGGCGACATTTTTAAAGACGGTGAGGACACTTCCTACAGAGATCAGCACAGGTGGGTCATGGGAAACACTAAATCCATTCCTTCCACTATTACTGCCTTCGCACTGATTGGGTTCCAGAGTAGGGCGGGGAACTGTGGTGATATCAGCCTGTTAATCCCCTGGTCACTTTACTGAGTCGCTGTGTTCGCTCCGTCCTTGTATCTCCTGGATTTCTCTCGATAATATCCTTTCTCTGTGCTTGTGCTGAAGACATTACTTTTATGTATCTAGGACTGGATTTAAGGAGATTCTGGTGTTCCAGCTGGCTCCAGAGAGAAAAATGTTGAATTATCACCATAGGACATCTGACGTGACTCGGCACTTGGCATTTGTGTTCTTGGGAACCTTGAGTCTCTTTCCACAATTTTCGAGTTCTAGTTGTAAGATCTTATGACTGTACAAAAAATTCTCCCCAGGCGTTACTAGCTTCTGTTGTCTGCTGGCTGTGCTGGTTGGAGGGATATGTACTGTACAGGGGGGGACTGGACATACTCATGGGGCCCCTGTAGTCCTTGGCTCAAACTCAATAAGAAGCCTTTCGACTAATGGTACCTGGGGGCCTCTCCTGGGGCCCCCTACTGCACCCTGGTGCCCCTTAGGTCGGCAGTGTTCGAGTTTCCAAAATGGTCAGTCTGCCACCTGTGTACTGTTATGTAGAGTCTAGCAAGCGCCAAAGTCACTGAGTGCAGTCTCAGGAGATGGTGGACCCTGGCAGAGGTTTGTGGTGATCTATAGCAACAGTATAACATTTAATCTTTCAGGGACTGATTACTGAATACCAAGGTTATTGTGTTTTAGTTTTTGATATATTTATACACGCATTGATGGTATTGCCATAAAGTATTCGGCACCGCCCTTCCAAATCACTGTTGATTCAGGTGTTCCGAATCACCTCTCATGGGACACAGGTAATATACAATCAAGCCTCTGGCATGCAGGACGGTTCTACAAAACATTGGTGAAGAATGGGTCGCTCTGGAGCTCAGTGACCCTAAGCGTGGTCCCGTTGATAGGTTGTCACTGTGCATTAAGTCCATCAGTGACATTTCCAGGCTACTAATATTCCCGCTCACACTGTTAGGGGGATTATAACAAAGTGGAGGGAAGCCACTGGACTTTTAAAGCATGGAGACGTATTCTCTGGTAGTGACCCAATCTGCTTCTCTGTTCTGGAAATCCAATGTAAGGGTCTGTTCTGCGTTTGGCTTAGCCAGGAGAACGGTACTTCCCTGACTGCATTGTGCCAATTGTAAAGTTTGGTAGAGGGGGGTATTATGGTGTGGGGTGTTTTTAGGGTTGGCTTGGCCCCCTAGTTCTAGTGAAGGGAATCTTAAGGGTGTCCAGCATTACAAAGACATTTTGGACAAATTTCATGCTCCAGCTTTGTCGGGAACGTTTGGGGTGGTCCCCTTCCTGCTCCAACATGACTGCACACAGTGCCACAAAGCAAGGTCCATAAAGACATGGAGGAGCCAGTTTGGGGTGGTGGAACTTGACTGGCCTGCACAGAGTCCTGACCTCAACCCCATAGAACCCCTTTGATGAATTAAACGTGGAGACTGTGAGCCAGGCCTCCTCCCCGACATCAGTGGCCTGACCTCACAAATGTGTTTGGAAGAATGGTCCAATCTTCCCATAGACACCCTCCTAAACCTTGGTGGGACGGCCTCTCCAGAAAAGTTGAAGCTGTTATAGCTTGCAAATGTGGCGGGGCCAAACTCAATATTGGATGCTACGGATCTCTCTAGACTTGATGGGCCATTTAAAGGTCATGTGCGTGGAAAGGCCGGCCGCCGGACCAATACTTTTGGCCAATCATAGTGAGTGTGTATATAGATATATGTGTGTTTATGTGTTACAGTGGTGGAGATCGAAAGTTTGGGCACCCCAGCCTAAAAATTTGTATTAAATGTGCCATTAAGAAGCCAAGGAAAGATGGAAAAATCTCCAAAAATGCATTCAATATTACATATTAGACATTCTTATAAATATGTTAACAAAAGTTAGAATTTTATTTCCATCATTTACACTTTCAAAATAACAGGAAAACAAAAAAATGGGGTCTGCAAAAGTTTGGGGCACCCTGCAGAGTTAATATCTTGTACTGCCCCCTTTGGCAAGTAACACAGCTTTGTAAAACGCTTTTGAAGCCAGCCAAAGAGTCTTTTCTAATTATTGTTTTTGAGGTATCTTTGCCCATTTCCTTCCTTACAAAAGTCTTCCAGTTCTTTGAGATTTTCTGGGCTGTTCTGTCACGCATGCTCTTTTAGGTCTTCTCTTAGATTTTCATTTATGTTGAGGTCTAGGAGTTTGTGAAGGCCATGGCAAAAACCTTCAGCTTTACGCTCTTGATGTAATCCCCCGTGGATTTCGAGGTGTGTTTAGGGATCATGATCCATTTGTAGAAAACCAAACCTCCCCTTTAACTTCGCTTTTTTTACAGGGGCATCAAGTTACCAACCAAAATTTTGCTAAATTTTTTGAATCCATTTTTTCCCTTTTACTCGGGAGATTTCCCTGTGGGCCCCTGGCTGCAAACTAATTTCCAAAACAGATTGGGCCAATCCCTTGGGTTCCCCAGTTGGACAGAGGTTTTGGCATTTAAACTTGGGCCCCCTTTTTCTCCAAACGTACCTTTGCCCTTTCCGGCTAAAAAGTTCCCCAAATTTTTAAACCCCATCGGTCCACAGGAAATTGTTTCCAAAATGCTCGGCTTGTCTAAAAGTTCATTTGCCCAAAATTCAAACGAGATTTTTGTGGGGAGGGCGTTTGAAGAGGTTTTCCCTTTTAATGACTTTCCATGAAAACCATATTTGTACAAGTATCTCCCTTTTTTAGTGGAATAAAATGTAACCCACAACTCCATGTCCCCGCCCGACTTTCTGGAGGGATCGTTTTTTCAAACGGGGGGGTTTTGAATTTTTTTTTTCACAATTTCCGGGGAGTGTTCTGTCTTTATTTTTTTTCTTGGTCTTCCAGATCTTTTCTTTTTAATTCCACTTTCCGATGAAATTTCCCTTTCTTAATTTTCATTTCCCAAAAGAGGATATTAACCCTCCCGAAAACGCTTTGCAAACTTTTTTAAACCTTTTCCACTTTTTTGATAATATTTTTAGTTTCAGTTTTCTAGACAACTGCTTAAAAGAACCCATTGGGGCTGATTTTTGGGGGGAAAAGGGAAAGTTTGGGGATTTTAAAAACCTTTTAGATTGCATCACCTGGGCCCCAGGGCAGGGTTTTTAAAAAATCCATGACACGGGGAGGGCTCAGCTTGGCAAAGGGGGCGTGCATGCTTAAAATCTGCTGGGTGCCAAATTTTGCAGACGCCCATTTTTTTGTTTTCTGTTATTTTGAAAGTGTAAATGAAGGAAATAAAAATTCTAACTTTTGTTGACATTATTATAAGAATGTCTAATCTGTAATTTGATGCCTTTTGGAGATTTTTCCATCTTTCCTTGGCTTCTTTATGCCTATTAATACAAATTTTTAGCTGGGGTGCAAACTTTCGATCCCCCACTGTATATATATATATGTGTGTTATATGTGTTATATATATATGTGTGTATTGTATATATATTTATATGTGTTGTATATGTATATTTGGTGTGGATATATTGTGATTTTAATGGTTTTTATGGTATGGTGTTGTATATATATATTTATGTATATATGTGTATGTATGTATGTAGGTATGTGTGTGTGTGTGTATATATATATAATTTTATAATATAAATAATTTTAATTACAGGGTGCCAAAATTTACCCTAATGGCCCCGAAATTTTAAACCCCTTTTGTGTTCCAAACCCGGGGTTGCTGGACCAAGGCCCGACCCCCCCAGGGGGGGGGAAGACTTCTGTCGGGCCCCTTTGGGGTGATTTCTTTTTATCATTTTTGATTTAAAAAAAGGGCCAAACAATATTTGATAATAAATGGCCCTTTATTTGAATCATCCTCCCTTTAAAAAAAGAGGGGTTTTTGGGAGACCCCCCTTTATATTTTCAATATCAATGCCAAAAAATTTTACAATTTTTGCCAGGGGATCAAACTTTTTTGCAAAAAACTGTTTACCCCCATTTTAAGGGCCCAAACGTTAATGGGACCGCCTGCCCTTTTCCCCACACTTACATTACAATATAAATTTTTTATTTCATTTTTTACCCGGACCAAAATGGCCCCATGTTCCACTTACATGTTCTTGAACTAATTTTCCTAAAATTTTTGGTTTTTCCTTTATAAAAAACTTGGTTTCCCCCACATAAAATTAAAGGTTTTTTATTTTGAAAACTTTTTCTCGGCGGGACAAATTTTTTTATGGTGTTGGGTTTTGGGCACAGGCTTTTACCCTTTGGGGGGTTTTAAGGGGATAACACCCTTTCCAATTTACCCTTAAAACCGAAAGGGGGAAATGGGGGAGGAGGTCAAACCCCAAATGAGGGGGGTCTTTAGGATCAAACCAGGCTTTTACTTTGGGTTGGGCCCCCCCATCCCCACTCTCCCACCCGGGGGGGGCTGCCCCGCTGGCTTTATGATAAAATGGGGCTAAATTTTGGAAGTGCAGTAAATTCTTGTGTTTTGGGAAAAATTTGGGTGAGTAATAGAGGGGGTGGGGGGCCCTTTACCTTAAAAATCCCCCACCCCTGGCCCCTCCCCATAAAAGACAGGTTTTGGGTTGTTTCCTTCCCCCCCCTGGGAAAAAAAGGTCCATGAAATAAAGGGAAATGACCAGGTTAAAGGAGATGAGGAGCCCCCTTTCCAAATTCCCCCTTTAGGGGTGGAATTGGGAAGTCCCAGAGCCAAGCTGCCGATGTGGGCGGAGTTTCCCGGTTTGGGGGGAAACCCAAACAGCTCCTTCCCTTTTTTTCCCCTTTGTCTTTTTGTTTTTTTAAATC
>CATNWA010020444.1:0-68904 GCA_951230385.1 Staurois parvus
ACACCCAATTATTTAGGGAAATTAAAAAAAAATATCATTTGCATAAAAATTTTGGGAAAAACACGGTTGTTAGAAAAAAACCCCTCAGTCTTCTCCCCCCCCTTTAGGAGAGGTTGAAATCCCAATCCTTGGAACCTTTTTAAAAAAAAACCCAGGGGACTTTCCCATCAATCAGGGGGGATGGTAGGTTACAAATTTTCCCACTAATTTTATATACCCGTTTTTTTCGCTCCAAAAGACGCACCTTAAGTTTTAGAAAACGGGAAAAAAAAAATATTCTAAAAAAAAGGGGATTTGCAAAACTTTAGAAAAGGGGAGAAGGGCCCCGGGGGACTCCCGGACACAGTACAGGAGGTGCCCAGAGACTGCGGACACAGTACAGGATTTGCCCGAGATGGGACACGTCAGGAGAATGACCCAAAAGGTTGCGGAATTTACAGGAGAGGGCCCAAAGAGATGAGGACATATTTACAGGGGGGATAAACCCCGTAAATTGGGGGAAATTTATTTACAGGAGATGCCCAGAGACTGGGACAAGTACAGGAGATGACCAGAGACTGGGGGAAAAACAGTAAAAGGAAAGATGCAGAGACTCCCAGACACATTACAGGGGATGCCCATGGGACTTGCGGACAAGTACAGGAGTTGGGCCCCAGAGATTTGCCGGGACACAGTAAAAGGGATGCCCAGAGCCCTGGGACACAGTACGGAGATGCCCAGAGACTGCAGACATAGTACAGGGGGATGACCAGAGATTGGGGGGACATGGTACAGGAGATGCCCAGAGACTGCAGAACATTTCAGGGGGATGCCCGAGATGGGACATAGTACAGGAGAGGGACCAGGGGGGATTTGCGGGGAAAACAGTACAGGAGATGACCAGAGCCCTGCGGGCCCTTGTACAGGAGATGCCCAAGAGACTGCAACAGGGTTACAGGAGATGACCAGGGGACTGGGGGACAGGGTTTACAGGAAAAGGGGCCAGGACTGGGGAAACACGGTACGGAGATGCCAGAGACTGGGACAGGGTTTCAGGAGATGACAGGGGACTGCGGACAGGGTTAGGGGGGGGGGAAAAAAAGGGCCCCCAGAGACTGCGGAACCGGTACAGGAGGCGGCAAGGAAAAACTGCGGGCCGGTACGGGAGACGACCAGAGACTGCCGGAAAAGGGGTACGGGGGATAAAACCAAGGACTGCGGAAAAGGTTTTCAGGAGAGGGCCCAGGGGGACTGGGGAAGGGGTACGGGGAAAAAAGGCAGAGTCCCTGGGGGACAGGGTCCCGGAGAAGGCCCCCGGGGGAATTTCCGGGAACCCGGTACAGAAAAAGGGCCCAAAGGGACTTGGGGAAACCATAGTACGGGGAATGACCAGAGGCTGGGGAAACCCCCGGTTTACAGGAAAGTGACCAGGACTCCCGGGGCCCCCGGGGTTACAGGGAGATGACCAGAGACTCCCAGCCCACGGTACAGGGGGGATGCCCAGAGACTGGGAACACGGTACGGAAAAAGGCCGGGAGGACTGCGGAAAAGGGGACAGGAGAGGGGCCCAAAGGACGGGGGCCCGGTAAAAGGGAGGGACCAGGGGATCTGGGCCCACGGTACAGGAGCCCCGGCCAGAGACTGCGGACCGGCTACAGGAGAGGGCCCCGGGAGCTCCCGGAAAAGGGGTACGGGGGAAAGGGCCCAGAGATGGGGAAAACACGGTACAGGGGAGGGCCCCAGAGGGCTGCGGAAAAGGCCCCGGGGGAAGGCCGAAAATTGCGGCCCCCCGGTAAAAGGGGAGCCCAGAAAATGGGGGACAGGGTTTCAGGAGAGGGCCAGAAAATTGCGGCTTTTTCCGGGGGATAAACAGAGACTGGGACGAAAGTAAAAGGGGGATGACCCAGAGACTGCGGACATAGTACAGGAGATGACCGAGACTGCGGACGCAGTACAGGGGACGATCAGAGCCCTGCGGACAAGTACAGGGGCCCGATCAGAGACTGGGGACCCCAGTACAGGGGACGCGACAGAAGAATGCGGAAACAGTACAGGGAATAATACTAGGGTCATAGTACAAATGCAAGAGACTGCAGACAGTGCAGGGGATGACCAGAAACTGAACGGGACTTTGGGGACGCGGTTGGGGCGAGCGGGTACCTGAATTGTTGGCCAGGTACCCACTTCACTTCCGCGGAGTGTGTCCTTCCTTTTATCTTCCAGAGCGGCTTCTTGTGACAGCGCGAGTTTCCCACTGCGCTCATGCGCGAGACAAGCGCTGCCTTTGTGAATGGCTCAGCCGTTTTATCGTTTCTGGGACCTTCATGTGTCCCAGGAAGACGCCGGACCATTCAAAAAGCGCAGCGCTTCTCATCGCCATGCGCCAGTGGGCACTCGAGCTGTCACAGAAGCACAGCGAATTGGATCCGAGGAAACAGGTAAAGGTAGGAGAGGACAGCTTAGGCAGGACGCTCGACCGACCCGGTCATTACTGACTCAAGTGGCAGTGTGCGCGGAAAATACAGGGACTGGCTGCTCCTCTATGTCGTTCCATACGACGCACTGACAATTTTCGCCACCTTTTTTTTTGGGGGGGGGGGGACGTGCAGTTTCTTATGGAGCGGAAAAATTCGGGTAATTCTCCCAAAAGTAAATGTGGTTAATATAAATTGTGTATCATATATAAATATTCGTAATCAAGATGAATATTTACAGTATACATCAGGGGTGGACTGACTCATTGGGGAACTCGGGGCACTGCCCGACGGCCGCCAGGGGTTCAATAGGGGGTCCCATTGAGATGTCTCATGGTACCTTTCATAGGACTTTTTTGGGGTGTGGATAGAGTGTGGGTCGTTGGGACACTAGGCCCCCTTGATCCCCTATTGCTGGGGTGGGCCCATGAGTTGTCTGTCCGCCTGCCGACAGAATCCAGGCATAACACAAAGTGGTGCGCTTAGCGTCCTCTACTGGCATCTGGGCTTCTTTTTTTCTTCTACTCTAGTGTTATCTCTCCTTCTTTTCTATCTTTGTCTCTTTTTATTCCACCCCACCATGTTTTTTTCTCTCATTCTTTCCCTCTTCTCTTCCCTTTGTCATCCGTTTATTTATTTATTTGTTTCCCCTACCCTAATCATGAGAAGTCCCTTGGGCTGCTACTTTTCTTGCTTTATGTTCATTCAATGCTCCTTGGCTTGAATGAACCTTCCAATAGGTCTCAGATCCTGTATGGAGTTTTATCAAGTCTCAAGGTTGAGGGACAATCATTTTTTCTGGAGTATCCACCATTTGTTTGGACCATATTCCTTTCCTGTAAGAATTAGTACTAGATGGCCCAAATTGGTTCCATAGTACTTGATCATCACTCGTATATCCATGGCGTAGGGGGTGGCAATTGCCTTTCATTAATCTATAAATTTGAATATACCATTTCCTGGAATTCCTGTTTGGACCCATGGGGGCCAATATGCTGTTTTTGAAAAATATTGTCGCTTTACCAGCGAGGGACTTTACACACTGTTGACTAATGTATGTCAGACATTCCTAATTACGAGGAACAGAGAAATAGCCGCCCCACCACTATTCAAATAACCTTCCTTTAAATTGATGAGAATTTTGCCAAAGGGGGTTGTCCATCCTTGATGGATGGACTAATTGTTTCTCCTTAACCCCATTGTTAGGATACTTCATCAGGTAAGAGCCTCTTATTCTCATATTCCCAGGTTAATAGGCTGAAAAGAGTACTCATTCTCAATAATAACCTGATTAGATGTTTGGAGAATTATCACATACTACCGATTAGAGATTTACTGGCATTTTATTCCCCACTATTCTATGATTCGTTACTCCCGGCCTAGATTTTGTTTCTTGTGAGACCATTTTCACACCGAACATTCTCCTCACAAAGTAGTGATTGGTAACTACACATTTGTGTTCAGACCATGTGTCATTTGTATTGTGGTCACTATCTTTTTACCTGACCTATCTGACCATATGAATGGATGTGGAGACTCCAAATGACTATTTGTTGCATAGAAGAAGACGATGCTCTTATAATATATAATACGGTACTACTATCATACATTTCCTCTCTGTCCATCAGTCGTACCAATTAAACCTCTGCCCTCCCCATTCTAATGGGTCGGGCCCCATCAAAATGTGTGTACTTTGAAGGGGCTTCATTAAACATGGCTCTATAGGCTAAAGATCGAACACCTTGCCAAGGTAATGGAGCCTTATTCTCCGTATCTCTGTTCTTGAATTGATTCTCAATAAACGATGCCCACGGGACCACTCAAATGGGGATGTTATTGAATGCTCACCTTAGTCTTTTGCTACTTTGTTGAGCAACAAAATCTCGTATTAATCAAAAGACCAAACTCCATAAAAATTTATTCTATGGTGAGGCTAAACAATACCAGGTTGGTTGCTGGCCAAGGCCCCTCTCATTGCCACCATGAATAGCCTTGCATCTTATTCTTCAAGCTTTTAAACGTGCTCTGATGGCAAGGCTTGTCCATCATCTCAAAAGATTATTACTGTGGCTACTCCGCTCACTCCTTTATGACGCACTTTACACAAGCCTTGCCCAGATATACACCCCTTTTCAATCCAAAAAACTCTCCAATGAGTGTACAATTGCCGCCTACTGCGGCTCCCATTCCATCCCTGCCTCTGTGGTTACATGAATTGGAGCATGCCTCTTTTTTTAGAAAGATGAATTGTGATTATCTCAATCTAATTATAAGCCCAGACCCGGAATCGGCTGACATTATTCTCATTTCTATAAAAATCTTGTCGAAGGACGCTCTCTTAGTCTCGCACGATTCTCACATAAAACTTTTATTGTGGAGATCTCCTCTATATTAACATCTTTCCAACAACAAGCCCCTCAAGGCCTATAGCGATGTCCTACCTAAGCCTGGAAAGGACCCGACTCTCCTGTGGTTAGCTTCTGGTCCTATTTTGTTAACTAACGTTGACATGCCTCCCTCTGTACTCTAAAAATTACTGACCAATCAGCCTCAGGCCCTTTTATCCCTAATTTGATACACTTAGACCATAGGTGGGTATTAACCCCACTCCGAAAGGGAATGGCCAGTGGTAATATTCTTAAAACAGTCATTGCTAATGGAATATGGCCAAAAATGCCACATTGCCACCTTTGTTTTATTTCAGGGTGGATGCTTGAAAAGGAGTGTTTGATCTTAGTCCAATTTGGAAGTGGTGCTTGAAGGGTACAATTATGGCTAGCGGGCCTTGAACCCAATTATGCTGAATAAAATTCTGGACATTATGATACATGAAACCAACAGCGGAGGATATGGATCTAGTAAACCTCTTTCGGATTCAAATATGAATTCACGCAATGGTACCTGACAGGGATGCCCCCCTTTGCCTTTACTACTATACGTACTATGTGAAGCGATTTCTTGCTTATTTCCGACAGTAAAAATATAGAGGTACATTCAAGCATTTCAAATTGGCAACATAAGAGAGACCCAGAATTCGTCCCGCTACTCTGTCCTTACCTAAACATCAAGGGAGGGGTTGACCTACCCCACCTTTTGTCCATACTTTTATGGTTGACTTCGGCTTCTTCGGATAGTTGATTGGTAGCATCAGTAAATCCTCTAAGCTTCTGGACTCTTCTAGAATATGACCTGGAACTCCCCTGATCTCACATCCTTACCATGGACAGGATCTTACACACTAGGCCTAGTCCTATCTGACCATTTTGCTTCTCGTAACCTCCTAACACGATACGAATCTGGGATAAGTATTTTACCAGAGGCCTACTCTCATCACAAACTGAGCCCCTCGATCTCCGCTCTGTGGATACACATTCTCTTACCCCTCCGATCTTGTACTGTCTCTTAAATCCTTTTTTTGGCACAAATCAGATGCTTCCGCTCATCTATGCCAGATATCGCTTCACACAATTGGAATCAAAATTCCACTTTCCCTGAATACATTCAACCATACCACTTTACAACCTCTTTGTCCTTCAGGAGGCGGTTGGCACCCACCACATCTCACAAACAAATTACCGTACACTTATCTACCTCCTAGGACTACAGACCCCTCCCACTATCACCTCTATAATCCTAGACCATATTCTCAGCCACCCCCTTTGGTCACCCCTGCCCCCTGTCCCCATATCATCACAATACTACAATACGCTCCAGTTTCACCGATTACCAGGATACTCTTAAGATCCTGTCATCCAAGATCCATCCACCATTCTTTTCTAAATGTTACCATGGACACTATAATCACCAATGCATTCTGATGACGTGGACATGGGCCAAACACACTGATTGTCTACAAAAAAACAACCCTATACCACCTCCCATCCCCACCAAACATAACTCCGTAATTATAATTTCTCTGCAGTCACCTAAATCCCTACTCTCCTACATAGAATAGACTCCCTACCCATACCCAGATAACATGGTTGGTGGATGCTTACAGGCCCCTGGCACCATTACACCAACTTAAGTTCAAGGCAGTTGCCCATGAAATTACCACCTTCAATATGAGATAAATACTATCAGTTATATGACCAAATCTATTTTTTGGGGGACAAATATCCCCAAATGAACCTCACACAGCTGTATACCTCTTCTATCGGTTGCCAGTAGGACTCTCCTATATGAACACCCAACTCAAAGAAAAACAATGATATTGGGAACATTTTCCTTACAGCAGTCCTGCTCAGTTATTCCTTAGACAATTGGTGGCACAACGTCTATTGTCCTCATTGGCTGGCTGATTCGGCTTGTGAAATGAACAGTATCAAACAATCAGTAAGGCATTGATAGCTTGGGAGGCTGATAACGACTGACATCCTACAAAGTGATGATGGACTGGTCTGGTCCCAGTGTTGTGAGGTTTTCCCTCCACAATAGATTAGACATACTAGAGACATGAGCTCGAATCGAACACGGCACGATACCCGGACTTCGATTACGAATTTCAGGAAAAATTCGATTTTTCCAGACTCACAGCACCGCGCACAAAAAAGTGTCCCTGACAAGAGCTCCGCTATTTCTGACATTTCTCTGACAGTTTCCTTCACTCTTGTACAGCGGTTGGAAAACATTGTAATCTATTAGTTTGCATGTGTGAGGATACAGATGTTTTTTATTCGGGAAACAGATGTTTCAGAGAAACCGCTTGTACATTGTGAAGGCAGCTGTCAGAGATACTGTCAGATAAATAGTGGAACTCTTGGCTCAGATTACACTTTGTTGCCGTGTTTGGGAATGGAATTTCTTATTTTCAATCTCCGTATTGCTTCTTTCTATATTCATGCATCCTCATCCTCAGAAATAGCCTATTTCTGGCAGCAGTTCTGTGACAATTCACTCCATACAGTCGGTTTCATACCGCTGTATGGAGCGTGAATGTCACAGAGAACATGTCAGAAAATAGCCTAAGAAAATTAGCGGTGGCTCGTGCAGACTACACTTTTTGCCGGCTTGGAATTCTCCTTCTTCTTCATCCTTACTTCCTTCTTCTCATCCTTCTCCTTCTTCTCATCCTTCTCCCTCTCTTCTCATCCTTCTCCTTCTTCTCATCCTTCTTTTTTTCTTCTTCTCATCCTTCTCCTTCTGCTCATCCTTCTTCTTTGTCATCCTTCTCCTTCTTTCTTTCATACTTCTTCTCATCCGCTTCATCATTCTTCTCATCTCTTCTTCTCATTCCTTCTTCTCATCCTTCTCCTTCTTCTCTCTCTTATCCATCTTCTCATCCTTCTCCTTTCTTCTCATCACTTCTCCTTTCTACTTCTTCTCATCCTTCCTCATTCTCCTTACTCTCGCTCATCTCTTCTCCTTCTTATCTGTATCCTTATCCTTCTTCTCATCCTTCTCACTTCTCCGTCTTCTCATCCTTCTTCTCACCCTTTTCTCCTTCTTCTCATCCTTCCTTCTCTATCCTTTCTCCTTCTGTCTCATCCTTCTCCTTCTTCTCATCCCTTCTTCTCATCCTTCTCCTTCTTCTCATCCTTCTACTTCTCATTCCTTCTCCGTCTTCCTCATCCTTCTTCTCATCCTTCTCCTTTCTTCTCATCCTTCCTTCTATCCTTCTTCTCATCCTTCTACCTTCTTCTCATCCTTTCTCCTTCTTCTCATCATTCTCCGTTCTTTCTCATTCCTTCTCCTTCTCCGTTTCTTCTCATCCTTCTCCTTCTTCTTCATCCTTTCTCTTCTCGCTTCTCCTTCTTCTCATCCTTCTCCATCTTCTCATCCTTCTCCTTCTTCCTTCTTCTCACATCCTTCTCCTTCTCCTTCTTTCATCATTCTCCTTCTTCTCATCTATTCTCCTTTCTACCTTATCTCTCCATTCCTTCTCCATTCTGCTCATCCTACTCATTCTCCTTACTTGTCTATCCTTCTACATTCTCCATCTTCTCATCCTTTCTCCTTCTCCTTCTTCTCATCCGCTTCTCCTTCGTCTCATCCTTCTCCGTCTCCTTCTTCTCATTGCCCTTTCTTCTACACATCATTCTCCATCTTCTCCATCCTTATCCTTCTCCTCCTCTTCTTCTCTGCATTCCCCCTTCTTTCCATCATACTTCTTCCTTCTCCCTTCTTCTCATCCTTCTCCTTCTTCTCATCCTCTCTCCTTGCTTCCTCATTCCATTCTCCTTCTCCTTATCTCTCTCTTTCCTCATCATCCAAGGGCAGAGTTAAATTAAATGGTACAGTGTTCTGTCACTAATTTTAAAAGGTGGTTCTCTGAAAGCCTAGAAACCATTTTTAGTAAGTTATCTCGTGTACGCGAATAAATGTGCAACTCGAATCCAAAATTTCTGTTCACTGGAAATTCGGCCGAATTTCAGGCCGAATCAAAATTTTGAATACTTCGCTCAATCTCTAGTTGAAACCTTTGTACTCTGTACCTTCTGGGGGCCTCTCAAGTAGAGATATAATCTGTCACTTCCCTCCTTCCTCCCTTTGTGCCCCTTATTATTGATTGATTTCTTTTATTTACTGAATATTCATTTCTCCTCCTTTTTTTGCCTATTTTTTCTTTCCTTTCCTGTTTACTCTGAATTTGATTTGTAATGTATGATTAAATTACGGTACAACCTGGTACCCCGGGATTGTTTCTTACGTTATGTTCTTTTCTGGTATACACCAGTCCATTTTTCTGATTTGTGATTTTTTCACATTCATATTGGTGAAAGGTGATGGAATTTAAGTTATTATCAATAAAAGTTTTTTTTGCTAGTTTTACTCAGTCTCTTAATGACCTTTACTATGGACTTGTGTCACGGTTTGTCTTTCTATGCCATATGACCTGATCTATGTTTTTTGCATCTACTTCAGAGCAATTGACGTCGTACTTCTTACAGGTTGTTCTGCTGGTTCTGTTGAAAACCGAACAAAACGCCAGTTTTCAAACATTTGTTAGCAAACAGAGAAAATAAACTTTGGATGGGAATGTAAAAGGGTTAGGCACACGTATTGTGTTTCGATCTGTGTTGTCCCCATTGTGGAGCAGTCACACCTGTATTTTGTTCTATGAGGCGCTGGGCCCATGCCACATATGCGTGTGGTATCTGTTGGGAAGACACCTCCCACTTCAGATGACACAGCGGAATCCCTGTCCCTTCTTGGGGTCAAATAATCCCTCCCAACATAGTGGAAGAAGAGGGACGAGGGGGTGGGGGGAGGGTACGGGCAGCATCAAAAACATCTCACCCTCCTGCAGGTCAGCACCTCCACATCCCACTCTCCCATCTGGACATTCCACATGCTCACCACACCAAATGGGAAGGGGATTAGGTTACCACCTATGTAAGATGGGGGAAATCTTCCAGTTTTTGCAACCACCACGTGGGATCAGCCCTGAATGCAGTGTATAATTCCACTACACATCAACCATACATTAATGTGAGTCTATATGTAATGCAGCCTTATACACAGAATCATAAGAAAAATATTTTAATTACCAGTTTATTTGTAATCCTTGCACACTCAGGAAACGTCATTCCTTGTCTTTAATTTCTAGGTTACTTTTTTAGTGAAATAAGGTTCCCCCTGGAAGATGTGTCCCCACACCATGATCGGGTGGTTTGGGGGTTAGTAGGTGCTGTCAGTGGAGGGTGGTCCGAGAGGTAGCCAAGGGTAGAGCCATCAAACTGTAGATACTGAATTAGGGAGTCATCAAGGGGACCAAGTGGAGAATGCCCAATTCCTGTGGCAAAGATATGCTCACAATGGAAGTTTCCGGCGTGCCCCAGTGGTCCACATATGCAGAAGAACCTAGGTATGGAGTTCATGGGCCCAATAAATGGAGGACAGGTATGGCAATTTTGGGGGGGATGGAACGGTGGCATGAATTCAGATTCTGGTCTAGATCACATCCCTCAGAGGTGACCCAGAACCCGGAATTTCTTGGAAGGACAGAAGCATGACTTCATTACATGACCCTTAGCCCCTCAGAAAAAGGCATATTACACAAGTCTGGAGACGACCTCGACTCGCTCTTGTGGAGCTGAGGTGATCGTGTTCAGCCTAAGACTGCATTGGGTTCATGGATATTTTTGGAACAACCGGAGCAAATTGAAACCCCAACTGGGGGATAGGGACGTGGAGCAGACTTTTTCCAGATCTCGTTCTGAAAGCGCGGAACATCGATTTGGTTTGCTAAGAGGCAATCACGTCTCATTCTAGAATCAGTGGGTATGCTTTCTTCTGGCTTAATTCATCCTTATTATGGTCTGCTAGGACCTTGCCAATAAGGTTTGCAGAAAGGGCCTCATTTATCCATTGCTAGTTCCAAAGCCAAGGTGCGAAAACCGTACTGCATACTGACCATCCGTCATGCGTACCTTGGACCCGTAGCGTAGAAGAAGGGCTCTCGCGCGAGCATGGATGGAAGTCCACTGCCATCGCAACGCTCCCTCGTACGTTTTTCCAGAAAGCTTGCTGGAGAGATCTGGAGATAATGTGGTCTTGGACGCTTCCCATATTGGCGTGGCCGAAGCCAAGCTGCTTTCACCTGAAAGGAGGGAGATCATGTATGGCCACCCTATGGAACGAATTCAGTTGGGAAATGATCGGCAGCATAGTTCAAAATGATAATCAAGGCATTGATTGATGAAGCCCTCGACAGGCCTTGGGGATTATCCAGTAGAGAGATGAGCGAATCGAAGTAGGCGAAGTGGAATTCATTTCGAATATTGGGAAAATTACCATACTTCGGACATGATGCGAGCGGAATCGAATTTTTCCTAAAATGGCGATTGGCGACATGTGCGGCGACTGGAGCGGGGGATGTCTGGGAAGGCGCGCAAGACAAGGCGCGCTGACCCATAATGCATTCATTAATGACATGTGATCGCATTAGCAAATCAGCAGCCAGCCTGCCCAGCCAGCACTGTGTAATGGTCGAGCTATAAATGGCGGCCATTTTAGAATTCTCCATTTGCCTCCAGTCATTCAAGAGAGGCAGACCTCTCTGTATTAGGGACAGAGTTAGGCACAGAAACGTTACTCGGACACAGAATTGTTACTGAGGGCCACAGAATCCGTTACTTAGGGCCACTGAAAAACTTTACTTAGGGACACAGAATTGTTACTCAAAGACAGACGACAGAATTGTTACTCCGGGACAACCAGAATTGTTACTGAGGGCCACAGAACCGTTACTGAGGGCCACCAGAACCGTTTAACTCAGGACACAGAATTGCTTTACTGAGGGCCACAGAACCGTTACCTTAGGGCACAGAATTGTTACTCAGGGACGACAGAATTGTTACTACTCAGGGCCACAGAACCGTTTACTTAGGGCCACAGAATTGTTACTCAGGGACAGACACAGGAATTGTTACTGAGGGACACAGAATTGTTACTGAAGGGCCACAGAACCGTTACTTCCTGGGCCACAGAAAATTTTTACTCAGGGACACAGAATTGTTACTGAGGGCCACAGAACCGTTACTTAGGGCCACAGAATTGTTACTCAGGGACAGACACAGAATTGTTTACTCAGGGACACAGAATTGTTACTGAGGGCCACAGAACCGTTACTTAGGGCCACAGAAACTGAACGAGGTTACTCAGGGACACAGAATTGTTACTGAGGGCCACAGAACCGTTACTTAGGGCCACAGAAACGTTACTCAGGGGACACAGAATTGTTACTGAGGGACACAGAACCGTTACTTAGGGCCACAGAAACGGTTACTTAGGGACACAGAATTGTTACTCAGGGACAGACACAGAATTGTTACTCAGGGACAGACAGAAATTGTTACTGAGGGACACAGAATTGTTACTGAGGGCCACAGAATTGTTACTTAGGGCACAAGAAACGTTATCTCAGGGACACAGAATTGTTACTGAGGGCCACAGAACCCGTTACTTAGGGCCACAGAAACTTTACTTAGGGACAGACACAGAATTGTTACTCAGGGACAGACACAGAATTGTTACTGAGGGACACAGAATTGTTACTGAGGGCCACAGAACCATTACTTAGGGCCACAGAATTGTTACTCAGGGACAGACACAGAATTGTTACTGAGGGCCACACAGAATTGTTACTCAGGGACACAGAACCGTTACTTAGGGCCACAGAAACGTTACTCAGGGACACACAGAATTGTTACTGAGGGCCACAGAACCGTTACTTAGGGCCACAGAAACGTTACTTAGGGACCACAGAATTGTTACTCAGGGTCAGACCACAGAATTGTTACTCAGGGGACAGACACAGAATTGTTACTGAGGGCCACAGAATTGTTACTGAGGGCCACACGTTAACCGTTACTTGTAAAGGGCCACAGATTGTTACTCAGGGACAGACACAGAATTGTTACTGAGGGACACAGAATTGTTACTGAGGGCCACACAGAACCGTTACTTAGGGCCACAGAAACGTTACTCAGGGACACAGAATTGTTACTGAGGGCCACAGAACCGTTACTTAGGGCCACAGAATTGTTACTCAGGGACAGACACAGAATTGTTACTGAGGGCCACAGAATTGTTACTCAGGGACAGACACAGAATTGTTACTCAGGGACACAGAATTGTTACTGAGGGCCACAGAACCGTTACTTAGGGCCACAGAAACGTTACTCAGGGACACAGAATTGTTACTGAGGGCCACAGAACCGTTATTTAGGGCCACAGAAACGTTACTTAGGGCCAAGAATTGTTACTCAGGGACAGACACAGAATTGTTACTGAGGGCACACAGAATTGTTACTGAGGGCCACAGAATTGTTACTGAGGGCCACAGAATTCCGTTACTTAGGGCCACAGAAATTGTTACTCAGGGAGGACACAGAATTGTTACTGAGGGCCACAGAACAGAATTGTTACTTAGGGGACACAGAATTGTTACTCAGGGACACAGAATTGTTACTGAGGGCCACAGAACGTTACTTAGGGCCACAGAATTGTTACTTAGGGCCACAGAATTGTTACTCAGGGACAGACACAGAATTGTTACTCAGGGACACAGAATTGTTTACTGAGGGCCACAGAACCGTTACTTAGGGCCACAGAAACGTTACTTAGGGCCACAGAATTGTTACTCAGGGACAGACACCAGAATTGTTACTGAGGGACACAGAATTGTTACTGAGGGACACAGAACCGTTACTTAGGGCGAATTGTTACTGAGGGCCACAGAACCGTTACTTAGGGCCACAGAAACGTTACTTAGGGACACAGAATTGTTACTCAGGGACAGACACAGAATTGTTACTCAGGGGGACACAGAATTGTTACTGAGGGGACACAGAATTGTTACTGAGGGCCACAGAACCGTTACTTAGGGCCACACAGAAACGTTACTCAGGGACACAGAATTGTTACTGAGGGCCACAGAACCGTTACTTAGGGCCACAGAAACGTTACTCAGGGACACAGAATTGTTACTGAGGGCCACAGAACCGTTACTTGAGGGCCACAGAAACGTTACTTAGGGACACAGATTGTTACTCAGGGACAGACACAGAATTGTTACTCAGGGACACAGAATTGTTACTGAGGGACACAGAATTGTTACTTAGGGACACAGTTAAACGTTACTTAGGGCCACAGAATTGTTACTCAGGGGGACACAGAATTGTTACTGAGGGACACAGATTGTTACTGAGGGACACAGAATTGTTACTCAGAGGGACACAGAATTGTTACTTAGGGGACACAGAAACGTTACTCAGGGACACAGAATTGTTACTGAGGGCCACAGAACCGTTACTTAGGGCCACAGAAAACGTTACTTAGGGGACACAGAATTGTTACTCAGGGACAGACACAGAATTGTTACTCAGGGACACAGAATTGTTACTGAGGGCCACAGAACCGTTACTTAGGGACACAGAAACGTTACTCAGGGACACAGAATTGTTACTGAGGGGACACAGAAATTGTTACTCAGGGCCACAGAATTGTTACTCAGGACAGACACAGAATTGTTACTCAGGGACACAGAATTGTTACTCAGGGACACAGAATCGTTGAATTAAAGAGTATGTCAGACAACATGCAGAGGAGTGGCAGAGGAGGCAATGTTTTAGGAGCGAGCAGACGTGGCAGCAGCAGAGGAAGGGGTCGAGGCAGCACTAGTCGCAGCCAGAGGCCAGTGCTCCCGGTGTCATCCAGCGGTCGTGTCTCCACCGACAACCCTGCCGTCATCGATTGGTTGGCTCGGTCGTCTTCCTCTTCCCAGGTCACCTCTGACACCTACAGCCAACGGTCGGTGGGTACGTCAGACACAACCGTTAGTTGGCATGGCCCGGGAGCAAGCCCACTGAAATCACGTGTCCTCTACCTGCCCCTGTCCTTTGCTGTTCCCTCACCAAGCGAAGTATCGCATGCTGTGGGCTCAGCCCCACTGTACAGTGAGGAAGAGCTAACAGAGGGCGGTCAGGAACGGGGGGAGACATCCGCCTTTTCAGCAGCCAGGCGAAGAAGTACTGGGCGAGGAGAGTGGCTCGGTAGCCGGTCTAGAGACAGGTCTGTCTCCTGACCCAGACGCAGCCGAGGGGGCTAGTAGTGAGGCGGAGACCCTACTTGATGATGAGGAGGTTGATCGCACTTGGCCTCGTCGTCATCAGGCAATTTCTTCCGCATCATCAGGAGAAGAGGGTGCCAGCTTGGCAGCGAGCGAAAACAGTCGGTGGGTTGCCCAGGAGGCAGCAGGGTCGCAGCAGTGTCAGTGGAGCCAAACGGCCACGGAGTAGAGCACCAGCTCCACTGCAGCCTACCACCACGGCCAGTAGTGGTGCCGGTGTGCACGAGGAAGTAGCAGTCAGCCAGTGAGGAGTAGCGGGGGCAAAGTTTCCTACTCGGCGGTGTGGCAATTTTTCGTCAAGCCGCCCGAGGAAGTAAACGTAGCCGTATGTCGACTATGTGGCCAGAAAGTCAAGCGTGGCCAGGGGGCCCATGTTGGGACTACAGCGTTGCGTCAGCATATGCAGCGTCGCCATTTGGTGGCCTGGGAAAAACCGTGATAAAGATACGGCGGTTCTGCCTGCCCCAGCCCCCGCTCCATCACCCGCTCCGTTACTTGCTCCGTCACCCGACGTCAATCGCCCTCTATCAGCCAGTCAAGGCTCCAACACCTCTGCTGAGGGGAGTTGTCGCTCGTTGGCATCTTCCGCTCGTTCAGATGCTCCTTCTCCTGCTACTCCTCTTCACGGATTCCGTCAGCAGTCTTTCTTGGAATCCGTTTCCAAGAGACAACAGTTTGCGAGCACGCACCCGACGGTGCAAAAGCTGAACGTCCTCCTGTCCAAGTTGCTGGTGCTGCAGTCCCTCCCTTTCCAACTGGTGGACTCAGCACCTTTCCGAGAAATGATGGCTTGTGCCGCGCCGCGGTGGAGAGTGCCAAGCCGTCATTTCTTCGCCAAAAAGGCAGTGCCAGCCCTGCATTCACATGTAGAAGAGATGGTGGGCCAGTCTTTGAGCATGTCGGTCTCTGCCAAAGTGCACGGCAGCGCCGACGTGTGGAGCTGTAACTACGGTCAGGGACAGTACATGTCATTTACGGCCCACTGGGTGAACGTGGGTGCCGGCACAGCCGCACCAGCAACTTGGACAGGTCACGACGCTTTTGCCTCCACGTTTGCACGTCCTTGGTCCAGCAAACATGTCCGCCTCTACCACCTCTTCTTCCGCCGTGTCCTCAGCCGCCACCCCCGTGCCAAGTCCCATTTACCCGACCGGCATATCACATGTGCAGGGCGCAACGGTGTCACGCTGTGCTGCACCTGGTATGCCTTGGCGAACGTAGTCACACAGGGGAGGAACTTCTGAGTGTAATGAACAGAGAAATCGACAGATGGCTGTCTCCGCGCAAACTGAAAATCGGAACCATGTTGACCGACAACGGAAAGAACATGGTGTCTGCTCTGCGTCAAGGAAGGTTGTGCCATGCGCCATGCATGGCTCACGTGTTCAATCTGGTTGTCAAGCGGTTCCTAAAATCCACCATCCCACACTGCAAGACATCCTTAAAATGTCACGTAAACTTTGCATGCATTTTCAGCCATTCCTACACCGCAAAGCACACCCTCCTTGAGCTGCAGCGGCAGCGGCAGAACGGAATTCCACAGCATCGCCTGATCTGCGACGTTGCAACAAGGTGGAATTCAACCCTACACATGTTAGACCGCCTTTACGAGCAGCGAAAGGCCATCACCGATTTCCTGATGTTACAAGCGGATAAAGGTACTCCCCTGTGTAACTTCGATGTCAGCCATTGGCAGCTCATGCGTGACACCTGCCGCTTGCTCAGGCCCTTTGAGGAGGCCACGCTATTCGTGAGTCGGCAGGACTATGGGGATGAACGACGTCATTCCTCTGTTGCACGTCCTGGAACAAATGCTGTTAACAATGGCTGGTCAGGGTGCGGTAGACGTGGCGCACAGATCTCAACGCCACATGACCCCTGTGGGGGCAGGACAGGAAGAAGAGGAGGAGGTAGAGGAGGACATTTGTGCTCAGGAATTATTGAGTGAAATGGGTGGTTTTTCCACTCAGCGGACAGGAGTGGAGGAGCAGGAGCATCTGGTAGAGGAGGAGGAGGAGGAGACAGAGGACCCAGACGCACCGTGGCAGTATGCTGTGGAGATGGAGGCAGGGAGTCCCTCGCATTCCTTGGCACAAATGGCCCATAGCATGCTCGGTTGCTTGCGTAGCGACAGCCGAATAATAATAACCATCAGACAGAGGGATGACTTTTGGCTGTCCACCTTGTTGGACCCTCGCTACCGTTCCAAAATGGTGGCCTTTTTCACACCTGCTGAGAGGGAGGCCAAAATAACGTACTATAAAAACCACCTATGTAGTCAGTTGGTCTCTGCCTTTCTGCGCCAACGTCCATCCTCAGACACTGTGGGCCCTGTGCGCTCGCGTTCCGCTGCCATGGCAGCAGGGGGGGGGGGTGGGGTGGTAGGAGCAGTGGCAGCTCCACCAGCAGCGGCTGCCTCAGTCTGCAGTCGATGATGAGTAGCTTTCTTCACCAGCGCAGTGAGGAAACTACTAACCAGCCGCCAGCAGCAGCAGCAGCATCAGGTGGACCTGGAGCAGGGCTCTCAAACAACAGGCTTGGGCCTACTTGGACAGCACCCTGCCAACCGAGGTAGACAATCCCCTTGACTACTGGGCAACGAAACTTGACCTTTGGCCCCAACTAGCTGAATTTGCCCTTGAAAGGCTGTCATGCCCGGCCAGTAGCGTGGCATCGGAGCGCGTGTTTAGTGCGGCAGGAGGTATTGTAACTCCGCGGAGGACACGACTGTCCACCCAAAGTGTGGAGAGACTCACGTTTGTGAAAATGAATCAGGCGTGGATTAGTCTGGATTTCAAACCACCAGTTCCTGACACAACTGACTAAATCCGCCATGAATCATGCCAAACATGTGCCACTTTCAGGTCTCCGCACACTGCTGCTGTGGTTCCATTTTGTCATAGGGTGTGCAGATTACGGGCCTCCCATAGCTGCTGCCAGGCCCCTTATCTGCCATGGGCCCCATACCGCCTGCTGCCAGGGCCCCTAATCTGCCATGGGCCCCTGTACTGCCTCCTCACGCTGCTGCAAGGTCCACAGTGTCTCATGGTCCCCCTGTACGCCTCCCATTGCTGCTGCCAGGCCCCTAATCTGCCATGGGCCCCCGTACCGCCTCCTCATGCTGCTGCCAGGTCCACAGTGTGTCATGCCATGTGCCACTTTCAGGTCTCCTCACACTGCTGCTGGGTTCCATTTTGTCATAGGATGCTGGCAGATTACGGGCCTCCACATTGCTGCGGCCAGGCCCCTAATCTGCCATGGGCCCCTGTACCGCCTCCTCACGCTGCTGCTGCAAGGTCCACAGTGTGTCATGCCATGTGCCACTTTCAGGTCTCCTCACACTGCTGGTGTGTTTTCATTTTTGTCATAGGGTGCTGGCAGATTACGGGCCTCCCATAGGTGCTGCTGCCAGGCCCCTAATCTGCCATGGGCCCCTGTACCGCCTCCTCACGCTGCTGCAAGGTCCACAGTGTGTCCCATGCCATGTGCCACTTTCAGGTCACTCACACTGTCTCCTCACACTGCTGTGTGTTTCATTTTGTCATAGGGTGCTGGCAGATTACGGGCCTCCCATAGCTGCTGCCAGGCCCCTAATCTGCCATGGGCCCCTGTACCGCCCTCACGCTGCACAGGTCCTGCAGTGTGTCATGGGTCCACTGTGCCTCATGCCATGTGCCACTTTCAGGTCTCCTCACACTGCTGGTGTGTTTCATTTTGTCATAGGGTGCTGGCAGATTACGGGCCTCCCATAGCTGCTGCCAGGCCCCTAATCTGCCATGGGCCCCTGTACCGCCTCCTCACGCTGCTGCAAGGTCCACAGTGTGTCATGCCATGTGCCACTTTCAGGTCTCCTCACACTGCTGTGTGTTTCATTTTGTCATAGGGTGCTGGCAGATTACGGGCCTCCATTGCTGCTGCCAGGCCCCTAATCTGCCATGGGCCCCTGTACCGCCTCCTCACGCTGCTGCACAGGTCCACAGTGTGTCATGCCATGTGCCACTTTCAGGTCTCCTCACACTGCTGGTGTGTTTCATTTTGTCATAGGATGCTGGCAGATTACGGGCCTCACATTTGCTGCTGCGGCCAGGCCCCTAATCTGCCATGGGCCCCTGTACCGCCTCCTCACGCTGCTGCAAGGTCCACAGTGTGTCATGTCCCATGTGCCTCCACTTTCAGGTCTCCTCCACACTCTGCCTGTGCCACTTTCAGGTGTCCTTCATTTTGTTTCATTTTGTCATAGGTGCTGGCAGATTACAGGCCTCCCATAGGCTGCTGCCAGGCCCCAAATCTGCCATGGGCCCCCGTACCGCCTGGTCACGCTGCTGCTGGGTCCACAGTGTGACATGGGTCCCTGTACGGCCTCCATTTGCTCCATCGCCCACTCTGCCATGTGCCACTTTCAGGTCTCCTCACACTCCTGCTGGTTTCCATTTTGTCATAGGTTGCTGGCAGATTACAGGCCTCCCATAGGTGCTGCCAGGCCCCAAATCTGCCATGGGCCCCGTACCGCCTGGTCACGCTGCTGCTGGGTCCACAGTGTGTCATGGGTCCCTGTACCGCCTCCCATTGCTGCCTCCATCTGCCACTCTGCCATGTGCCACTTTCAGGTCTCCTCACACTCCTGCTGGTTTCCATTTTGTCATAGGTTGCTGGCAGATTACAGGCCTCCCATAGGTGCTGCCAGGCCCCAAATCTGCCATGGGCCCCCGTACCCGCCTGGTCACGCTGCTGCTGGGTCCACAGTGTGTCATGGGTCCCTGTACCGCCTCCCATTGCTGCTGTCTCCATCGCCACACTCTGCCATGTGCCACTTTCAGGTCTCCTCACACTCCTGCTGGTTTCCATTTTGTCATAGGTTGCTGGCAGATTACAGGCCTCCCATAGGTGCTGCCAGGCCCCAAATCTGCCATGGGCCCCCGTACCGCCTCGTCACGCTGCTGCTGGGTCCACAGTGTGTCATGGGTCCCTGTACCGCCTCCCATTGCTGCTGTTTCCACTCCACACTCTGCCATGTGCCACTTTCAGGTCTCCTCACACTCCTGCTGGTTTCCATTTTGTCATAGGTTGCTGGCAGATTACAGGCCTCCCATAGGTGCTGCCAGGCCCCAAATCTGCCATGGGCCCCCGTACCGCCTGGTCACGCTGCTGCTGGGTCCACAGTGTGTCATGGGTCCCTGTACCGCCTCCCATTGCTGTCTCCTCCCACTCTGCCATGTGCCACTTTCAGGTCTCCTCACACTCCTGCTGGTTTCCATTTTGTCATAGGTTGCTGGCAGATTACAGGCCTCCCATAGGTGCTGCCAGGCCCCAAATCTGCCATGGGCCCCCGTACCGCCTGGTCACGCTGCTGCTGGGTCCACAGTGTGTCATGGGTCCCTGTACCGCCTCCCATTGCTGCTGTCTCCTGCCCACTCTGCCATGTGCCACTTTCAGGTCTCCTCACACTCCTCCTGCTGGTTTCCATTTTGTCATAGGTTGCTGGCAGATTACAGGCCTCCCATAGTGCTGCTGCCAGGCCCCAAATCTGCCATGGGCCCCCGTACCGCCTGGTCACGCTGCTGCTGGGTCCACAGTGTGTCATGGGTCCCTGTACCGCCTCCCATGCTGCTGTCTCCTCCACACTCTGCCATGTGCCACTTTCAGGTCTCCTCACACTCCTGCTGGTTTCCATTTTGTCATAGGTTGCTGGCAGATTACAGGCCTCCCATAGGTGCTGCCAGGCCCCAAATCTGCCATGGGCCCCCGTACCGCCTGGTCACGCTGCTGCTGGGTCCACAGTGTGTCATGGGTCCCTGTACCGCCTCCCATTGCTCCCACTCTGCCATGTGCCACTTTCAGGTCTCCTCACACTCCTGCTGGTTTCCATTTTGTCATAGGTTGCTGGCAGATTACAGGCCTCCCATAGGTGCTGCCAGGCCCCAAATCTGCCATGGGCCCCCCCGTACCTGGTCACGCTGCTGCTGGGGTCCACAGTGTGTCATGGGTCCCTGTACCGCCTCCCATTGCTCCCATCTCTGCCATGTGCCACTTTCAGGTCTCCTCACACTCCTGCTGGTTTCCATTTTGTCATAGGTTGCTGGCAGATTACAGGCCTCCCATTGGTGCTGCCAGGCCCCAAATCTGCCATGGGCCCCCGTACCGCCTGGTCACGCTGCTGCTGGGTCCACAGTGTGTCATGGGTCCCAGGCCTCCCATTGCTGCTGTGCTCCATCCCACTCTGCCATGTGCCACTTTCAGGTCTCCTCACACTGCTGCTGGTTTCCATTTTGTCATAGGTTGCTGGCAGATTACAGGCCTCCCATAGGTGCTGCCAGGCCCCAAATCTGCCATGGGCCCCCGTACCGCCTGGTCACGCTGCTGCTGGGTCCACAGTGTGACATGGGTCCCTGTACGGCCTCCCATTGCTCCCACACTCTGCCATGTGCCACTTTCAGGTCTCCTCACACTCCTGCTGGTTTCCATTTTGTCATAGGTTGCTGGCAGATTACAGGCCTCCCATAGGTGCTGCCAGGCCCCAAATCTGCCATGGGCCCCCCGGACCGCCTCGTCACGCTCTGCTGGGTCCACAGTGTGTCATGGGTCCCTGTACGGCCTCCCATTGCTCCCACTCCATGCCACACTCTGCCATGTGCCACTTTCAGGTCTCCTCACACTCCTGCTGGTTTCCATTTTGTCATAGGTTGCTGGCAGATTACAGGCCTCCCATAGGTGCTGCCAGGCCCCAAATCTGCCATGGGCCCCCGTACCGCCTCGTCACGCTGCTGCTGGGTCCACAGTGTGTCATGGGTCCCTGTACCGCCTCCCATTGCTCCCACTCTGCCATGTGCCACTTTCAGGTCTCCTCACACTCCTGCTGGTTTCCATTTTGTCATAGGTTGCTGGCAGATTACAGGCCTCCCATAGGTGCTGCCAGGCCCCAAATCTGCCATGGGCCCCCGTACCGCCTCGTCACGCTGCTGCTGGGTCCACAGTGTGTCATGGGTCCCTGTACCGCCTCCCATGCTGCTCCCACTCTGCCATGTGCCACTTTCAGGTCTCCTCACACTCCTGCTGGTTTCCATTTTGTCATAGGTTGCTGGCAGATTACAGGCCTCCCATAGGTGCTGCCAGGCCCCAAATCTGCCATGGGCCCCCGTACCGCCTCGTCACGCTGCTGCTGGGTCCACAGTGTGTCATGGGTCCCTGTACCGCCTCCCATTGCTGTTTCCATCCCACTCTGCCATGTGCCACTTTCAGGTCTCCTCACACTCCTGCTGGTTTCCATTTTGTCATAGGTTGCTGGCAGATTACAGGCCTCCCATAGGTGCTGCCAGGCCCCAAATCTGCCATGGGCCCCCGTACCGCCTGGTCACGCTGCTGCTGGGTCCACAGTGTGTCATGGGTCCCTGTACCGCCCGCCTCCCATTGCTCCCCACTCTGCCATGTGCCACTTTCAGGTCTCCTCACACTCCTGCTGGTTTCCATTTTTTTGTCATAGGTTGCTGGCAGATTACAGGCCTCCCATAGGTGCTGCCAGGCCCCAAATCTGCCATGGGCCCCCGTACCGCCTCGTCACGCTGCTGCTGGGCACAGTGTGTCATGGGTCCCTGTACCGCCTCCCATTGCTCCCCACTCTGCCATGTGCCACTTTCAGGTCTCCTCACACTCCTGCTGGTTTCCATTTTGTCATAGGTTGCTGGCAGATTACAGGCCTCCCATAGGTGCTGCCAGGCCCCAAATCTGCCATGGGCCCCCGTACCGCCTGGTCACGCTGCTGCTGGGTCCACAGTGTGTCATGGGTCCCTGTACCGCCTCCCATTGCTCGCCACACTCTGCCATGTGCCACTTTCAGGTCTCCTCACACTCCTGCTGGTTTCCATTTTGTCATAGGTTGCTGGCAGATTACAGGCCTCCCATAGGTGCTGCCAGGCCCCAAATCTGCCATGGGCCCCCGTACCGCCTCGTCACGCTGCTGCTGGGTCCACAGTGTGTCATGGGTCCCTGTACGCCTCCCATTGCTCCATCGCTCCCACTCTGCCATGTGCCACTTTCAGGTCTCCTCACACTCCTGCTGGTTTCCATTTTGTCATAGGTTGCTGGGCAGATTACAGGCCTCCCATAGGTGCTGCCAGGCCCCAAATCTGCCATGGGCCCCCGTACCGCCTCGTCACGCTGCTGCTGGGTCCACAGTGTGTCATGGGTCCCTGTACCGCCTCCCATTGCTCCCACTCTGCCATGTGCCACTTTCAGGTCTCCTCACACTCCTGCTGGTTTCCATTTTGTCATAGGTTGCTGGCAGATTACAGGCCTCCCATAGGTGCTGCCAGGCCCCAAATCTGCCATGGGCCCCCGTACCGCCTCGTCACGCTGCTGCTGGGTCCACAGTGTGACATGGGTCCCTGGGTCCCATTACTGCCTCCCATTGCTCCCACTCTGCCATGTGCCACTTTCAGGTCTCCTCACACTCCTGCTGGTTTCCATTTTGTCATAGGTTGCTGGCAGATTACAGGCCTCCCATAGGTGCTGCCAGGCCCCAAATCTGCCATGGGCCCCCGTACCGCCTCACGTCACGCTGCTGCTGGGTCCACAGTGTGACATGGGTCCCTGTACGGCCTCCCATTGCTCCCATTGCTCCCACTCTGCCATGTGCCACTTTCAGGTCTCCTCACACTCCTGCTGGTTTCCATTTTGTCATAGGTTGCTGGCAGATTACAGGCCTCCCATAGGTGCTGCCAGGCCCCAAATCTGCCATGGGCCCCCGTACCGCCTCGTCACGCTGCTGCTGGGTCCACAGTGTGTCATGGGTCCCTGTACCGCCTCCCATTGCTGCTGTTTCCATGCCACACTCTGCCATGTGCCACTTTCAGGTCTCCTCACACTCCTGCTGGTTTCCATTTTGTCATAGGTTGCTGGCAGATTACAGGCCTCCCATAGGTGCTGCCAGGCCCCAAATCTGCCATGGGCCCCCGTACCGCCTCGTCACGCTGCTGCTGGGTCCACAGTGTGTCATGGGTCCCTGTACCGCCTCCCATTGCTGCTCCCACTCTGCCATGTGCCACTTTCAGGTCTCCTCACACTCCTGCTGGTTTCCATTTTCATAGGTTGCTGGCAGCAGATTACAGGCCTCCCATAGGTGCTGCCAGGCCCCAAATCTGCCATGGGCCCCCGTACCGCCTGGTCACGCTGCTGCTGGGTCCACAGTGTGTCATGGGTCCCTGTACGCCTCCCGCCTCCCATTGCTCCCACTCTGCCATGTGCCACTTTCAGGTCTCCTCACACTCCTGCTGGTTTCCATTTTGTCATAGGTTGCTGGCAGATTACAGGCCTCCCATAGGTGCTGCCAGGCCCCAAATCTGCCATGGGCCCCCGTACCGCCTCGTCACGCTGCTGCTGGGTCCACAGTGTGTCATGGGTCCCTGTACCGCCTCCCATTGCTCCCACTCTGCCATGTGCCACTTTCAGGTCTCCTCACACTCCTGCTGGTTTCCATTTTGTCATAGGTTGCTGGCAGATTACAGGCCTCCCATAGGTGCTGCCAGGCCCCAAATCTGCCATGGGCCCCCGGACCGCCTGGTCACGCTGCTGCTGGGTCCACAGTGTGTCATGGGTCCCTGTACCGCCTCCCATTGCTCCCACTCTGCCATGTGCCACTTTCAGGTCTCCTCACACTCCTGCTGGTTTCCATTTTGTCATAGGTTGCTGGCAGATTACAGGCCTCCCATAGGTGCTGCCAGGCCCCAAATCTGCCATGGGCCCCCGACCGCCTCGTCACGCTGCTGCTGGGTCCACAGTGTGTCATGGGTCCCTGCACCCTTTTTTAAGTTAAATTCACAGCGAATATATTCGACTCGAATCAAATATTTTCCACGAATTCGCCGAATCAGTCGAATCGAATTTTTGAATACTTCGCTCATCTCTAATTACCAGAGAAGTAAGGCGGTGGAGGCAGCTGGAGTCTCGAAGGATGGCGTTCCACAGGGGAAACAGCGGAAGGTGGAACAGCAGAAGCCAGAGCAGGGAGCAAAACTGATGGTGAGCCTGTAGCTGATCCAACCAGGAGGAGAGTTCCTGCAGACAGTGCATAATCTGCTCTTGATAGGTCTGCTGGACATCGACTCTCTGCACCAATCCCTGAAGTTGCTCCAGGAGAGGCTGTGGTGTCTCCGAAGAGCTCATGGCCTGAGAAAACTGTCACGTCTATGGTAGTGCGCTCTATCAAACCACAGCTTGGGGTTCCCCAGGGTGCGGAGTCTAAGCCCCAGCCTGCTTGTTCACCAGGGCCCCTGATGGTGGGGATGGACTTAGAGCAGGCTGGAACCAGGTCGCGGCCCCCAGGTACACCCAGCTGATGTAGAAGAGGCTGCTTGCGGGAGTAGGGTACAATAGGAGTAGAGACAGGAGATCCAGTAGGCAAGCCGAGGTCAGGACAGGCGTAAAACAAGCAATATCTGGAACGAAGCCGGGGTCGGTACATGGATAGACAATATAGGAGGAATGTCAGGGATGAAGCCGGGATCAATACACAGATATACTAAACAGATTCTCAGAAGTGCACAGGGGAGCTCCAACAACAACCGTTGCTCAGGCAATGTGGCCCAGTCTGAGCACATCTTATATAGACAGGCAGACAAGGAGGTGGGACAGGAAGTGATGGAAGGGAAGGACATAAAACCCAGCGAATGGCAGATGATGCCCATAGGTGGGTGAGCACAGAACAACACACATGTGAAGGAATCAAGAGCAGCAAGGAGGTAAGAGAAACACACAAGAGGCTGCAAGCTAACTTGTGACAGTATTACATTTCATTGTTGGCTTTTTTTTAAATCCAGAAGGGAAATGTCATTTTCTGGCAATTTAAAACACTGTTTTCCTTTTTAAATGTCAGCACTGCTGCAGCACTATCTGTACATTATAGAGATGTGCCCCTCCATAGGCAGGATTAGGACACCCTAAGTGTGTTATTTAGAGGACTTGGGCAATATTTCACTTTACAATTTTAAAAAAATAACCACTCCTGGCTGAATAGAAATTTTTATAAAGTTTTGTTGCATTGGTACATGTCCCCCAAGGCAGTGCCCACCCCCATGCTATTTTGCTGACAAGCCCTAGCCTATGACCCTAGAAAATGGGCATTCCTAACCTGATGACTTGACAGATTCAGCTCCTATTGATTTCAGTGGAGTTCAGGTTCAACATATGAACTTTGTCAGATATAAATATACACTATGTTGCCAAAAGTATTGGGCCACCTGCCTTTCCATGCACATGAATTGTAATGGCCTCCCAGTCTTAGTCCGTAGAGTTCAATATTGAGCTGGGCCCGCCTTTGAAGCTATAAGAGCTTCAGCTCTTCTAGGAAGGCCATCCAGAAGGTTTAGGAGGGTGTCTATGGGAAGGTTGGACCATTCTTCCAGAAGCACATTTGTCAGGTCAGGCACTGATGTAGGGGGAGGAGGCCTGGCTTGCAGTCTCCGCTAATTCATCCCAAAAGTGTTCTATTGGGATGTGGTCAGGACTCTGTGCAGGCCAGTCAAGTTCCTTTATGGACCTTGCTTTGTGCACTGGTGGGCAGTTATGATGGAACAGGAAGGGTCCATCCCCAAATTGAAATTGTCCAAAATGTCTTGGTATGCTGACATCTTAAAAGTTCCCATCACTGGAACTAGGGGCCAAGCCCAATCCCTGAAAAACAACCCCACACCATAATCCCCCCTCCACCAATCTTTACACTTGGCAGAACTCAGTCAGGCAAGTACCGTTCTCTTGGAAACTGCCAAATCCATCAGATTGCCAGACAGAGAAGCATGATTGGTCCCTCCAGAGAACACGTCTCCACTGCTCTAGAGTCTAGTGGTGGCGTGCTTTACAACACTACATCTGATGCTTTGCATTGCTCTTGGTGATGGAAGGCTTGGATGCAGCTGCTTGGCCATGGAAACCCATTCCATGAAGCTCTCTACTCACTGTTGTTGTGCTCATCTGAAGGCCACACCAAGTTTGGAGGTCTTTAGCTATTGACTCTGCAGACAGTTGGCGACTTCTGCGCACTGTGCGCTTCAGCATGCCCTGACCCCGCCCTGTCATGTGACGTGGCCTACCACTTGGTGGCTGAGTGGCTGTTGTTCCCAGTTGCTTCCACTTTGTTATAATCCCACTAACAGTTGAGTGTGGAATATTTAGTAGCCAGGAAATGTCACGGATGGACTTATTGCCCAGGTGGCCACCTATCACAGGACCACGCTTGGAGTCACTGAGCACCTGAGAGCGACCCATTCTTTCACCAATGTTTGTAGAAGCAGTCTGCATGCCTAGGGGCTTGATTGTATACACCTGTGTCCATGGAGGGGATGGGACACCTGAATCACATGATATGGAGGGGATTGGGACACCTGAATCACATGATTTGGAGGGCAGGGCCAATACTTTTGACAACATGGTTTATATACATACAGGACTCATAATAGTTCTGGATCCTTTATCTTTCTTTCCTTGCATCTGTGTGAACTGCTTACCAAGACTATCTGGGACTCCTCCTGTAAAAAAAAATCTCTAATACAAATAGAAGATTCTCAATTGCAGCATTCAACACTTATTTCACTGCATCATATAGCATCCCACAGGTTCATTATAACATATACTTCTGACGACACACGCAAGACATGTCTGCAAAACATGCACATTTTTCTGTGTTTTACTCCTATAAAGTCCCAATAGTAAATTACCTTTTGATTTGCCAGAAATGCACTCGGCTCTTAAAGTAATTCTAAAGGTTGTATTTTTAAAAAAAAAAATAACAAACATAATGTACTTACCTGCTCTGTGCAATGGTTTTGAATATAGAAGCCCTGATTCTCTTCTTTTTGGGTCCCCTGCTGGCAGTCCTGGCTCCTTCCTCTACCGAGTGCCCCCAATAGCCTGCTGCTGTCTGAGCCAATGAAGAGAGAAACCAGGGAGAGTGGCTGCTCTCATGCACATCACACATTCTCCTATCCCATTCTCCACAACATAAAGACTAATAGTCTGTGTCTTCTTGCTCTTCGGCCATCCAGTAGATGTAACCTGCATGCTCCGTGTCACCTCTTTTGGTGTCATCTTCTCAGTTGCCATCTCTTCTCTACTTGCCAAAAGTATCATGGTGTGTATTGCCTTTAAAGCCACCAAACCTGGGAGCTCCTGGAGGAAATGGATGGGAACCAAACTGCCCAATTGTATCATTTGTGTCTTCTCACTGGTCCAAGTCATAATCTGTGTCACTTGGTTGTCTATTTCTCCCCCCTTCCAGGATCGAGACATTCACTCTTATCAGGGGAAGATCATCATTCAGTGTAATGAGGGTTCAGTTATCGGCTTCTACTCTGTCCTGGGATATATGGGGCTTCTGGCAGCTGTGAGCTTCATTATCGCTTTTATGGCCAGGACATTACCGGACAGTTTTAATGAGGCCAAGTACATCACCTTCAGCATGCTGGTGTTCTGCAGTGTCTGGATTGCCATGATCCCGGCCTATCTGAGCACCAGAGGGAAATACATGGTGGCTGTGGAGGTCTTTGCTATAATGGCATCAATTCCTGGACTTCTTGGCTGTATATTTTTCCAAAAATGTTACATAATTCTGTTCAGACCTGACCTGAATACAAAGACAGTTATCCGCTGATATTTGTGAAACAACACTGGGCTACCTGTAGTTATGGCATTATCTCTATTAGTGTTAATTTCAGTATTTTGCTAGTGCATTGAGAATGAACATTGTTAGATATAAACATTTAATACTTATCTCTCTGATGGATGGTGAGTCTAATTTTTGCTCTGGACACCACTGATATCAGACACTTTGTATTCGTTGAAAACCTTGTCCCCTGCTGGATGTAGTAGTTCCTCCCACCAACCATGACATCACTGCAGAACAATGTAGTCACTTAATGAGGAGGAACCACAGTGACCAGAGGGGGACAAACTATCCAAATCATCCTAAAGTGTCAGATACCAGAGCCACCCATCACTCTTCCAGTGAGGAAAGATTTCTCTCACCACCTTCCAGAAAGATAAATATTAAATGATGTTCTTTTATAAGCTGACTGTAATGTCACTTACTTAGCGTCAGGGTCACATTAATTATATTGTATGTAGATGTATCTGGCTATATTAATAAACACATTTTGTTGGTGTATTCTAAAATCATTTTTAATATTAGTTAAGTTGATGAGAACATGTTCTCACTAATTTCAGATTTTAGATAATAAGTTGACTTTGTAATCATATCCAAAGGATATTTTCTTTATAGGACCTAATAAAAAAGTTTTCTCCTTGTATAAAATGTCTTTGTAATCTGCTGCCACAAGGGAGGATTCGGCTTCCCCATACAATGCTGCAGAGACAATACACCTACCCCAGACCTCACCAGATCCTGATATGAAAACTTCCAAAGCTAAAAACGGGTTCCAGGTGCTCATTTCTCAATCATAGGTTTTATTCTGAAGAAGACATTAAACATTCAAATTGCAACAACCAAGGAGCTCAAAGCACTTTGCACAAGATGTTCTTACTCATAGGGCCACCATATTGGGGTATGTCTACAAACTCCATGATCTCCTGGTCAGATGTATTAAAGAAAATGCTAAGAAGATTAAGAAGTTCAATCCCTCCGGTCCCTTCCTATAAGTATTCAAATCATACACACTAAGAACAATGCTGCATAAAAACAAAAATATATAAATAAACCCCCAAAATATGATATATTATTAATCAATATTCCTCAAATAAATATATTCACTCTTACACAAAACATACTCAATGTGCAAATAATAAAGTGCCAAACAGTGCAAGATGAATACACAGATCTCCAATGATTTAACATACAAAATCTCATCCAACAATAAAAGTGCCAAAAGGATGTGCAAAATGATCGAATTCCCTTCAATCATGTGCAACATGTGAAAATCAAGTCCCCCACAATACTAAGTGCAATACAGCTCCTCCTCAGTGACATGGAAGAAGTTCACTCCTTTTTGTTCTTCAAATAATCTCTTCATGAACCCCCCAATCTGTAATCCACTCACCTTATAAGTCTGACCTCTTCATAAGAATAAGTTGGTCATAGAGCGCTTGTTGTATATAAAACATCAGCAAATGAGGTCAGTCACACGTGACACAAAAGCACACTTTTCTACAGAGAAGCCCTGCTGCAAAAATATCAGTTTGGCATAAAAGAGAGGCCCTATCAGCACAAAATAATAAACCATATACCTAAAAGAAATGCAAACAACAAAATACCACCTTCTGAAAAACAAACGCCACAAGAAAGGAAAGCGATGCAGTAAAAAAATAAATAAAACATATACAGTATATATCCACTGGAATTGCAAAGTATTCACAAGCACGGAGTAGTGTTTTTCACAGTCACTGTTAATTTATACGCATCCAGCAGGTTCAAGGTTCATATTTGATATAGAAGTATCATTGTATTCATTTATTTGTTGCGCTGCCTTTTCCACTATTTATTTAACGCAGTAAAAAACATTGATACTTTCTGGGAGTGCCCCATTATGCAACCTTTTTTGGATTTTTTTTCAGATTCTATTGCAATCTCTTCTAGATACAGTATATCTAGAAGACCACCACTGCCTTGCTACAGAAGCTGAGGTTAAAGGTGATGGACTTTCAAGCGTGTCTCCAGATCTAAAACCTATTGAGCATCTGTGGGGCATCCTCAAACGGAAGGTGGAGGAGCTCAAGGCCTCTAACATCCACCAGCCCCGTGATGTCGTCATGGAGGAGTGGAAGAGGACTCCAGTGGCAACCTGTGAAGCTCTGGTGATCTCCATGCCCGAGAGGGTTAAGGCAGTGCTGGAAAATAATGGTGGCCACACAAAATATTGACACTTTGGGCCCAATTTGGACCTTGTCACTTAGGGGTGGACTCACTTTTGTTGCCAGCGGTTTAGACATTAATGGCGGGTGTGTTGAGTTATTTTGAGGGGAAAGCAAATTTCCATGTTATACAATCTGTACACTGACTACGTCACATTGTAGCAAAGTGTCATTTCTTCAGTGTTGTCACATGGAAAGCAAGAATCAAATATTTACAAAAATGTGAGGGGCGGACTCACTTCTGGGAGATACTGTACATATGCATACTAGGGCCAAATTAGAGAGGATCCAATTAACCTATCAGCATGTCTTTGGAGTGTGGGAGGAAACTGGAGAACCCGGAGGAAACTCTAGGCAGGTGGTGCCATGTTTGGGATTCCAGCCAATGACCCCAGTACTGCCAGGCAGAAGTGCTAACCATTTATCCAAGGTCAACTACAGTATGAGCCTCCTGCGCTACTAAATGAGCAATGTCATACAACGGGGGGGCTGCTAGCACCCAACCATATACCAAATGCATACTAACGTGGACAAATATATATAAACTGGTGCAGCGCTTACCCTGAATATGCCTTCTCATAAATAAACCTAAAATACAATTAATATTGTTTAATAATAATTTATAAGTGACTTTAAGTGTATACTGTGAATAATAATCCCTTATCGTGAAGTGAACTGATCCACTCAGGGATCTAAAGTGAAAACAAAAAAGTGACTAAACATGGTACCAAAACAAGAAACAGTGAAAGCACAAAGTCCAAATGGGACTGTACTGAACAAAATAGAAAAAATTAAAAGATTGTACATCATGAATCCCTTAAATAGGGACCAATAGCTCACAATATAGTGATCACTATGGCTAAATAATGCCAGATAAAGTAAAAAAAACAAGTGACAATAAGTGAATCCCAAAATGGGGGATCAGATTCCACAATAGTGACAAGTTCAAAGGTGCATGAACACCAAATAAATATACTATTAGTGCCGTGCTCCCATATGAATTGTCTGTAGTATCTTATACTGTTATTTCCAAATCAATTGGTAAAAAAATTGGTAAAAAATATATATTAAAATAAATAAATTATATATATTACAGGAATTGATTGTCTATTGCCTATAACACCATATAAAAATAGTAATACATTGCTGTGCTGGTGATTCTTTGTGAAAACTACAATTAATAATAGTGAGCCAAAGTCAATATATAGATGCACATAAAAAGTCCTCTTTCAATTTTAATTTCAAATGTGAAATACCACTCCCACAATCCAAGTGCAGTGTGATCTTAGTATGCTCTCACCTTATGTTTTGCCTAAGTGTATAGGCAAAACTCGCTTTTTGTCCTTATAGGACTGATGAAATAATATTCTTCCTGTGTGAGATTTCTCCCAATGACAAATAGTTGTAGTTAGATCTTAATCCACCTGGGGTCTCTGCAATCAATGTAACTGATGCATGAAAGAAATGGATGGATGTCTCCCTTTTCCTCTCCAGGGGTCTCCTGCCTCCTGTATAAACCTGTCTACGATGTATCACGGATGGATTACATAAGAGAAAAAGAAACCATGGTGCCTTATCCTTTTTAAAGATGTAATTTATTGCTGATAAATGTACCACTCACATTCATCAGGGGGAAGTCACGTGACCCGGTGACGCAACGTGTAGGGGTGGGGCTCTGACGTCACGACATTGTCTCGGATAAGCACGGCGAGTATAGCAGAGACTACAGGCCATGCTTTCACTTTTTCAGCTTACTGCATATTAAATAAATGTGAGTGGTACATTTATCAGCAATAAATTACATCTTTAAAAAGGATAAGGCATCTTCATCCCATCAGTGAGTGTACTCACGGACAATTCCACCACAAGTCCAGAAATAGCTTGAAGCTCCACTGTATGCTGCTTGCTAGATCCAGAAGCAGTCACGAAATGGAGGATAAGAAGTTCCAGGTTAAAGGTTACTGTCTCTATGTGAAAATTACCACTTCCTGTCAAGTCCTGATATAACTAGGCATAATAATAACTAACTCTGACCACTAGATGGCAGCAACATCACATAACATTGCAGTATATTACATACATTTATTTTCAACAACATGGGCAGAACACTCCCTGTCTGGCATAATTTATTATGACACTACCTATGTAACAACTGCTATGCAGAAAAAACACACAAACAGGAAAATGGAATCCTAGCTAATCTGAGACTAAAACTATAATGTCAGTTATAGGTCTAAAATACATTCTGGCGGTCCCATTTTTTATAATCTTGATGTCCACCTTTCTAACCTTGCCATCTCTGCTTGGTAGTGCATTTACAAGTCCTACGGGCCACTCAATCCTGCTCTCTTGGCTGTCCTTCAACAGAACAACATCACCCACTTTTACATTTGGGCAATTCTTAGTCCATTTCCTACGGCTCTGTTGACAGATACTCCCTCCTCCATCTTTTCCAAAAGGTGTCTGTAAAGCATTGCACTTGCTTCCATTGCTTTGCATGAACTTGCGTTGTACTTATGTTTTCAGATGGAGCAGACAAAGAGTTCACCTTTTGAGTCAACAAGATTGCTGGGGTAAGGACCATAGGTGTATCTGGGTCTGAGGATACAGGAACTATAGGCCTGGCATTCATAATAGCTGTAACCTCGGCCATAAAGGTGCTTAAAGTCTCATGGGTCAAGCGAGCAGGTTTAGTTTGTAGCAACATAGCATCCAAGATTCGCCTGGCTATACCTATATGTCTTTCCCAGACCCCACCCCTGTGTGAGGAGTGCGGAGGATTAAAGACCCATGTACATTCTCTGGTATAGATGAATCAGAGTGACTTGCCAGGCACAGGTGTGATAATTACTAGAGGATCGCAAACATGAAACACATAACTACAACTGTGTTGGAAATATCTACAAATATATGTTGCGCTCCTAAATACTTCTCAATAAATAATAATTAAATTATTACCATTAAATTAATTCAAATTATGATACAAATAACTAATAAAAGTGTATAAATACCAAAAAAAATTTAAATAGATAATTTCAACTAATCAATCTCCTCCAAATAAATATCAAAATAATTCCACATGAAATACTCCTCTAAAAATTATTTTACCAAGTGCTCATAAATCATCTATTAGTGACATGATATACTTACTAATACCCTCAATTTCATTTATATTCATAATACCCTCATTTAATATAATAAAAATAATAAACCAACTAATAACCCTCAACTAAAACGCATTTAAATGATCCCCCATAAATAAAAAATAACCAAATGCTCATAAATAATTAGTAGTGATTAGTATGAATCCAAATATCATCAAAATAATAGTCCCATTGAATAAACAATTGTTTATATATAGTGACTTGGTGCTTGTTGTTCTTCAATTTGTGACTTTTGTGAATCCTTCAAATAGTGAAGATGTGCGCTCACCTCCTTTGATGCCTGCAATTAGGCTATACACGCTTTCCGTTCACTTTCCCTGGAACCTGCTGGACATATACTTTTGCTGGTAAAATTGGAGATCCTTCTGCATGCTGCTTGAGTAGGTCTGGCGGCAAAATTTGCTGGGTTTTGCTGTGTAGATACATAGAACCACTGATCTGGGTGTGTAGATTGCCGGATTCTATTCACTCTGTTGGAGACATACAGATAGAATCTCCTTGGTGTTGCAAATGTACCACAGGACAGTCTTGCTATCAGTGAAGAATTTCACAGCATCAAAGTCAGTGTCTAGTTCATAAATGATTAGCTCAGACATTTTGACTACAAGTACAGCAGCACACAACTCTAAACGAGGAATCGCGTGGGCTGGTTTAGGGCTTAATTTGGACTTTCCTATAACAAATCCAACATGGCACACATTTTCTGCATCAATTACTTTCAAGTAAGCCACTGCACCTATCGCTATGGTAGAGGCGTCTGAGAAAATGCACAGTTCTTTCCTGCAAGCTGTTGATAGAGATATGGGAACATAGCATCTGTCTATCTTTAGGTGCCCTAACGCTTGCAAGGATTCAGTCCATTGAAGCCACTCACATAGTCTCCCTTCTGGAAGCAATGCATCCCATTCACTTTTTCCAGATGACAGTTCCCGAACTAAGGCCTTACCTTTTATTGTCACAGGTGACACAAACCCTAGGGGATCATAGAGGCTATTTACGGTGGATAGAATTCCTTTACTTGTAAAGGGGGTGGGGGGGCGTGTCCAAGATGGCGATCGGACAAGTCGCCTGAACTGGAGCTCCGGCGGCTCATCTCCTCATCCGCGGCCTTGTTGCGGCTGGGTGGAGCCGCGGGAGTCCTCCGGCTCACATCGGGTCGGTCGGTGGTAACATAGCACGCGGTGCAGAGGTGGGAAGGGGGAAGGCTGGTCACCCCCCCTTCCACTCGTTCAGTGAACGATCCGCCTGTCGTCCCTCCGTTCCAGACGGGACGACAGGAGCATAAGTGTCACCCTCCCTCCCCCCATATGTGATACAGGGGCGGTGGGGAGTAGTGAGGCCTAGTGAGCCCAGCACCTCTCCCATCAGGGTACAGGCTGAGTACGTTCCCAGTCCAGGGAGGATCATCATACAAGAGCATATTCCTTCTCCCACAGAGAACTGCTAGCACTTCACGATCCATTGGGTCACCCCCCACACAAACCCAGGAAATATTGGCATATTGTAGAGGCCTTGCTACAGCCTTTACAACAGGGAGCTGTGCTGAGGATAGCCTATAGAAGACATCCCATACAGATTCATATAAGGGGAAGGCTGTGGTAATCCCTGTATCCGTAGTCCGCACAGCAGAAACCATTGACCCCCCTGTTTTGCCTATCCTTTCCCGCACGCTGAGGCATATAGTGCAATTTTGGGCCTGTTGTAAACTACCTATTCTCATTTTCACATATCTGTTCTGGGGGATCCAGCTTGACCCCAAAGAAAATGGCAATATAATACCGTGAGCCTTGACACATGTAGGTGGGGCTACGCAATCTTCACAGAGAGACGACGCAAACATGGGGAAGGCAGACAGGAAAGCTACTACTCCTCGCTCCAGATCCCCTCGCCGTACAGGTGGTCCTGCTAATCGCAGTATCCCGGAACTATTCTGGTCTCACACTCCGGATCACGCAGAATCCTCTTCTATTGCATCACCATTACATTCGCCTACAAAGGAGTTTCCATCACAGTCTATTAGTTTGACAACAGTTGCCACAAAGGCTGCCATAACTGGACATTTCGAACCTCCCCCTCTCACCATTGGGGATTTGAAAGCGGTTGCATCAGATATTAAAGGGGACTCTTTCAGCGGCAATAGCTGAGCTACATATTGACATGCAGGCAGTGGCTCATAGGCTGGACGCAGTAGAGGATAAAGTTAGTATGCAAGGTCTTGCTATTCATGAGGTGCGCAAGCAGGTTGACACGCACACAATGCACCTAAGAGAGCTCGATCGTCATATTGAGGACTTGGATAATAGGGGAAGACGACATAACTTACGGGGTGCGCGGTGCGTTTGTACCGGAAGCAATAGAGTCTGGCCAGCTCGCCCAAGCTCTTTTTTCAACCTTACTGATCTTTTAGAAAGACCGCATGAATCTCTCCAATTGAGTTTGAACGTCTCCATAGGGCCCTATGTCCCAAAGGCAGAGACACTGACCCACCGAGAGATATAGTTTGCTGCTTAGTCGACTTCCGACTTAAAGAGGAAATATTACGTAGAGCTCGGGACAAACAGCGCTTGTTTTACCAGGAAACGGAAATTAAATTATTTCAGGATCTCTCCCATCTCACCCTGCAACGTAGGAAAGACCTGCGCCCCTTACTAGATCTACTTCGTTCTAAAGGTATCGCCTACCGTTGGAAGTTCCCGTTTGGTCTTGCTGCAACACATATGGGGAGATCAGCTCTCATGAGATTTCCGGAAGACCTTGCACCATTCTGTGAAACCTTGAATATCCCTTTACCGGATATACCTAACTGGTCCAGTGTTTCTTCTTTAAAATTGCAGCTAGATGAAAGCCCCATGGAAGCACAATCTGCTGGCCACTTAACCGGAGAAAGACGACGCAAATCTTCACACCCAGCTTCAACTTCCCCGGTATGAAGAAGGCTTATTAATGGTGACAGTTTACCAGCATCGCCTGCACACCACAAGGCGCATCATGAATGACCTTTTCCCGTTTTCTGATATTCATGCTCATGAGTATAAACACCCCCACAGTCTGAGGCTGCTTTACTAGTGAATCGAGTATGTTTGTTATTTTTTATCCACGGATCCTTTACATGACATACCTAACATCACCTGTACTCCTCAAGGGTATGTGTATCGCATCAAATTGCCAAGCTTCATATATGTAATAATGTATCAATCATATATATTTGTTTTGTAGGCATGTAAGTGCTGAGGTATCCTCATTTGTGATATGGAAGAGCGATGTTGGGATATGTGGAGCTATTGGTTGTGTACCTGCTGGTATTGAAGGGTTTTTTTTTTTTGCTTGGCTAGTGCGTAATACTATGGTTCTGAAAAGTTATTTGTCTTGATCTTGAAGACAAATTCTCCATAAGCCTTGAAATGCCTCGGGACTAGCCTATACGCTTGTACTTACTATCTTTGGTGGGACGGGGGATGGGGGCTTGTACGGATCAGTATCGTACGGAGATGTGTATATCTCTCCTAGAGCATCCTAAGCAATAATACCATAATATGGATTCATGAGATTTCGTACCATCTTGGTGTACTGATGTACGTGCTTGCCTCTGACCCTTGTCTCATAATTAGATCAATGCTAATATTATATTAATAGTCTATTCGCATTATTCATTTGCTCTCCCTACATTATGTTCATCTTACATAACTCTTGGAATACCTCTATCTGCAATTCAGTTTATGATATGTTACATGCCACCTAACTAGATGTGAGTACTGTGGTATTTTAGATTTGGAGTATGAGCCCATACTATATGATATTCACATGTATAGTTCACTCCGTGGATGGGTACAATTTGGCCCTATACATTTAGCTGCTCTGCTTTGAAGCAGGCTCATGTTGGGCCACAGATTATAGATGCTTCTTCCCCAGCAACCTATCTCTGTTTTGTAGGTGATGGGGTGTTCAACACTACTTAGGATCCCTCAGTTGGGATTATTACTTCCATTATCTTTGGAAAACGGTTTAAGGAGATATTTGGCCCTTGGCTTACATCTCAGTTTCGGCATAAGGGATCTTGTTGCTACTGCCATGAACTGTTTCATGTACAGTAGCTATCATTATCCGAAATTGAAATGGCCTATGTAGACCCTTTTCAAGTGACTCGAGTGTTTATGTGGTACGGGTTTAAAGTATCTTTTAGGAAATGACAGATCACAGATTGCATTGTGTATAACTCGTGATAACACAATATGTATATGGTCAAATAGGCTACGCTCAATTGCATAACGTATTTCCAATGACTTGGCATACATTCACTTTTACACCTATTGTTACACATCAATGTTTACGAGCCTTGATAGGGTCCAAGTGACTACCTACAACATCGGGTTTATCATGATGTTGCATATATTACTTTTAGCATACATCCCTCCCCTGCTACACTCCACTTATCTCTCGATACAAGTTAGCCACTTCCCACCTACGTATAAGTGTCAAGGACACATCATATTGGATCATTCCCCCTCTACACCTTTTATTCAGGAGAGTTAGGCCTCTTTAGAACTATACTGTATATTCTCAATACGGCCGTCTCTGGGTTTGACACCTCTCCGACAGTAAATTCTAGATTCTCATATAACGTCTTGCAAACAACCATTCCATAGGAGCTTTACTATGAGATAGAATAGCTGGACTATTCTGCCTCTGGAGTCGAGTTTTAAAGGAAGTTGAAGGAACATAGATCAATACATACATATGGGCATATATGAAACACACCTGACACTTCTCTTCTTCTCTGCCTAATTTTTTGACTCTGTTCCTCTATAATTTTGTTTCTAATTCAACAGTTTAGAAACTCTATATTAATCTTTTTTCTTCTGAAACCCCCTTGTCCCCCTCTATCACTACCCCTGCCCCCCTCTTCCCCCCCCTCCTTTTTTTTTTTTTTCTCTCTCTTCGCCTTCCCCTTCCTCTCCTTGCCTAAACGATACGTATCGGGTACACTTACAGCCCTCAAGCAACCGGTTTGTGTAGATTTCATAATGGCTGATAACCACGCATCTAAACAGTCATTTCGCACACTTTCCGTGGCCTCTCTCAACGCAAGGGGCCTAAATGTGCCTGAAAAAAACGCTCGCAACTACTCACTTATATGAAAAGCCTACGTGCAGATGTGATCTTTGTCCAAGAAACTCATTTTCGAGCAGACCAAGTCCCTAGATTCTCAAATGTTCACTATCCCACGGCATACCATTCAGTTAATGCGGAGGTAAAAGCCAAGGGGGTATCCATTTTGCTTTCTAAAACGCTCCTGTTTGAACTTACTGAGTCTCTTGAAGATCCCGAGGGAAGGTTCCTTTTTCTCAAAGGTACCCTCTTTAATAAACCACTTACCCTAGTCAATATTTATAGTCCCAATACTGCACAAGTAAGCTTTTTTCGTAAAATTACCAAGTTACTTGCTACATTTCAATCGGGTATCTTGATTCTGGGAGGCGATTTTAATGTAGCTCTGAACCCACTGGAAGATACTTCCTCGGGTTTTTTCCTCCATACCGTTCCAAGCACTCAAACAAATTAAAATTGAATTGAAAGACCTCCTCCTACATGATACCTGGCGTACTCTTCACCCTTCGGACAGAGATTATACCTTTTACTCTGCTCCTCACAAACGCCACTCTAGAATCGACTATTTCTTTCTCTCGCAAAAAGATTTAAATACCTTGAAGTCTGCCTCGATCGAACCAAAGATCTCTCTCAGATCACCACCCGATTATGATAACTTTGCAATTCCTGGATACACCAGGCATATCCAAAATATGGAGACTGGATCCATTTCTCCTTACGGATTCATCAGTTACCCTCCAGATCCGTGATTCTTTGACAAACTACTTTCGAGAAAATACATCCTTGGAAACGACCCCTCTCATACGGTGGGAAGCGCACAAATGTGTGATACGTGGACTTATAATGTCAATCTCAGCTGCGCGAAAACGTCTGGCTCAAGCATCATTTTATTCTTTATTGCATAAAGTTCGTACACTTGAGTGCTCACTAAACGATCTATAGCCTTAAGATCGGCTACTGAACTAGATCAAGCACGAAAACAACTCTGCGATATCGTAGAAAAGAAAACTAAACGTAATTTTACTCTACAACAGAAACTTTTCTATGAACATGGAAATAAGAGTGGCAAATTTCTAGCCCGGGCGCTACAATCTAAAAGGGCAGCTCGGCACATTTACCAGCTCCATTCCAAGTATGGACGCCTACTGAAAACATCGTCGGGAAATTGCGGCGGAATTTGAAAGAGTTTTACTCTAACCTATACAACTTACCTTTACCGCCCAAACCAACAGGTGACATTAGGCCACGTAAGACCATTATACAGGCCTTCCTCACGCAATATCTCCCCAAACCAGTTTCGAGGGCACAAGCGAAAGAATTAGAGGGAGCTCTGACGCTACGGGAACTTACAACAAGCTATTACGCAGTTGAAACCTGGTAAAAGCCCAGGACCAGATGGCTTTATCAAACTCTTACTACAAATTCTTTTCTTGACATTTTAGCGCTTCCATTTCTACAGGCCTTCAACACATTAGACACGCCAGACAATCCATGAGCCATCTTTCGGAGGCCCACATTACGGTTATACCCAAAGAGAATAAGGACCAAACTTCTACAGCGAATTATCGTCGATTTCGCTATTAAATGTTGATCTAAAGATCTTTTGCTAAAATTCTGGCTAACCGTTTACTACCTGTTATAGAATCCATCATATCTCCGGACCAGGTGGGCTTTGTTCCGGCAGAGAGGCCAGAGGATAACACAATTAGGGCCATTAATATACATCATTGGCTACTTCAAAAGCGACAGCCTGGATTTTTATCTCTTTAGATGCCGAAAAGGCTGTTTGACAGACTAGCATGGATTACCTGGAGGCAGTTTTGATTGGCCTGGGACTGCCTTTGCGCTTTTTGACTTTATTATGTCTCTATATATAGCCCCCACAGCGCGAGATTGTGCGCGTTAATGGTCGCCTTTTTCGGACTCCTTCACAATTGGCAACGGGACCCAGAACAGGGATGCCCCTTATCACCCCTCCTTATTTATCCTTACATTGGAACCTTTATTGAATTGCATTAAAGATAATGCTAACATCAAGGGGATTTTGATCAATGGCAAACTACATAAAGTGGCAGCCTTTGCTGATGACATACTTCTTTTCCTAACAGACCCACATATCACGTTACCGAACTTGCTACAAAATTTCAAACTATTTCAGTACTTGGCTAACTTTAAAATCAATTTTTCTAAATCTCAAGCACTTAATGTCTCATTAACTCCGGATGTGATGAAACAAGCGACATCAAATTTTCCTTTTACCTGGCAACGTGAAGCTATCACTTATTTAGGAATCCAATTACCAACACATCTTTCGGAATTATATACAAAAAATTTTCTACCCCTCTTACGTGACATCTCCAAAGACCTAACAGACATGGAATAAACCCTGGTTTTCTTGGTTTGGTAGGGCGGCTATACTAAAGATGAACGTGCTCCCCAGAATATTATATCTATTGCAGACAATACCAATTCAATTACCAAACTCATTCTTCAAATCCTATAGAACGCTCTGTACCTCCTTTCTTTGGTATAATAAACACCCAAGAATTAGCTTGGCCCAACTTACCATGCCCAAGAAGAGTGGAGGTATTGGACTTCCAGATATTAACCATTATTAAAGGTCCTGTCACCTAGCCAGAATAGTGGACTGGACAACAAACCACACTCGTAAGGTCTGGGTTGGTTTAGAGGCTGATTTCTCAAAGATACCACTCTCCACTCCCTGTGGCTGAAAACCTCTCACGTCCCTTCCGGGTTTCGAGAACACCCACTTATAGGTCCCACTCTATGCTGTAGTGCTCAGTTTTTTGTTCCAGAAAAAAAGAACTTTCTTCCTTTCCGAGCCCTCTTACTCCGATCAAATTGAATCCGGACTTTATTCCAGGGATTTCCTCCGACCTTTCTCACTGGGTATGGCCGTGATGATAATCTCACAGTGGGTCAATTCTTCAAAGATTCTAGCCTCTTATCTAGAGAGGACATTACAAAGGCGTGGCCATCCCTTACACTAACACCGTGGATGTATAGACAAATCCACCATTTTTTTACGTAACTCCCCACACATTTAAAAGACTATTCAAGACCGCTTACTGCATTTGAGAAGCTCTGCTTTACGGACATCAAGAGGCATGTAATAATCCAAGCTATATTCCTATCTTGAAAGTACTAAACACATCTCATTCATGGAAGACCTGTTCAGCTGGCAACGTGACCTACAACTTCAAATCTCACCAGAGGACTGGGACCACATTTATGACCACATGCATAAAGGCTCCATATGTGTCTCTACACAAGAAGGCAATTATAAAATTATTTTCCAGATGGTACAGAGTTCCGTCTGTGATTCATAAATTTGATCCTAACGCCTCAGATCTATGCTGGAGATGTTCCCGGGCAACAGTACTCTTCTACATATCTGGTGGGATTGCCCGCGGCTGCAGCCCTTCTGGAGAAAAGTTTTGGACATAATCACACAAGTAACTACATACACCCTAGACTTTACCCCAGCACAATGTCTACTCCATCACTCCTCACTTTCTGTGAGGACTTATCGTAGGTCGCTTGCTTTACACATGATAAATGCGGCAAGACAGTGTATTCCGGTTCATTGGCGATCAGAATACGTTCCCACCGTGCGAGAGTGGATTCTTAGATCATCAGGATCGCAGAGATGGAGGAGCTGATTTCAGTGGCAAAAGAACACCCCGAGAGATTCAGGAAGACTTGGGCGTGTTGGACTCATTTCCAAACTACCTATACTTATCATTGTCTAATGAAGGAATGAGCGAGAGGAGATTTGGTGACACGGAAACCCCTAGAAAGTACACCTCAGGAATAGTTCCATTGTGGGACTTTAACGAAATTGTATTTCTAAGTAAAGATTGAATCTGTTTCAGCCTGGAAACTGCTAACTGATCTGACTGGTTTTGGTTGTGCCTATTTAGTTATATACCTCATCCTTCCCCCACTCACCTCCCCCCCCCTTTTTTTTTTTTTCTCTCTCTCTCTTCCTCTGTATTCGTCCCCTACGTCCCTCCTCACCCCACTATGATATTTTTCCTCATACTCTTCCTCCATTCCCTTGCTCGTCTCGTTCCCATCTCTTCTTTCTCTCTGTTTCACCTCTTTACCATATTCTAACTAACTATATTTTTCATAAGGTACAGAGTACTTATAGACACACAGGTGTAACAATACTCCTCAAATCTAATCTATAATGTTCAGATACGGAAACCTAAGACATATATGCCTTGAGTTGACACGACTATTGTTTTATACCTCACTGTCCTGTTTTTTGAGATCTCCCTACACAAGGACTAATGTACCCCGTATTTCTATAAATTACATACTGATAACATCATTGCTATGGTTATATACTATGCCTTCCCCTTAGGACTGTACTTCAGGTTGAGCTACGATTTACTTATATGTCCTGAACCCGTCTGCGTTATGGGAGAACATGCTTAAAGACTTGCGCGGACTGCGATCCGTATTTGTTTATGACTTGTTATGCCTTTCAAATTTCAATAAAAAATTTTTTTTGGGGAAAAAAAAAAAAGTAAAGGGCTTTTCCTCTGAAGAAACTCGGAAAACAAAACTATCTGTTTCTATATCCCAACTCAGGCCTAGGCTTCTCTGCAGAAGAAGGGTGTCTGTACCTATGCAAAGATCTTTAAGGTCCTTAGCTCTGTCTGCTACAGGGAAGGCTTCCATTACTCTTTGGCTGTTGGAAGCGATTTTATGAAGACGCAGACTGGATTCTGCCAGCATTTGCTTTGCTTTACTGAGGATGGAAATTGCATCTTCATGCTTGCTAGCAGAAGCGAGTCCATCATCCACGTAGAAATGCCTCAATACAAAGTGTTTGGCTTCTTGTCCATCGAACTCCGCATTTTTCTGGGCAGCCTTTTGCATGCAGTATATAGCGACAGCAGGAGAGGGCCTGTTGCCAAATACGTGCACTTTCATTCTGTACTCGAAAATTTCCTTGTCTATGTCACTGTCTTCATACCAGAGAAAACATAGAAAGTCTCTATGGTCTTCTCTGACAAGAAAGCAATAAAACATTTGTTGCACATCTGCTGTGAAAGCAATGGGTTCTTTTCTGAAGCGCATAAGGACACCTAGCAAAGTATTATTTAAGTCAGGGCCACTTAACAGTACGTTGTTTAAAGAAACTCCTTCATACTCTGCGCTGGAATCAAAAAACTATTCTGACTTGATTAGGTTTGTGTGGATGGTAAACTCCAAACATGGGTAGATACCAGTGTTCCCTATCTATCTCAATTGGTCCTGCAACTTCAGCGTGATCGTTGTCCAGCATCCTTTTAATGAGTTCAGTGAAATCTCTTTTAATAATATTGTTTAAGAATAACATAAATTATTCTTAAACAATATTAATTGTATTTTGGATTTATTTATTAGTAGGCATATTCAGGGTAAGCGCTGCACCAGTTTATATATATTTGCCCATTTAGCTACGGTGCTGCCCCACAGAATTAGCTATCAGCCAGTTATTTCAGACAGATATTGGTCCTTAAAATGATTTTTGGTTGTACAGATGTGTGCACAGACAGGACACATAAGAAAATGGACCCCAGAACTGCAGTCCAAAGAACTCAAGTATGTTGATGTAAACCCAACCACTTACATCTCATAAAAGCTTTAACATGATAGCATTACCTGCAAAGCCTATTTTTATTTCAAAGACTTGTTTTCATGAAAATAGCAGCTGGTGATACTGATATAAAGTCCTTGTCTGGAATCTATGAATGATAGGGTGACAATGCTCTGCCAACAATTTCTCCCTGTATGTCACGTTTACATGCTTTCCTAAAGAATCTGTGCTGATGCACATTGCCCAGACATCTTCCACTGTGGCTGTTCTGCTTCACGCTATTGAACTGTTGTATAACACTAGTCAGTCTAACAATAATTCAGAAGTCATGAAATGTGAGACATCAGATCTGTATGTGTAACGGACCGCCTGACAGCACCTCTATCAGTCCCCTGGTAGAGCCTCCCCAGAGTGCGGAGTCTAAGCACCGAAGCACTTGTTCACCAGGGCCCCTGATGGTGGGGATGGACTTGGAGCGCTCCGGTACCAGGTCGCAACTACCAGGTATCTCCAACAGGGGTAGAGGAGTCTGACAGGGGCTCCAGAGAGCTAGGAGTCTGATGTAAGGGAGACTAGTGATCCCTGCGGGGTGGGTGGATGGATGAGCTAAATCAGAGTCATGCAGGCTGGGTCGGTAACAAGCGGATCGGTAAGGTACAAAACGGTAGGCAAAGGATAGTCGGGTCACACGCAGGGTCAATACCAGGAGGTCAGATCTAAATGGGAACATCCAGGAGCAGAGTCAGGCAAGCCAAGGGGTCAGGACGGGAGAAGGCAACAAGGTCAAACAATCCAGATCAGAAGTACTCACACACAGGTAACAGGATACAAAGACCATTCGGCAACAAGTGTCTGTGCAGGGCTAGTTTAAATAGCCCGCCCTGCACCTGACAGGCGTAGCCTGGGTCCCAGTGCCTGCCTAGTACTGTCCAGACGACGGGTGCGCCTGGGTCCTAGTGCCCTGCCACCTATACGTCTCGGCAGACACCTACGCATGTGTAGACCCATGCGTCGCGATGGTTCCTGGCAGTATGTATTCTTTGTTCTGAATAACTTTGTAAAACTACAACATAAACACAAACAAAACATATGTGTCAGTACATTAAACATTATACAACAGCTTCATCCCATCAGTGAGTGTACTCACGGACAATTCCATCATAAGTCCAGGAATAGCTCAGACCTCCACTGTATGCTACTTGCTAGTTTCAGAAGCAGTCATGAAATGGAGGATAGGAAGTTCCAGGTTAAAGGTTACTGTCTCTATGTGAAAATTACCACTTCCTGTCAAGTCCTGATATAACTAGGCATAATAACTAACGACTAGATGGCAGCAACATCACATAACATTGCAGTGTAATCCATTACAGCACTGTTAACAACCGCCTGGTGGTGCCTCTAGTAGTCCACAGGACAGGATTCCCCAGAGTGCGGAGTCTAAGCCCCAGTCTGCTTGTTCACCAGGGCCCCTGATGGTGGGGATGGACTTGGAGCAGACTGGAATCAGGTCACGGCCCCTGAGTACACCTGCCCGAGGTAGGGGTCTGTGCAGGTGGAGAGCCTGACGTGAAGAGGCAGAAGGCGGAAGCAGGGATGGCTGGATCTGTGCTGAATCGATGGATGAGCATGGTCAAACAGGCCGGTCGGTAACAGTGGAGGCAGTGTAGTACAAGGCAGCAGGCAGAAGAATACTCAGGTCACTCACCGGGGTCGGTACCAGTAGTTCAGATCAGGTAGGGATATCCAGAAGAGAGGTCAAAACTAGCCAGGGGTCAGAGCAGGAGAAATCAGCAGGTGTCAGGTCCAGGCAGGTCAGCAACAAATCTCAAACAGCAGGAATACAGGAACACGGGAATAAGACCATACAGCAATGAGTGTCAGGGCAGGTTTAAATAGTGCGCCCTGCCCTGCCATTGGTGCCAGGCGAGCAGCCGAGATAGCGAGTGCGCATGTGCGGCCGCCGCCATCCAGGTCTCAGAGTTTGCTGGATCGCGCATGCGTGGAGTCATTCCCTGACATTGCCCCCCCCCACGGGCATCCTCTGGATCCTCTGCCCAACCGATCTCTCCCCCTTGGGTGGCTATGATAGAACTCCCTGACCAGTCTAGGGGCGTGGACATTTTGGGCTGGTTCCCATGAATTTTCTTCAGGACTATAGCCCTTCCACTTGATCAGGAACTGTGTCTGGCCGCCTCTTCTCAACCTCAAATTCCTCTTGTTCGTTGATGGTTATAGGTTCCGGTGGCCTGGACCTACGATCCGGGAAGGGATCTGGCATTGCTGGCTTCAGTAGCGACACGTGAAACACTGGGTGAATCTTGAAGGTTCCTGGGAGTGCCAGCTCGTATGCCACCTCATTGATTCTTCGCTTCACTCGGAATGGGCCCATAAATTTCAGCCTCAGCTTTTTCAAAGGACAAGACAACCTTAAATTGGTAGTGGCTAACCAGACCTGATCTCCTGGTTGCAAGCTTAGCTCCCCTCTTCTTTTCCTGTCGAAGGCCCTCTTACTGTCTTCCTGGGCCTTCGTAATGGCTTCTTGAAGTACCTTTTTATTGGCGGAGAAGAAATCCAGCAAATTCTGTGTAGCCGGAACCGGGCTTTCCGGAATCAGGTTAGGTAAAAACGTGGGGGAGAAACCCGTAATTAGCGAAGAATGGGGATTGCCCCGTAGCATAATGATTTGCGTTATTGTACGCGAACTCCGTCAATGGCAAGAGTGCCAGCCAGTCGTTTTGAAGAAAGGACGTGTAGCATCTCAAGTACTGCTCCAGCGTCTGGTTTTTCCTTTCTGTCTGCCCATTCGTCTGTGGATGGTAGGCCAAAGAAAGGGACAGCTTAAACCCCAGGACTTCGCATAATGCCCTCCAAACTTTCGAGGTAAATTGGACCCCCCGGTTCGAGACGATGTCTTCTGGAATCCCATGAAGCTTGACTACTTCTTTTACAAAGATCTGTGCTGTTTCCATAGCCGAAGGCGTACTCTTTAGTGGCAAAAAATGGGCCATTTTTGACAATCAATCAACGACCACAAAAATTGCTGAATGGCCTTGGGATGAAGTCCATCGAGAACATCTGCCATAGTCGATCTGGTATTGGCAATGGTCGTAATAGGCCCCAAGCCTTACATCTGGTGGGTTTATTCCATTGACACTTGGCGCATGCCTATACATAAAGTTCGCAGTCTTTTGCCATGTTTGGCCACCAGAATGTCTGCTGGAGTAGTTCCAAGGTTTTGGCTGTTCCAACATGGCCTGCCAGAAGGTGATCGTGACAGTGCCCTAGAACTAGGGTTCGGACCTCCTCAGGTACCACAATTTGCCCTTCTTTCCAAAAGAGGCCCTCCTTGCTCTGTAGAGATACCCCGGACGGACTTGGCATTTCCCTGGATGCAGTCTCTAATCTAGAGCGTAGTTCTGTTTGGAGGGCGAGAAAGTTTCCCGTGGACAGGATAGTGTCAGGTTTGGGGATTCCTTCTGGGTTCTCAAACATACATGATAGAGCATCAGGCTTTGTATTCTTGGACCCAGGTCTGTACGTGATGTGGAACACAAATCTGGAAAAGAAGAGTGCCCATCTTGCTTGGTGTGGTCTCAGATGTTTGGCGGTCCTCAGGTATTCCAGATTCTTATGATCCGTGAAAATCAGGATTGGATGTGTGGCGCCTTCCAGCAGATACAGTACCTCCACTCCTCCAGTGCTGTCTTGATAGCCAGGAGTTCCCAGTCTCAAATGTCATAGTTTCTCTCTGCCAGCGTAAGTTTCCTTGAGAAGAATGCCACTGGGTGCATCAGTTCCTTGGCACATTTTCTCTGGGATAGAATGGCCCCTACTGCGTTCTCCGAAGCATCCACCTCCAGGATATAAGGCAGAGAGGAGTCAGGATGACTAAGGATCGGGGCAGAAGTAAACAGTTCCTTTAAAGTCCCAAAAGCTGCTTGGGCCTCGGGTGTCCACTGGAAACGGGTCCCCTGCTTGGTGAGCTGGGTAATGGGAGACACAAGGCCCGAGAAGTTCTTGATGAACTTCCTGTAAAAGTTTGCAAATCCAATAAAGTGTTGTACGCCCTTCTTGTCCGTACTGGCCATTCTAAAATTGCCGATACCTTCTGGGGATCAATCGCAACCCCCGTGGTGGAGAGAATCAGCCTCAAAAAGGTAATGCTGCGCTGCTCAAAGCTGCACTTGTCAGCTTTAGCATACAACCCATTTTGGCACAACCGTTCCAATACACTTTTGACATGACCCCTATGGTCATCAAGAGAAGGGGAGAAAATCAGAATGTCGTCCAAGTAAATCACCACAAAGACGTCCAGATAGTCTCGGAATATGTCATTGATAAAGTGTTGGAATGTTGCCGGAGCATTGCACAGTCCGAAGGGCATGACAAGGTTTTCAAAGTGCCCAAAACACGTGCGGAAGGCGGTCTTCCATTCGTCTCCCTCCCTTATGCGAACCAAGTTATATGCGCCCCTCAAATCTAGCTTGGTGAATACGACTGCTGTCTTTAGTCTTTGGAGTAGTTCTGGAACCAAGGGTAGGGGGTAATGATTCTTTATGGTAATTTTGTTTAGGTCCCGATAATAGATACAGGGCCTTAGAGACTTATCCTTTTTCTCCACAAAAAAGATTCCTGCTCCGGCTGGTGATGTAGAGGGGCAGATAAACCCCTTCTGAAGGCTATCATCTAGGTATTCCTTGAGGACCCCTAATTCCCGCTCTGATAGGGGGAATATTCATCCAAAAGGGATCTCCGATCCAGGTAGGAGGTCGATGGGGCAGTCATAGGTTCGGTGAGGAGGGAGAGTGTCAGCCCCCCTTTTACTAAATACATCCAAGTAGTCGTGGTAGGCTGGGGGAATAACCTGGATGAGCTCGGCGTCCCTGTCAACACATAGGAGAGATTGAGGAGCTAAAGTGGTCGGGGCGTGACAATGAGTCTGACAGTAGGATAATGGGAACTGGATAGAACCAGTTTCCCAATCAATCTGGGGATTGTGTGCCCGTAAACAGGGGAGTCCCAGGATTACTGGGAACAGGGGGGATGCAATAGCATCCAAACGGAAGAACTCCCGATGATGGTTAGCCACCGTGGTACAGATAGGTGGGGTCTCCCAGTCCACTAGCCCTGACTTGATGCGTGACCCGTCAGCCAAGAAGATGTTAAGCCCCCGTTCCTTGGTTTGGAGGGGGATCCTCTGTTGGCTAGCAAATTTTAAGTCTACAAAACATGCCCCGAAGTCAATAATTGCCGTTGCCGACACGTTTCTCCCAGGCAGCTGAAAGGAAATGGGCACGGCTAGGTAATTAGCATGGTTACCACATTTAGAGGCTACAGTGGAAAAAACGGCATCGCACTTACCCCGTTTTGCTGGGCAAGAACATACCATGTGACCTGCCTCCCCGCAGTAGAGACATAAGTTGTGTGCCCGTTGCCTTTGGCGTTCCTCCACTGATAGTGCTGGTCGTGCCAACCCGAGCTGCATTGGTTCAGGCATCTTTTCAGGTATCAAGTTCTGGCTTCCTCCTGGCGGAGTCTGGACTGGAGCACGGAGAAGTACCCATGTGGGTCTCTGCCCTGGGTTAAACCTTTCTAACCTGCATTCCCGCAGTCTGCGGTCAATCTGTATGGCCAAGGTGATGAGATCCTCCAAGGAGTCAGGTAGGCCAACCCTGGCTAGCTCATCCTTAAGGGACTCTGACAGACCTATGCGGAACTGGTGGTGTAATGCGGCATCATTCCATTTGGTGTCCCCCATCCAACATCTGAACTCTGATGTGTATTCTTCTGCTGCCCAGCGGCCCTGCCGGAGGGAGTACAAGGCCGATTCCACGGAAGCTGCCCGCTGCGGGTCATCGTATAGTACCGCCATTGCATCGAAGAAGTTGGTCACGGTTTCCAGGTGAGGATCATGGTTCTCCATTAGTTGGTGAGCCCAGCCCTGAGGCTCGTCCTGGAGTAAGGAGATAACAAACCCCACTTTCACCGATTCCGTAGGAAAGGTCCGTGGCTGCAGGCTAAAGTACAGCTGATAGGCATTCTGAAAGGCCCTGAATTTAACTCAATTCCCGTTGAAGCATTGTGTTAATGGCACACAAGTTTTTTGGTGGGGGTAACGTAACTACTGCCCGGTCGGGTGGTTTGGAGGGTTCTCCGATTGCCGAAGGAGCACCCGAGCCCGGGGATGGGGCTGCTGGTGCGGCCAATGTCTGGATCCAGTCCCCTAGGTGGATGTAGCCCTCCTGCAGTGTTTTGACGGCTTTCATAAGTGCCATCAAATGCTGATATCATATCTCCCCCAGTGGGGATGGCCCTCTTCCAGGCTCCGTCATGGCCATATGGTTCTGTTAACAACCGTCTGGCAGTGCCTCTAGTAGTCCACAGGACAGGATTCCCCAAAGCGCAGAGTCTAAGCCCCAGTCTGCTTGTTCACCAGGGCCCCTGATGGTGGGGATGGACTTGGAGCAGACTGGAACCAGGTCGCGGCCCCTGAGTACACCTGCCCGAGGTAGAGGAATCTGCCGGGGGTCTGTGCAGGTGGAGAGCCTGACGTGAAGAGGCAGAAGGCAGAAGCAGGGATGGCTGGATCCGTGCCGGATGGATGGATGAGCGTGGTCAAACGGGCCGGGTCGGTAACAGTGGGGTCAGCGTAGTACAAGGCAGCAGGCAGAAGAATACTCAGGTCACTCGCCGGGGTCGGTACCAGTAGTTCAGATCAGGTAGGGATATCCAGAAGAGAGGTCAAAACTAGCCAGGGGTCAGAGCAGGAGAAATCAGCAGGTGTCAGGTCCAGGCAGGTCAGCAACAAATCTCGAACAGAGTGTCAGTGCAGGGCAGGTTTAAATTGTGCGCCCTGCCCTGCCATTGGTGCCAGGCGAGCAGCCGAGATTGCGAGTGCGCATGCGCGGCCCGCCGCCGTCCAGGTCTCAGTGTCCACCGGATCGAATGGAACGGCTCTCTGAGCATGCATGGAGTCACTCGCTGCCGCGGTCCCTGACAAGCACATACATTTATTTTCAACAATATGGTCAGGACAGTTGTCGTCATTTAAAATGGACCTTACCCCTAAAGTAAAATTGCCAGCAAAGGAGATTTTAAATTATAGGATTAGCTGAAAAAAAAGAAAAAATATATATTTTTTATTTTTAAATTGTAATTTTTTATTAAGGGTCAATGCCCAAATTTTTAAACAGAGCACAGTTACAACAATAACACGTTATGTGTAAACGTTGCAATGACAGAAATCTATCATTAGCATAGAAGAGAACAAAATCAAGGAAAACATGAACACAAGTGAACAGCATGTCAGTCAGTACAATTCAAGGACATGAATCATCATAAACCTGCACATCTGTAGACTATGCTAGACTGCATTATTTGTCAAAGGCATATTGTTTGAAAAAGTGCCCAGACTATATAAGAGGAGGGGGGGAGGAAGGAGGTTTACCGAAGGGAGAGTGATCCCTTAGCCCCCAGATAGAGTGAAAAAAATGACCTGAATGTTCACCCACTAGAGCTGTAAGATATTCCATTTCCGCCCACTCTTAAAAGGTGATTTTGTGAGGGGACATCTGCTGATTTCCAAAAATGTGGTATCACCCTTCTGGCGGCTGTCAGAATATGCACTCCTAAACTTTTAGATTGTTTGGGACACCCCTGAAGGGTAAGCCCAGGAAATAATGTAACGGGTCTAGGGGCAAGACAACATTAAGTATTTGTTTTAATACCGTTTTAACCATGGCCCAGTAACCCACTATCTGTGGACAAAACCAAAAAAGGTGTGCCAGTGTGCCCACTCCTTCCATGCATCTCCAGCACTTATCAGACAGATTTGGGTTAATTGCATGGAGCACTACAGGGATCTTATACCAATGCATCAACACTTTATATCAATTTTCTTTGTATACAACACATCGAGATGCTAAAGCTGGCAGCAGAATCCCATATCACCTGCCAACATTTCAAAGGAATTGAACATTGAAGTTCATCCTCCCATTTCCTTATATAACGGTGGGGCTTCTCAACCATAGATTCTTTATTGAGAAGCAGCTTACTGTATATAGAGAGGTGATCAGATGCTGTTGAGAGGGACCTTTAATAGCTATTCTCTCAAAGTCTGTAGGGCGGTGTAACCAGGAGTTCAGGGAGCGGAAAAAGTGCCAAAATTGCAGATAGGTGTATCTGGCCGATACAAGTATTGTGGATTTCCATGTCCTAATCTCCTCAAATGATCGAATTCTATGCAAAGCAGGATTGACCAGATGACGGAGTTGGAATATTTCATTAGATGCCCAAGGGTTCATCCGTGGGTAGGACAAACTATCTGGGAGCTCTGGATTATACAATATGTTCAACAGTGAAGAACACATGGACAGCAATTGCTGCGATTTCACACAAGTTGACCAAATCTTGAGGGTAAATTTCATAGGCTCTAGCAACAGAGGACGGGGAGAGAGAGGCGGTGTGTAATGAAAGGGGCGTAGCAATGAACATGTGTGGATTGGGTAAATATAACTTAATTCGATCTCCACCCATCTATTTTGGGGCTTCAGGGTGAACCATGATAGCATTTGTCTTAGATGAGTAGCTAAATATTATTTAATAATATCTGGTACTCCTAGGCCTCCAGAAGTTCTAGATGACAAAAGAACTGTTCATGCTATCCTGGGTTTTCTGGCATGCCATATAAATCTAAGAAATGCTCGCTGTAAAGTTTGTAGCTGGGCACGGGGATTGCGATTGGTAGGGTCTCAAAAAATAAAGTAGCTTTGGCAAAATTGACATCTTTAAGACAGTTACTCTACCTAAGAAGGATATCTTATGTAAATCCCATTGATTAAGAGGGGCATAGACTTCCCGAAATAATGGGGGGTAATTACCTTCAAATAACTGAGCATAAGTTGGGGTGATTTGGATACCAAGGTATTTAATAGCCGACATGCACCAGTGAAATGGGTAGTTTTGTTGGAGTAGCAAAAGGTCTTGGGGTGGGATATTTAAGGGCATAGCTTCCATCTTTGAAGTGTTTATTTTATAACCAGAAAGATCAGTGAAGGTTTGTAAGAGTTTATACAACGGTGGCAATGATAAGTGAGGTTCAGTTATAGTTAGTAGAATGTCATCTGTAAAAAGTGAAAGTTAGTATTCCTTCTTCTTCACAGTCACTCCTGCTATATCAGGATGTGTCCTGATCATCATCGCTAATGGTCCAAGACATAGTACAAACAGGAGTGGGGACAGAGGGCAGCCTTGTCTAGTTCCGTTTAGCATGGGGAAAGTGTCAGATGTGGTATAGGGGAGTTTAACCTGAGTGGTGGGCCACGAATACAGCCCCGTAATAGCATTGAAAAAAGGCCCTTGAATTCCCACAAGTAGTAGTAATTCAAACATGTAAGGCTATCCCAACTGATCGAACGCCTTCTGGGCATCTAAGCTTAACAATAGTGCCGGCGCTTGTGAGCCATGAAGCACATCTACTAAATTAATGGTACGATGGTATGCCTTGTATTATCCCCTGCCTGTCTCGCCAAGACAAATCCCACTTGATCGTTATGAATAATTCTAGGAAGTTAAAGGGCCAAACGATTTGCTAAGATTTTTGTAAAAAAATTATAATCCATATTTAATAATGCTATAGGTCTGTAATTGGCTGGGGTCCGTACGTTTTTTCCCGGTGTGGGAATGACTGTGATAAGTGAGTGTTGGAATTGTGGATGGGGAATTTCACCGTTCATCAAAGAGGAATACAATTCCAATAAGGTAGGACCAACATCTGCAATAAAATGTTTATGATATGTGTAAGAGAATCTGTCTGGTCCAGGTGCTTTATGTGTCAGTAACTCCTTAAAAGTTGCACATAATTCCTCCATAGTGATAGGTGCTTTTTAGAACTAGTTTATATTCCCTTTTTATTTTGGGGAGCTGAAAGGTTGAAAAAAGGCGTCAAAGGAATCCTTATGACAAGGGGGATGTACATCCGGTGCTAAGCAGTTATAAAGCTTATGATAAAAATCTCCAAACACTTGAGCTATTTGTTGTGGACAGGAAATAGGGACACCATCTGCCTTAAACAGAAATTCAGGAGCGGAAGGTTTATGAGGTTTATTAGCGTAGCGATAACACTTCTGTTTCATCCAAAGCAGTTGCTTTGCGACAGAGCAAGCCTCAAGAGTCTTAAGTTGATCCTTAAGTTGCTTAGATACAGAGTGCATCTATAAGCTTTTTTTTCACATGGGCTAATTTGTTCATAAGGTCAGCTTTTTGGTGGAGCCTAGATTTCTTAAGACGCGAGCTTTACATTATAAAGCGACCTCTAATAAGCTTTGTGCGCTTCCCACAACGTTTACAGAGGCTGACACAGAACCTGTATTAAGTTAAAAAAAATTCACGCAGTGCCTTCGAAATGGAGACATTGACCTCTGCATTTCGTAAAAGTGTGTCGTTTAAGGGCCAATGGCAAGTGCGTGAGTATGATCGATCCAGAAACAGATCTAAAACCAAAAAAGAGTGATCTGACCAGGAGATTGGGACATTGTCGGAACTGACAATCTGTTTAAGTAGGTTAGATGAGAATAAAAAATAGTCTTGTCTGGTGTAGATATGATGTACCGGAGAGAAGGACAAGAACTGTCTGACACTCGGATATTGTATTCTTCAGATGTCAAACAGCCCATATCCCTTTATCCACCGATGGAAGGACACAAACTGTTACATGTTTTGAAGGCAGTTGGCCCCGGAGGGACCTCCTATCGAGCGTAGCTGACATAGATGGACTGAAGACCACCCCGATGATCTTGAAAGGGTGTGATGAACTCAAAAGTGGAGAAATGGTTTCTGTAAAGAATACCAATTGATTATCATTTAGAGTATATACATTAAGGATTGTAAGTTAGGTGTCAAGTACCAGGAGCACAGAGAGAGTGTCAGGGAATGAGAAGATCACTGCGACGCACATGCGTAGGATCCCGACAAGACATACAGGCAGGCGGGCACTAGGACCCAGGGGCGCCTGTCACCAATGACGGCGCCAGGCAGGCACTAGGACCCAGGCACGCCTGTCCGCGACAGGCGGGCTATTTAAACCAGCTCTTGCAATGCTCACATTGCCATATGGTCTTGTTCCTATTGTTTCCTGTTGTCCTGTTTTCCATGAGAGTATCCTGTTGCCGACCCTGCCTGACCCTGATTGCTGCTGATCGTCTCCTGCCCTGACCCCTGGCTCATCTGACCATTCTTCTGCCTGTTCCTATAATCTGACCTCCTGCTGCTGAACCTGGCCTGTGACCTGACCATTCTTTTCCTGCTGCTTTGTTCCGTTCTGCCTCCATTGTTACTGACCCAGCCTGTCTGACTTCGCTGCTGCTTCTCGGTGTGTTCCGTCCATCCATCCTGCACAGATCCATCCGCTGCTGTCTGGGTCTGTTCTGCCTCTCCACATCAGGCACTCATCCTGCTACTTACCACTGACGGTTCCTTCTACTACAGCCTGGTGTACTCAGGGGCCGCGACCTGGTCTCAGTCTGCTCCAAGTCCATCCCCACCATCAGGGGCCCTGGTGAACAAGCAGATTGGGACTTAGACTCCGCGCCCTGGGGAAATTCGGTCTGTGGAGCTCTAGAGCTACCGTCAGTAGGTACCTGACAGAGAGAGCACATGGAGACAGATTGCACAAAACATGACATGCAGGCATTTATTAGGGAGGTTTTTGGGGTACAGACAATAGATTCATTAGTCCACAGATCAACACCAGACAGAGAAACACAGTAAAGTTCTCTGGAAGGCAGTACGTGACCACAGGGGGCGATAGTCCACAGGATTCAATAGGACAGTGGGGTGGAGGTTCATGGGAATTGGGGTTCCTGGGGAGAATTGGGTTCAGTCTTTCAGGCAGTACAGGGTTAGTCCACTTACTGGATGCAGGGAGCAAGACATGGAGGGTTACAGTCCACACAGGCAACACAGGGTCAATCCACACAGACAGCTCCAGGCAGCAGAGTTAAGTCCACCAGGCTCATGGGCAACAAAGGGTTAAGCCCTTCAAGATCACGGGCAACAAAGGGTTAAGTCCTTCAGGATCAAGGGCAACAAAGAGTTAAGTCCGCCAGGCTCATGGACAACAAAGAGATAAGGCCGCCAGACTCACGGGCAACAAAGGGTTAAGTCCTCCAGGCTCATGGGCAACAAAGGGTTAAGTCCTCCAGGATCACTGGCAACAAAGGGTTAAGTCCTCCAGGATCATGGGAAACAAAGGGTTAAGTCCTCACAGGGGAGAGATCCAGGCAGCAGAGGGTTCAGCCACAGTGAGGAGCTCCAGGCAGCAGAGAGTTAACCCCACACAGGGGAGGGATCCAGTGGCAGACTGGTAGGCAGGGGAGCCAGTCAGAGGAGAGGAGAGGGATTGGAGCAATGAGGAGGTTGGCACGGAGCTCAGATCTCACTCACTAACAGCAGGCAGGAGAACAAACCGGACCGGCGCCCTGCTCTGTCTTGAGTACAGAGCCAGGGGCGTTGCTGTTGCTCTGGTAACGGTCCCTGCCCCCCGTGTCTCCAGACCAGCTCAGGGAATGCGGCCTTTGTCCCTGTCAGCACGGAGTGTGGGAAGATGTGCACGAGGAGACAGGGAGGGGGGTGACATGAGGGAGCCTCTATGTGGATTCCCACAGCACGGGGGTTGACTTTCTGGTGCTCAGCCAGGTAAGCAGGATGCTCCCTGGGCAGGGGGCCAGATTGTTGGCAACAGGTGGGTGAGGGGCCGCTGTGGGTGACTGTATTAGGGACAATGAGGACTAGAAGTACCAGCATGGACGGGACAGAAGAGTGAGGGGCTGCTGAGGGGTGGGGGGTGGCAGGCAGCAAACCTGTAGGATTTTGGGGGAAGACCAGCTCCGTGACAACCCCTCCCCCCTCTATTCTACAACTGCCGCCAGGGGAACCTCAACAGGTTCCCGTAGAGGCACTTGTTGACTACATTTATCTACTGGGGGTCCTGCTGATAGGACAGCCCATCTGCATTCTGGTGCTGGCTTTCCCCGTCGGTATTGGATAGTAAAGTTGTAGGGTTGCAAGGCCAGGCTCCAGCCTAAGAGGCAGCCATTATCCCCGGAGACCCGATTCATCCAGGTATGGGAGTTATGGTCCATGAGGATGGTGAACTCCCAGCCATACAAATACAAATAGGGTTGAAGTTTCTTCAATGCCCACACTATGGCCAGGCACTCCTTCTCTATGGTGGCATAGGTGACCTCCCGGTCTAGTAGTTTCCTGCTAAGGAAGGCCACAGGTGCTCCTCCCCCTCCTCAGTTACCTGGCTGAGGACGGTCCCCAAGCCCATAAGTAGAGGTGTCCGTCTGCACGAGGAACCTTCGCTGGTAGTTGGGCGCTGCTAGGATGGGGTCATGGAAAAGGGCCTCTTTCAGCAGGTCAAATGCAGTCTGGCAAGCAGGGGTCCAGGTTACCATCTGGGGCATGGCCTTCTTGTTCAGATCGGTGAGGGCTTCATAATTGTGCTGAAATGGGGAACAAATTTGTGGTAATGGTTAGCAGTGCCCAGAAAAGCCATAACCAATTTCTTAGTCTGAGGGGTGGGCTATTCCCTAATGGCTTCTATTTTAGCCGTTCTGGGCACAGTTTATACCCCCCTCCCATTGCAAAAATATTGCACCTCCGCCATCCCCATCTGGCACTTGTCTGGTCGAATGGCCCCTGCAACTCGGTCCAGGACAAGGCCCACATGCCAGGGGTGGTCTTCCCAGGTTTTGTTGAAGATGGCAATGTTATCAAGGTAGGCGCAGGCAAAGTCATGACAGCCCTGCAGCAGCTGGTCCACTGTGCGCTGGAAGGTTGCAGGGGCATTCTTCATGCCAAAGGGCATGTTGAGAAACTCGAACAAGCCGAAGGGGGTGATGAAGGCGGAGCGCACCTGACCCTCTGCATATAAGGAAATTTGTCAGTAGCTCAAGTCCAGGGTAGTGACATAGCAGGCTCCAGCCAGCCGGCCCAGCAGGTCATCGATATTGGGCATTTGCTAGGCATCACTAACCATGTGGTCATTGAGGCGTCGGTAGTCTACACAAAATCGGATGCTGCCTTTTTTCTTGGGGACAAGAACAACAGGAGAGGCCCAGGGGCTCTGGGAGGACTGAATAATTCCCAGATCCAGTATTTCGTTCAGTTACTGTCTCATAGTGTCCTTAACTGCTTTGGGGACAGGATATGGAGCTTGTTGGAGGGGCCGGGTTCCCAGGGTCTCCACATGGTGAGTGGTGATAGTGTTTCTTTCCAGGCCGGGCAGAAAAAGTGGAACTGCGCTGGCCCAGGACAGCATTCATGTCCCGGGTTCAGCTGCAGACCCAGGGACACCTGGTGCATGTCAGTTGGATGGCGCGCTGCTTCCAGGAGGTCCGGTACAGCCTCTTCCTCCTCCTCAGAGGGTATTGGACAGACAGCCATAACAAGGGGGTTTCGGTCATGGTACTCCTTGATCATATTGACATGCACCATTTTCTGCCATCTGCCCCAAACATCTAGTCCGAGAACATAGTTAGGGTCATTCACTTTCCTAATGACTCGGAAGGGTCCCTCCCATGTGGATTGCAGTTTGTTCTGGGGATTTGGGGCAATCATGGGACCTGTTGGTTCTCGGTAAACTCCTGGGTGTGGGCCTTGCGGTCATACCATGTCTTTTTCCGGGCCTGGGCTTCTCGGAAATGGTCATCTGCGAGGCTGGTTAGTTGTCCCATCCTTTCACGCAGTTCCAAGATGTAGGAGCCCCCCCGGTATCTGGTAGTTGACCCTCCCAGTATTCTTTCAGTAGGGTCAGGGGGCCGCAGATCTTCCACCATACAGCAGTTCAAAGGGAGAAAATCTGGTAGACTCTTGGGGTACCTCCCAGTAGGCAAAGAGGAGGTGGGGCAGGTATCATTCCCAGTCTAGCTCTAGGTCTACAAAGGCCTGTAGCATGGCCTTCAGGGTCCCGGTGATAGGGGGTTGTTCAGATGGCGCGCACTCCACAGGTCTGCCAGAGGGACTGAACAAGGCCTAACATGAACTGAGTCCCCTGATCTGTGAGGATTTCATCAGGGAAGCCCACTCATGTGAAGACTGCAACCATGGCTTCTGCAACTTTGGGAGCTGTAATGCTGGACAGGGCGACTGCTTCGGGATAAGGAGTAGCATAGTCGACGATGGTCAGGATTTGCTGGGGAGAGCTAAGGGTCCCAGAATGTCCATAGCTACTCCTTAGAACGGCTCCTCAATAATGGGTAGGGGCTGTAGGCCACCCGTTCTTCCATGTCGCTGACAGGTATCATAGATACGGCAGTAGCGAGCTACTGATTGGGACATCCCAGGCCAATCGAAGGCCTGGGCCAACCTCTTTTTCGGCCCATAGCTTTCCCTGATGCCCAGCCATGGTAATGTTGTGGGCAAGGTGTAGCAGTTGGGTCTGGAATTGTTGGCGAAATATCAGCTGTTTAGCCACGGTCTGTGGCTCCCCTTCGGCAATCGGTTTCTACTACTCGGTACAGCAACCTTTTTTTCCTGCACTATCCTTTCGCTGGTTCCCAGACCAGTCAGCCCTACCCGAAGCTTGTCAGAGTAGGGTTCAGTGGCTAAGTCCCCTTGAAACTTGTCCCGGTCCCATGTCACCCCAGTATTGTCAGCAGTTGAAGTTGAGTCACTCACCGCGGGTAGCGGTATTCCGTCCACATGCTGGGGTGCATCCTTCTTCTCAGCAGTTTCCCGGTGGGCTTAACTTTGTGTGACGGCTCCAACAAAGTGACACTGAAGATCGCCCACATCATTCCCAAGAAGCACATCTGCAGCCAGTCCTCCCTTTACCCCCACATTTCAGCATTTAGGCCCCAAGCCATAGTCCAGATTGACAGTAGCACGAGGGATGAAGCATTTGGTGCCCCCTGCTAATTGAATCACTATCCCAGGGCCAGGCTGTAAAGCGTCAGGGTGCACCACTCGGGGGTCCACAATGGTGAGGAAGACCCCTGAGTCTCGGAATCCCACCACCTTTTGTCCATCCACAGTGGCCTCTTCAAAGTGTTTTCTTTGGAGACTCTGGGTAGGGGCTCCCACCGACTGGGGGTGGTCCTTGTCCGGGGGGAGCCAGATCCCAGTCTGAAGGGGGTGGTGGTAAGTCCTCGGAGCCTGGTACAGATCCACATAGTGTATCGGTCGGGGCAAGCTAGGCCAGACAGTCTGTTTTCTAGGCGGGGCAGCTGCCTGGTAGTGCCCAGTCTGTCCACAGCCAAAACACCGCCTATCTAAGGCCAGTCTGGGGCCTTTGCTGCGAGGTGGCTGAACAAGGTGGGAGTAGGGGCCATGGCGCTGCCAGGGTTTGGGGGGGCCATCTGGCAATGGGGAGGTGTGTAGAGCTCCGGTGCAAGATTGGGCAACCTGGCAGCTTGGGGTGCCTCAGCAGCAGGCTTCTTCCATTGTGGGTTAATGAGGAAAGCCTCATCCACTAAGGTTGCAGCTTCTTTGAGGGTGGCAGGTTTCTGGTCACACACCCACTGTCAGAGCTCGGGGGGCACTTGAAAAGGAACTGTTCCTTCAGAATGGCCTGGATGATCTGCTCAGGGGAGGTTGCCTTCTCCCCTTCCAGCCACCGGCAACAGCCTACCAACAACTTGTGTGCAAACATTTTGAAGGAGGCCTCTTGGAGGCAGGGGGGTAGTACTGACCTGGGCCCGATATGACACCAATGAGACCGCATAATAGTACCCCTCTTTTTATCTCCTCATAGTTCAGTTTCTCGAGGGGGTCCATCATTCGGTAAGCCTCAGCAGCCCCTCCGTCAAGCAGCACTACCACATGGCGAGTCCAGTCTGTGGGTGGGACCTCCAGTAGTTCACATTGGTATTCAAAGTCCTGGAAGAACCCTTCCACATCTCCAGTGTGCTCTTGGTAGGTCTTAAAGTCCTTCCTGGATATTCTCTGGGCCTCCCGTGCCACATGGACAGGTATAGGGGCAGCTGCTTGGTTCTTTGCAGCTTCCCACTCTATTTGTCTCTTTTGAGCCTTTTTCAATGGCTGCCAGCTTCCTTTCTGTGGTAGCATCCTCTAATAGAATGGCCATCTCTTCCTCGTACCAGATAACCCAAAGGCTCCGGCTGCTCGTGCTGTGAAGCTCTGGTCCTTCTTCTCTCAAGACCGCTTGGACCCTGTCTGTGCCCGACTCTTCCAGTCGCCGTTGGCTGGCTTCCTCCAGCATCTGGACCAGCTGATCTTTGTTAAGTCCCTTGTAGTTGAGGCCCAAAGTTCTGGCCTTTTCTTGTAAGCTGGTTGCTGTCCAGTGTTGATATTCCGGGGCCTCTGCTTCAATCGTATACAGACTCTCATCTGCCATCTCGAGTGCTCTCATCCCCCTGCTGCCAACCAGTTGTCAAGTACCAGGGCGCAGAGAGAGAGCACAAGGAGACAGATTGCACGGAACCTGACGTGTGGGCGTGTATTGGGGAGGTTTTCGGGGTACAGACAATAGATCCGTTAGTCCACAGATCAACACCAGACACGGCAACACAGTAAAGTTCTCTGGAAGGCAATATGGAACAACAGGTGGCTGATAGTCCACAGGATTCAATAGGACAGTGGGGTGGAGGTTTTGTCTTTCGGGCAGCATGGGGTTAGTCCACCTACTGGATGCAGGGAGCAGGACATGGAGGGTTACAGTCCACACAGGCAACACAGGGTCAGTCCACACAGGCATCTCCAGGATCATGTGCAACAAAGGGTTAAGTCCACCAGGCTCACGGGCAACAAAGGGTTAAGTCTGCCAGGCTCACGGGCAGCAAAGGGTTAAGTCCGCCAGGCTCACAGGCAGCAAAGGGTTAAGTCCGCCAGGCTCACGGGCAGCAAAGGGTTAAGTCCACCAGGCTCACGGGCAACAAAGGGTTAAGTCTGCCAGGCTCACGGGCAACAAAGGGTTAAGTCCTCACAGGGGAGAGATACAGGCAGCAGGCTCATGACCAGCAGAGGGTTCATCCATCCCCATCCATCCCCAACCTCACCTAACACCCGACCTCCCCTAACAACTAACCTCCTCCACTCCACCCCCACCACTCCATCCCCCACAGCCATCTCCTCCTGTGCCACCTTCCCCTCCCTCCTAGATTGTAAGCTCGAAAGAGCAGGGCCCTCAAACCCCTCGTGCAGTGTATTGTTACTGTCTTCTTTCATGTTCTGTCCCCCTTGCTACTTTACAGCGCTGAGCATACCCTTTGGCGCTATATAAATACTGTATAATAATAATAATAATCCATAGTGAGGAGCTCCAGGCAGCAGAGAATTGACCCCACACAGGGGAGGGATCCAGCAGCAGACTGGCAGGCAGGGGAGCCAGTCAGAGGAAAGGAGAGGGATTGGAGCAATGAGGCCTGAGACCTCACTCACTAAAAGCAGGCAGGAAAACTTAACGGACCGGCGCCTTGCTGTCTTAAGTACAGAGCTGGGTTCATTGCCGTTGCTGTGGTAACCTGAGACTTAGCATCGGGTTACCATGGCAATGGGCCCCACTCCCCACATCTCCAGACCTGCACAGGAAAAAGTGGCTTTTGTCCCTGTTAGGCACTGAGAGTGGGAAGATGTGCATGAGGGGACAGGGAGGCTTCATGTGCATTCCCACAGCAGGGGGGCTGACTTTCTGGTGCTCGACCAGGGAAGCAGGATGCTCCCTCAGCAGGGGGCCAGATTGCCGGTGACAGGAGGGTGAGGGGCTGCTGGGGGTGACTGTATTAGGGACAATGCATGGACTTTACAGAAGAGTGAGGGGCTGCTGAGGGGTGGTCGTGTGGCAGGCAGCAAACCTGTAGGATGGGCGGGGGAAGACCAGCTCCGTGACACCCCTATAGTGATAGAATGATCTATATAGAGGAATCAGGACCTCCTTCCTCCTGCCAGTGACCATTCTAGTGATATAAAGATCTATATAGAGAAATCAGGAACTCCTTCCTCCTGCCGGTGACCCCTCTAGTAATATAACAATCTATATAGAAGAATTAGGACCTCCTTCCTCTTGTGATATATACACTGTATATCTATTTAGAGGAATCAGGACCTCCTTCTTCCTGCCGGTGACCACAGGACCTCCTTCTTCCTGCTGGTGATCCCTCTAGTGATATAAAGATCTATATAGAGGAATCACGACCTCTTGCCGGTGACCCCTCTAGTGATATAAAGATATATATAGGAATCAGTACCTCCTTCTTCCTGCCGGTGATCCCTCTAATAATATATAGATCTATATAGAGGAATCAGGACCTCCTTCCTCCTGCTGATGACCCCTCTAGTGATGCATCCTCTGACCACCACCTCCTCACGTTTTTTTTTCATCTCCCCCTCCTCTAGCTCCCCCTCCCCCAAGCGCCAATCAACCTCCGCAACCTAAACCCAGCCCATCTCCACTCGGCAGCTGACCGTCTGTACGACAGTACCCTTCCACTGTCATGCCCTGGCCACTACTACATACAACGACTCACTTTCAGTTGCCCTAGACTCCCTGGCACCCCTATCCATGCGTAACTTCAGACCCCGACCGCTCCAACCCTGGCAGAATGACCATACAAAATGTCTCAAACGACGGAGTCGCGCGCTGGAGCGATTATGGCGCAAAACCAGATCCCCTCATGCGTTCTCCCTCTACAAATCTGCCTTCCTCCTCTACACACCTCCTCCCTCCATGCCGCCAAGCAAGCCTATTTTGTTACCCTCATCAACACCCTCTCCACCTGTCCTCGCCAGCTCTTCTCCATCCCTGCTCTCTCCCCCCCCACCCCTCCACTCAGTGCCTCACTCACCGTCCACGAGATTGCCAATCACTTCCAAAACAAGACTGACGCAATCCATAAGGACATTGTCAATTCACAATCTACCTCTCCACCTAGCCTCCCTCCCTCCATCACCCCTTCAACTCTCCCCTTCTCTGACCTCGCAACCGCCCTGCCCCCCACCACACCTAACATACAGCACACTACAACCTCCCCAACACTCCGCTCCTTCAGCCCTGCTACCAGCCACTGAGGAGGTCACTAAGGTCTTCTCTGAAGCCCGCCTCACTACTTGCCCCCTGGACCCTATCCCCTCACAACTCCTCCAGTCACCCCTCTCCTCCATCATTCGCTCCCTCACCCACATCTTCAATCTCTCCCTCTCTACCGGCACCTTCCCCCCCCACCCTAAAGCACGCACACATCACTCCCATACTCAAAAAACCCTCCCTTGACCCCACGGACCTAAGCAACCTTAGACCCATCTCCCTGCTGCCATTCACTTCCAAGCTCCTTGAGCGCTTAGCCTACAATCGCCTAAGCGCCCACCTCACTGTTAACAACTTCCTTGATCTACTACAGTCTGGCTTCCGTCCCCTACACTCCACCGAAAACCGCCCTACTTAAAAATCACTAATGACCTACTAACCTCCAAAGCTAATGGCCACTACTCAGTCCTCCTGCTCCTCGACCTCTCCGCGGCCTTCGACACAGTTGACCACCCTCTCCTCCTTACTAAACTGAACTCCTTTGGCATCAGGGACTCTGCTCTCTCCTGGTCTCCTCCTACCTATCCCAACACTCCTTCAGCATTACCTACAATGCTGTCACCTCCCCCTCTCTGTTGTGTCCCCCAGGGCTCTGTCCTTGGACCCCTCCTCTTCTCCATCTACACCTCCTCCCTTGGCAAACTGATACACTCTCACGGCTTCAACTATCACCTCTATGTTGACGACACACACATTTACCTCTCCACCCCTCACTTCACCCCCTCACTTTCTGCCCACATCGTCCACCTCCTGAACAACATATCAGACTGGATGTCGCTCCATTTCCTCAAGTTAAACCTGTCCAAATCCGAGCTCCTAGTCTCCCCCCAGCCCGCACCCCCCCCGCCTATCCTCTCCATCACTACTAGCAACGCCACCATCAATCCCACCCCCACACGCCCAAGTCCTAGGTGTCACCCTGGACTCCCACCTCTCCTTCCAACCTCATGTCCAATCGTTATCAAAGTCATGCAGGCTCCACCTCCGCAAAATCTCCAGGATACGTACGTTCCTCACCCCAGATGCTACTAAACAATTTGTACACTCCCTTGTTATCTCACGCCTTGACTACTACTGCAACTCCCTTCTCACTGGCCTCCCCAAACAAATGCTATCCCCATTCCAGTCTATCCTGCACTCAGTGGCTAGCCTCATCCACCTCACCAACCGCTCCACATCTGCCTCCCCCCTCTGCCAATCCCTTCACTGGCTCCTGATTGCCCAACGCATTAAATTCAAACTACTAACACTGACATACAAAGCCAGTCACAACGCTGCCCCAAACTACCTAACCGACCTGATACCCAAATACCACCCTACCTGTGCCCTCCGCTCCTCACAGGACCTCCTACTCTCCAGCTCCCTGGTCTCCTCCTCCCACGCCCGACTGCAGGACTTCTCTAGGACTTCCCCCATCCTCTGGAACTCCCTACCCCAATCCATCAGACTATCACCTACCCTCCTCACTTTCAGGCACACCCTGAAAACCCACCTCTTCAGGGAAGCCTACCCCACCCTCACCTAACAACTGATCTTCCCCACTCCTCCTACCACACTCCATCCCCCACATCCACTTCCTCCTGTACCACTATTCCCTCCCTCCTAGATTGTAAGCTCGAAAGAGCAGGGCCCTCGAACCCCTCGTGTATTGTACTGTACTGATTTGTCTCATGCTCTGTCCCCCCCCGCTATTGCACAGCGCTGAGTAAACCATTTGGCGCTATATAAATACTGTATAATAATAATAATCCTAGAATTCTATTTGCTTTCCCCACTGCCTGGCCACACTGTTTGTGCATTTTGCATAAGGACATTTTGTCCTAAATTTATGAAGGACGAAAAACTAAAGAAATTTTTTTTAAAACTTTCAGTAGTTTTTCATTTTATATTGCAAAAAACAAAAAACACAGTGATGATTAAATATCACCAAAAGAAATCTCTAACTGCCTCAAAAAAATTATTTAAATTTAATTTGGGTACATTGTTGCATGGCTGAGTAGTTGTCATTCAGAGCATGAGAAATGAAAAACGGCCTGGACTGAAAGAGGGGGTTAAACATCCAAAATGGTTGTAATGGAACCAACCCAGATTGTGCTTGAGTATTTCCTTTAGAATACCGTTTCCCCATCTGAACACGAACAGCAGACACCACAGCCGACTATACAAGAATAGACGACACCAGTCTGTCTTTTATTTTTATTTAACTTTTATTATGGAGATTTTCCAATATAAACAAGAACAACATATTTTACAAAGATATTCACATATACCCATTCCATTATACCCCCTAATACCCCCCCACATCCCCCATCCTCTTCCTGATTTATATCCTTTCTCATATGTATCTACTTGACTCTTTATTTCCAACATTGCTCTTCCTCAAACTTACAATTCAAGACTCCCTCCTATCTTCTAATTTTCTACACCAATACCCACCAGTTCCATATCTTTCAGAGGTTTTAAATTTCAACCAACTACACCACGTTTTCCTAAATTTTTCCATTTTATCTTCCTCTATATGACATAACTCCTCCATCCTATAAATATTTTCAACTCTATTTATCCATTCGTTAATTTTTGGAGCTTGAGAACCTGCCAACACTTGGAAATCAGACACTTAGCCACACTAATTTAGATGATAAAGAACCCTGTTTTTTATATATTTTTCACTGAAGGTTCAAAGGTTTTATAGAATAAAATAACTCCAGGGATCTCTCTGTACAATTATCCCACATATGCATTTTTTTTACCCCATTTTCTCTTAAAAAATCCCACCGGGGGGGGCCCCCAAAAAAGGGGGGGGGGGAAATTGGGATCTACTTGTTTTCTGTGACCCAAATTTGGTGTAATATACCATCTAGAAAACATTTTTTAATTCATCTCTACTGGCTCATATTTTTTCACCTTTATGTGTTAATTTAAAAACTTTAAATTTTTTTGCTGTTCATTTAAAAATTTTGGTTTCCCAAACTCCTTTTTTTCCCATTTTTTTCAAGAACCCCCGGGGGATCATTCCTTCTATAGGCATTTAGGGGTCCAAAAAAACCTAGGGGAAATAATATGTTTTGGGGGGGTTTTTTTCAATTAAAAAATTTTTTCAAATGGTTTCAGGGTTCCTTTTACGTCCTCAATGGTTGAAGTGGAAATTTAAAAAAAAAGTGCTTTAGTTGATAATACCCCCACCATCAAATGTGAAAATAAATCTTTTTTTTCCACTTTAAAAAAATTTAAAAAAGGTTGGGGGAAATTTTTCCCCTTAAACAATACATCCTTAAAAGGGGCATTCTTAAACCTTTAAACCCTTTCCCCACAGATATTATCCCTTTCCCCGGGGGGAAATTTCTGTTCCCTCCCAAGGAGGGCATATTTTAATTAAATTTTCAAACCTTTTTTGGCCCAACCAATTTTACCCCAATGCACTTAAAACTTTCCTTGGGGGGCAGTTGGGCTTAATTAATTTAAACATTTTCCGTATTAAAATTTTAAAGGGTTTCAACCGGGTTGCAAAAAAAATATTTTAATTAAAATTGAGAATTAAAATCCAACCCAAAAAAATCGGTTTTGTTTTGGGGTTTTATTTCCAATAAATTTTTGGAAATGGGATAAAAATTGTAAAAAAGGAAACAAATAACCAATCACTCAAAAAAGGTTAAAATTTGTCATAAAGTGCCCAAAAAAATCTTCCCTATATTAGCAAAATGGAAGTCTAATATGATATAAAAAATTTAAAGGGGTGACCCCTTTTTTTTATCTTCTTGTCCCGGGCAGGGTGTGGGAAAGGACAGGTAGGGCCCAGTTTGGGAGGGGAATGCACCCACTGATGACAAACCACCACCAACAAAACCCAAAATCCCTCGGGGGGCGGAGTCTTTAATCCCCCGGCCGCCCTTCACCAGGGGCCCCTGATGGGGGGGATGGACGACGCAAACCCGGAACCAGGTCGCGGCCCCCGAGACACCCCGGGAGCGGTAAAGGCCGCCCCAAAGGCGTGTACGGTGAGAATGACAATAGCGAAACAGACAAAACCGGGTCCCAAAAACAACGGAAAAAAACAGTACAGAAAAGTAACAGAGAATCACAGGTCACGGCCGGGTTCAGCA
>CATNWA010020445.1:0-87500 GCA_951230385.1 Staurois parvus
TGGTGGCCATATTGGTGTAGTCCAGTGTTTCTCAACTCCAGTGTCCTCATGGACCCCCCAACAGGTACTGTATTTCAGGACTTTCCATTATTTTGCCAAGGTGATTTGATCAGTTTCACTGCCTTAGTAATTACCACAGCTGTTTATCTGAGGGAAATCCTGAAAACATGACTGTTGGGGGTCCATGAGAGGACTGGAGTTGAGAAAACACTGGTGTAGTCCAAAGAGGATAATACACCTATCCACCACTCCTAATACCCGATGGTTATCACAGCTAGGCTTCATAGGATTTTTATACTTGTGTTTAATTAACCGAACACATTACTTTGGGGCAAAAGATATATAAAGCTATACTAGGAACCTAAAAAACCGAAAAAAAATAGGATGGATAATGTCCGTTACAGTCTCCCTAAATATGAAAATAGCAATGTCCCTATTAGAGATGAGCGAATTATTCAAAAATTCGATTCAGCTGATTCGCCGAATTCGCGGAAGAAATTTGGTTCGATGCGAATTTATTCGCTGCGAATTTAACTTATTAAAAAAGGGTTTCTAGGCTTCAGAGAGCCTTTATATTAGTGCAGAACACTGTACCTTTAATTTAAATGCCCTTGGAGTCTGCTGGGGAAGAGAAATAATACTGTCAGTCAGTATGACATGCAGATGAGTGCCGTCGATCTTAGAATCACCGCACACTTCACTCATTTGGGCAGTCACGGGGCACAACGAAGAAGAAGAAGAAAAAGAATAAGGAGAAGAAGAAGAAGAAGAATGAAAAGAAGAAAAATGAAAAGAAGAAGAAGAAGAATGAAAAGAAGAATGAAAAAAGAATGAAAAGAAGAAGAAGAAGAATGAAAAGAAGAATGAAAAGAAGAATGAAAAAGAAGAAGAAGAAGAATGAAAAGAAGAAGAAGAAGAATGAAAAGAAGAATGAAAAGAAGAAGAAGAATGAAAAGAAGAATGAAAAGAAGAAGAAGAAGAATGAAAAGAAGAAGGAAAAGAAGAAGAAGAAGAATGAAAAGAAGAAGAAGAATGAAAAGAAGAAGAAGAAGAAGAAGAATGAAAAGAAGAATGAGAAGAGGAATGAGAAGAATGAGAAGAATGAAAAGAAGAATGAAAAAGAAGAAGAAGAATGAAAAGAAGAAGAAGAAGAATGAAAAGAAGAATGAGAAGAGGAATGAAAAGAAGAAGAAGAAGAATGAAAAGAAGAAGAAGAAGAATGAAAAGAAGAAGAAGAATGAAAAGAAGAATGAAAAGAAGAAGAAGAAGAAGAATGAAAAGAAGAATGAGAAGAAGAATGAAAAGAAGAATGAAAAGAAGAAGAATGAAAAGAAGAATGAAAAGAAGAATGAAGAATGAAAGAAGAAGAAGAAGAACGAAAAGAAGAATGAAGAAGAATGTAAAAGGAAGAATGAAAAGAAGAATGAAAAGAAGAAGAAGAAGAATGAAAAGTAGAAGAATGAAAAGAAGAATGAGAAGAAGAATGAAAAGAAAGAATGAAGAAGAATGAAAAGAAGAATGAAATGAAGAAGAAGAAGAATGAAAAGAAGGAAGAAGAATGAAAGAAGAAAAGAAGTTGAGAATGGAATCTATTTGTTTCCGAATAAAAAATGAAAATGGAAAAGAATAGAAGAAGTTTAACCGCTGTAGAATGTGAAGGAACTGAGAGAACTGAAGAAATAGCGGAGCTCTCTGAAAAGGGAGACCTTGAAAAGAAGGGGAAGAATGAGAAGAATGAATGTGAAGAAGAAGAAGAAAGAAGAAGAAGAAGAATGAAAAGAAGAAGAAGAAGAATGAAAAGAAGAAGAATGAAAAGAAGAAGAAGAAGAAGAAGGAGAATGAAAAGAAGAATGAGAAGAAGAATGAGAAGAAGAATGAAAAGAAGAATGAAAAGAAGAATGAGAAGAATGAAAAGAAGAATGAAAAGAAGAAGAAGAAGAATGAAAAAGAAGAAGAAGAAGAATGAAAAGAAGAATGAAAAGAAGAAAGAAGAATGAAAAGAAGAAAATGAAAAGAAGAATGAAAAAGAAGAATGAAAAGAAGAAGAAGAAGAATGAAAAGAAGAATGAGAAGAAGAATGAAAAGAAGAAAAGAAGAAGAAGAAGAATGAAAAGAAGAAAAGAAAATGAAAAGAAGAATGAAAAGAAGAAGAATGAAAAGAAGAAGAAGAAGAATGAAAAGAAGAAGAAAGAAGAATGAAAAGAAGAATGAAAAGAAGAAGAAGAAGAATGAAAAGAAGAAGAAGAAGAATGAAAAGAAGAAGAATGAAGAAGAAGAAGAAGAGAGAAGAAGAATGAAAAGAAGAATGTAAAAGAAGAAGAAGAAGAATGAAGAAGAAGAAGAAAGAAGAATGAAAAGAAGAAGAAGAATGAAAAGAAAGAAGAAGAATGAAAAATGAAGAAGAAGAATGAAAAGAAGAAGAAGAATGAAAAGAAGAAGAATGAAGAAGAAGAAAAAGTGTATGCAGAGAGAAGAATGCTATTTCTGACATGAAAGTTCCTTGAAGAATCGGTTGAAAATTGAATCTAAGAATGAATAAAAGAATCTGAAGAAGAAAATGGAAAAAAAATAGAAGAATGTTTCAAGAATTCTGAAATGTGAAGAAAACTGAGAGAGACTGAAGAAAAGCGGAATGAAAAGAAGAAGAACTTGAAAAGAAGAAGGGAAGAATGAGAAGAATGAAAAGAAGAAATGAAGAAGAAGAAGAAGAAGAATGAAAAGAAGAAGAATGAAAAGAGAATGAAGAATGAAGAAGAAAAGAAGAATGAAAAGAAAGAAGAAGAAGAATGAAAGAAGAAGAATGAAAAGAAGAAGAAGAAGAAAAGAAGAAGAAGAAGAAGAAGAAGAAGAATGAAAAGAAGAAGAAGAATGAAAAGAAGAAGAATGAAAAGAAGAATGAGAAGAAGAATGAAGGAAGAAGACTGAAAAGAAGAAGAAAAGAAGAAAAGAAGAAGAAGATGAAAAGAAGAATGAAAAGAAGAAGAAGAAGAAGAAGAAAAGAAGAAGAAAAAAAAGAAGAAGAAGAAGAATGAAAGAAGATGAAAAGAGAAGAAGAAGAAGAAGAAGAAGAATGAAGAAGAAGAAGAAGAAGAAGAAAAGAAGAATGAGAAGAAGAATGAAGAAGAATGAAAAGAAGAATGAAAAGAAGAATGAAAAGAAGAATGAAAGAAGAATGAAAAGAAGAATGAAAAGAAGAAGAAGAAGAATGAAAAGAAGAAGAAAAGAAGAATGAAGAAGAAGAAGAAGAAGAAGAATGAAAAGAAGAATGAAGAAGAAGAATGAAAAGAAGAAGAAGAAAAGAAGAAGAAGAAGAATGAAAAGAAGAATGAAGAAGAAGAAGAAGAAGAATGAAAAGAAGAAGAAGAAGAATGAAGAAGAAGAATGAAAAGAAGAAGAAGAATGAAAAGAAGAAGAAGAAGAATGAAAAGAAGAATGAAAAGAAGAAGAAGAAGAATGAAGAAGAAGAATGAGAAGAAGAATGAAAGAAGAAGAATGAAGAAGAAGAAGAAGAAAAAGAAAAGAAGAATGAAAAGAAGAAAAGAAGAAGAAGAAGAAGAAGAAAAGAAGAAGAAGAAGAATGAAGAAGAAGAAGAAAAAGAATGAAGAAGAAGAAGAAGAATGAAGAAGAAGAAGAAGAATGAAAAGAAGAAGAAGAAGAAGAAAAAGAAGAATGAAAAGAAGAATGAAGAAGAAAAGAATGAAGAAAAGAAGAAGAAGAAGAATGAAAAAGAAGAACTGAAAAAGAAGAAGAAGAAGAATGAAAGAAGAAGAAGAAGAAGAAGAAAAGAAGAAGAAGAAATGAAGAAGAAGAAGAGAAAAAAGAAGAAAAGAATGAAAAGAAGAAGAAGAAGAAGAAAGAAAAGAAGAAAGAAGAGAAGAATGAAAAGAAGAAGAAGAAGAAGAAGAAGAAGAATGAAAGAAGAAGAAGAATTCCAGTAAGCAAAAAGAAGAAGAGAGAGCTGATTTCTGACAGTTCTCTGACAAGATTACAGAAGAATGAAACATTATCTTATTTGAAGAAGAAATGAAAAGAAGAATCTGAATCCTAAATGGAAAGAAGAAGATAATGAAAAGAAGAAGCTGAAATGTGAAGGAATGAAGACTGTCAGAAATAGCGGAGCTGAAGGGACACTTTTTGCCGGCTGAAGAAGAAGAATGAAAAGAAGAAGAAAAGAAGAATGAAAAGAAGAAAAAAGAAGAATGAAAAGAAAGAAGAAGAAGAATGAAAAGAAGAAGAATGAAAGAAAGAAGAAGAAGAATGAAAAGAAGAAGATGAAGAAGAATGAGAAAGAAGAAGAGAAGAAGAAGAATGAAAAAAGAAGAATGAAGAAGAAGAAGAAGAAGGATGAAGAAGAAGAAGAAAAGAAGAAGAAGAAAAGAAAGAAAAGAAAGAAGAAGAAGAATGAAAAGAAGAAGAAGAAGAATGAAAAGAAGAAGAAGAAGAAGATGAATGAAGAAGAAGAATGAAAAGAAGAAGAAGAAGAATGAAAAAGAAGAAGAATGAAAAGAAGAATGAAAAGAAGAAGAAGAAAGAAGAAGAAGAAGAAGAAGAAGAAGAATGAAGAAGAATGAGAAGAAAGAAAGAAAAGAAGAAGAAGAAGAAAAGAATGAAAAGAAAGAAGAAGAAGAAGAAGAAGAATGAAAAGAATGAAAAGAGAAGAAGAATGAAAAGAAGAATGAAAAGAAGAAGAAAGAAGAAGAAGAAGAAGAAGAATGAAAAGAAGAAGAAAAATGAAAAAGAATGAAAAGAAGAATGAAGAAGAAGAATGAAAAGAAGAATGAAGAAGAAGAAGAAAAGAAGAAGAAGAAGAAAAGAAGAAGAAGAAGAGAAGAAAAAGAAGAAGAAAAGAAGAAGAAGAAGAAGAAAGAAGAAGAAGAAGAAGAAGAATGAAGAAGAAGAAAAGAAGAAGAAGAAGAAGAAGAAGAAGAAGAAGAAGAATGAAAGAAGAAGAAGAAGAAGAAGAAAAGAAAAAGAAGAATGAAAAGAAGAAGAATTCCAGTACAGCAAAAAGTGTATCTGCAAGAGCTCCGCTATTTCTGACAGTTCTCTGACAGTTCCTTCACAGAACATCGGTTGAAACATTGTATCTATTTGTTTCCGAATAAAAACATCTGTATCCTAAATGGAAAGAACAAATAGATACAATGTTTGAAAAACCGCTGTAAGGTGAAAGGAAACTGAAGAAACTGTCAGAAATAGAAGAAGAATCTGCAGGGACAGAATGAAGGCTGTAGAAATGAAAAGAAGAATGATCGGGAAGAAAGAAAGAAGAAGAAGAAGAAAGAAGGAAGAAGAAGAAGAATGAAGAAGAAGAATGAAAAGAAGAATGAAAAGAAGAAAGAAAGAAGAAGGAAGAAGAATGAAGAAGAAGGAAGAAGAAAAGAAGAAAAGAATGAAAAGAAGAATGAGAAGAAGAATGAAGAAGAATGAAAAAGAAGAAGAAGAAAAGAATGAAAAGAAGAAAGAAAAGAAGAAGAAGAAGGAGAATGAAAAGAAGAAGAAGAAGAAAAGAATGAAAAAGAAAAGAATGAAGAAGAAGAATGAAAAGAAGAAGAAGAATGAAAAGAAGAATGAGAAGAAGAATGAAAAAAAAGAAGAAAAGAAGAAGAAGAAGAAGAAGAAGAATGAAAAGAAGAATGAGAAGAAGAATGAAAAGAAGAATGAAAAGAAGAATGAAGAAGAAGAAGAAGAATGAAAAGAAGAATGAAAAGAAGAAGAAGAAAAGAAGAATGAGAAGAAGAAGAAGAAGAATGAAAAGAAGAAAGAAGAATGAAAAGAAGAAGAAGAATGAAAAAGAAGAAGAAGAAGAATGAAAAGAAGAAGAAGAAGAAGAAAGAGAGATGAGAAGAAGAATGAAAAGAAGAATGAAAAGAAGAATGAAAAGAAGAGAAGAAGAAGAAGAAGGAAAGAAGAATGAAAAAAGAAGAAGAAAAGAAGAAGAAGAAGAAGAAAAGAAGAAGAAGAAGAAGAATGAAAAGAAGAATGAAAAGAAGAAGAAGAATGAAAAGAAGAAGAAGAAGAATGAAGAAGAAGAAGAAGAATGAAAAGAAAAGAAAGAATTCCAGTACAGCAAAAAAGTGTATCTGCAGAGAGCTCCGCTATTTCTGACAGTTCTCTGACAGTTCCTTCACATTTACAGCGGTTGAAACATTGTATCTATTTGTTTCCGAATAAAAACATCTGTATCCTAAATGGAAAGAAAAATAGATACAATGTTTCAACCGCTGTAAATGTGAAGGAACTGTCAGAGAACTGTCAGAAATAGCGGAGCTCTCTGCAGGGACAGATTTTTGCCGGCTGAAAAGAAGGGAAGAAGAAGAATGAGAAAGAGAGGATGAAAGGTTTGAAGAAAAGGAATAGAAGGGAAAAGAAGAATGAAAAGAAGAATGAAAAGAAAAGAAGAAGAATGAAAAGAAGAAGAAGAAGAATGAAAAGAAAATGATAAGAAGAATGAAGAATGAAGAAGAAGAAGGAGAATGAAAAGAATGAGAAAGAAGAAGAATGAAAAGAAGAAAAAAGATAAGAAGAGAATGAAAAGAAGAATGAAAGAATGAAAAGAAGAATGGAAAAGAAAGAAGAAGAAGAATGAAAAGAAGATGAAAAGAAAGAAGATTGGAAGAAGAATGGAATGAAGAAGAAGGAATGAAAGTTAAGAAGAAGAAGAAAAATTAAAAGAAGAAAGAAAAAGAAGAAGAAGAAGATTGAAAAGAAGAAGAAAAGAAGAATGAAGAAGAAGAATGAAAGAGGATGAAGAAGAAGAATGAGAAAGAAGAAATGAAAAGAAGAAGAATGAAAAGAAGAAGAGGATGAAGAAGAGATGAAGAAGAAGATGATGAAAAGAAGTGAAGAAGAAGAATGAAGAAGAAGAGAAGAATGAAAAGAAGAAGTGAAGAAGAAGTTGAAAAGAAGAAAGAAGAAGAAAGAATGAAAAGAAGATTGAAGAAGAAGAAGAATGAAGAATGAAAAGAAGAAGAAGAATGAAGAAGAAGAAGAAGAAGAAGAATGAAAAGAAGAAGAATTCCAGTACAGCAAAAAGTGTATCTGCAGAGAGCTCCGCTATTTCTGACAGTTCTCTGACAGTTCCTTCACATTTACATCGGTTTGAAAACATTGTATCTATTTGTTTGAGAATAAAAACATCTGTATGAATGGGACTAAATGGAAACAAATAGATACAATGTTTCTGGGAAAACGCTGTAAATGTGAAGGAACTGTCAGAGAAAGAGAACTGTCAGAAAATAGCGGAGCTCTCTGCAGGTGAAGAAGTGGAAAATGTAAGGATGTAGAAGGGAAGAATGAGAAGAATGAAAAGAAGAATGAAAAGAAGAAGAAGAAGAATGAAAAAGAAGAAGAAGAAGAAGAATGAAAGAAGAAGAAGAAGAGAAAGAAGAATGAAGAAGAAGAAATGAAGAAAAGAAGAAGAATGAAGAAGAAAAGAAGAAGAAGAAGAATGAAAAGAAGAATGAGAAGAAGATGATGAAAAGAAGAATGAAGAAGAATGAAAAGAAGAAGAAGAAGATGAAGAAGAAGAAGAAGAAGAATGAAAAAGAAAAAGGAAGAAGAAGAATGAAAAGAAGAATGAAAAGAAGAAGAAGAATGAAAAGAAGAAGAGAAAATGAAAAGAAGAATGAGAAGAGAATGAAAAGAAGAAGAAGAATGAAAAGAGAAGAAGAAGAAGAATGAAAAGAAGAAGGAGGGAAGATAGAATGAAAAGAAGAATGAAAAGAAGAATTGAAAAAGAAGAAGAAGAATGAAAAGAAGAAGAAGAAGAAGAATGAAAAGAAGGAAGAGAATGAAAAGAAGAAGAAGAAGAATGAAAAGAAGATGAAAAGAAGAAAAAGAAGAAGTAGAATGAAAAGAAGAAGAAGTAGAATGAAAAGAAAAGAAGAAGAAATTGAAAAGAAGAAGAAGAAAGAAAGAATGAAAAGAAGAATGAGAAGAAAAATGAAAAGAAGAATGAAAAGAAGAATGAGAAGAATGAAAAGAAGAATGAAAAGAAGAAGAAGAAGAATGAAAAGAAGAAGAAGAATGAAAAGAAGAAGAAGAAGAAGAATGAAAAGAAGAATGAAAAAGAAGAAGAAGAATGAAAAGAAGAAGAAGAAGAATGAAAAGAAGAAAAGAAGAATGAAAAGAAGATGAATTCCAGTACAGCAAAAAGTGTATCTGCAGAGAGCTCCGCTATTTCTGACAGTTCTCTGACAGTTCCTTCACATTTACAGCGGTTGAAACATTGTATCTATTTGTTTCCGAATAAAAACATCTGTATCCTAAATGTAAACAAATAGATACAATGTTTCAACCGCTGTAAATGTGAAGGAACTGTCAGAGAACTGTCAGAAATAGCGGAGCTCTCTGCAGGGACACTTTTTGCCGGCTGTAGAAGGGATGAAAATCGGCCGATCGGGAAAAATTCGATTCGCGCATCCGAAGTTTGCTAATATTCGGATTCGGTGCGAATCGAATTTTTCCTAATATTCGAAACGAATTCCACTTCGCCAAGTTCGATTCGCTCATCTCTAGTCCCTATGTATTATATATACGTCGGCCATATTTTTGGGTCAAAAGGAACATATAAACATAAATGTGGAACCCATGCCATATCCCCCATAACTCTAATAGAGGATAAAAAACAGTCTATAGGGGGATCATTACACCTACAAGATATATATAAGTTATATGTGTGTATACTGTTATGCTATTAGGACCAGTTAATTATATGATTTTTTTTATAATAATAATAAAAGCATAAATATTTTATTATAATTAGTATAAAAATAAATACGTATGTGCACTGCTATGCTAATGGAAACAATTATATATTTAATTACACGTAATAAAAACATAAATAACATGTTATTATAATTACTTAAAAACAATATATTAGACCTCTATGAAGGACTCTAAAGATATGTCTAGGAGGGGGGAAATATATATGTAAAAAATAAAAAATAAATAAATAAAAAAAATTTAAAAAATAGAAATAAAAAATAGTAAACGGACTAATAATATAGTCCTCAATCCTATATCACTTCCCCCAAAAAATTGGAAAATATAAACTATGAGATGAAGTAATATAAAATTAAATTAATTAGTTTAGTTTCACTTGAATTATTTATTTGTGTGTTCAACATTTTTTTTGATCCATGTATCTGTATTTATTGTTCATTTATAATATTTTAGGTAGCGCTACATCATTTACTTCAGGTTATTTATCTGTCATAAGGTATATGATTAGATGTCAGCAGCTTCCTCAAGTTAGAAGTTTTATTCACTATTAAATTATTAGTATTCACACACAATTGAGTTAGGAGCGCAGGAGGTTCACACCATTAAAGTTAGCTGATCTACATCAATAGGCAGCTGTTATATCCAATTTTCCTCCTCTGGATCACATTTAGCTGCTTTTTCCCTGACCGGGACATTCTACAGCCACACATATCTATTTAGGATGGCTCAAATGCAACCTATCCAGTGGAATTACTAGTTAGTTGTTTTTCTATGCCTACCATACCAGTGTCTATCCTGGTCTGTACTACAGTTCAGAGTTCTATGGTTCATTCAGCATATTTTGACACAAGTTGAACATCGGATGGGGGGGATATATTAATATAGCAGCTGCATTTCTTTTTAAGTGGTCACCTTTCTCTTTTATGTATCTCTTCACTATCTATGCCTGTCCCTCTATTCTCAGAGCTCTCAGTTCAATTGATAGAATATGATCAATAATGAAATATATTATGTATAAATGTTACTTGGTCCACTAGATCCATAGACATGACCTTTGACTCAGAAAATTCTTGTGTTATATATTTTAAATCAATAAAGGTTATTAATGCAGTCAATGACCTCTGTCAATACTTAAATTATAGTGGGTTTTCTTGATGCTTTTATTATTTGGGTCTGAGATGTAAACCAAAGAAATTCTTTTTTATGTGAGGAATATTTCTGATATTGGAGTCAGTGGTGTGCTCTCCTCCCCTTATTTATATATACACTTACAAGATTTAAGCCTGGTAGGATCATTTTTTCTTTTTAATTTTTTTGCCTCATGAAAAAGCACATCAATTTATATTAGAAAGTTACCATTAGTAACATAGGATACTAAACATAGAAAGTGAATGTCAGGACAAACACAAAACTGAACAAAGATAGCATAAACAAAGTGTGACCAACCTGTATCAAAGAGGAGAGAATAAAATAGTTATTGCTCACTTGCATTACAAGTTTAATGTGAGCTTGTTGTTATTAACTGCTTCCCATCCGGCCTATAGCAGAAGTACTGTTACAGGGTGGCACGGGTGCACACAATCACATATATAAATACATATATATATAAACGTGATTTTGTACTTCTGGGTAGGGGCCCCTGTTTGTGAACACAGCTGACATTCACCGGGTCCCAGCCGAGCATCTCTGACGGGGGGGGGGGGGGGGTGAGAACTGTTTGTAAAGAGCCATGCAAAACAGCCATGCAAAGCAGTGTGCTTACAGTGAAGCACAAGCACACAGCCCCACAGTAAAACACACACAGCACACAGTTAACCCTTTGATCACCCCACATCACCCCTTCCTGTCCAGTGTCATTAGTACAGCGTCATTGCTTTTTTTTTTGCACTGATCACTGTATTGGTGTCACTGGGGATGTCAGTGACACCAAGTTAGTTCACCCCCAGTGTCAGAATGCCTTTCGCAGTCCCGCTATAAGCTGCTAATCGCAGCCATTACTAGTAATAATAACAAATAAAAAAAAAACATTATATATACCACCATGTGTAAATGCTATAAATTTCACATAAACCAATTAATTTACACGTATTGGGATTTGTTTTAGCAAAGACATGTAGCAGAATACATTTTTTTTGGCCTCAATTTATGATGAAATTTGATTTTTAAATTTTTTTACTGGACATGTTTAACCTCCCTAGCGGTATGATTATTTCATATTTTTGGTGCTGAAAGCGGTACAATTATTTTGCATGGAAATATGTAGTTTTTTTTTTATTGTAGGCTGTAATTTTTAGGAATAACTCACTGAAATCTGTCTGAACAATATTCTAAATCATACATTTAATTCAATAATATAATCAAACCAAAAACACTGAAATTTTAAATATAGCGCCAAGTTCGCACATCACTGAGCAAAGTCTCAGAATCGTTTTCAGTGTTTGATGACGAATTTCTCCACGAATCATTATCACTCAATTCTGCAAGTGGTTCTGATTTACTATCGCTGTTCTCTAGCTGATCTAAACCCGCTTTTGACCTAAAGGGACACTTTTTGGACGCCATGGACTTTTCTAAGTTTCCAGGCAGAAAGAACAATCAAAATGCAGACAGGGGACAGGACAAAGCACTAGGGACAAAATGTATGTGAAATGGGTTGAAACAGCAATGTTTTACTATGTAAATTCGTTTTGAAAAAAATTACATTTTTTTTAAATTTTCAAATTTCCCGCCGCCGGCGGCGGCGCCCATACGTCCCGACGTCACAGGGACCGGAACACAGGAGGCGGATGCCGGCATCAGCCAGAGGAGATGGCCGGGGACGCTGCAGGGGACACATCGCGGGAGCCAAGGACAAGGTAAGTGCTGCAGGGACTCCCTATGCAGCGCTGCATGGTAAGCCCGAGTGTAGCTCGGGGTTACCGCTTTTGGTATAGACATTTTACCCCGAGCTACACTCGGGAATGCCGTTAGGGAGGTTAATAGCAAAAAGTAAAAAATATTGTTGGTCTTTTTTTTTTATAGTGCAAAAAATTTAAAAACGCACAGGTGATCAAATACCACCAAAAGAAAGCTCTATTAGTGGGGAAAAAAGGACCTAAATTTCATTTGGCGCAGTGTTGCATGACTGCTCAATTGTCAGTTAAAGTAACACAGCGCTGTAAGGCAAAAAATGGCCTGGTCAGGAAGGGGTAAATCCTCAGGAGGGCAAGTCTAAGGTCACACTACAAATCATTAGAGCTCCCTCTAGATGCAGCCTAGTAATAGCATTACTGGGAGGTTTATTCATTTACATGCTACACTGACTTGAGTCCTTGTTGACCTCTATGCTGCCTCTCTCACAGGCAGGGGCAGACTGACCATTTGGAAACTCGGGCACTGCCCGAGGGCCCGGGGTCAGTAGGGGGCCCCATGAGATGACCCCTGGTACCTTTTTCATAGGCTTTTTTGAGTTTGGGCAAGGACACAGGGGCCCCATGATCCCCTACTGCCCGGGGGCCCCATGAGTTGTCAGTCCGCCCCTGCTCACAGGTCTACAATATTTGTTTAATGAATTACAGTGAAGTTGTTGTCACTCTGAATTCTGAATTCTGTTCACTGGCAATGGTTGGCGGACAGGACAGAAAAAGCATCAGCAAGTTAGAAAACTAGAAAAGTTAGAAAACACCTGTTGGTCAAAACCATTAATGATGTTTTTCCACATCAATAATGTTTTCATGTCAAGATATTGCGAAGACAATAATTATGGCTGAAAAAAAGAATCGATTTTCTAAAATGTTTTACACAGTTATATATTTTGATTTCATTTGATTCTATCATCTGTACTGTGTAAAAAACAAAAAGCAAACGGAAAAAATAGACACAAATATCAATTTAAAATCATTTTCAAATACTGAACATGTTCCAATGTTTTCGTACTCTTCCATCCTCCATGCAAGGCGAGTTCCTGGGGTTACCTGGATCAGCTGTAGCGTTTCATCAATTAACCATACTCTTTGTTCATAACCTTGCAATCCATCAGTGCTTGACAAAACACACTGTATAGGAGCAATGAGAAAATGAATTGTCGAAACTGTTTACTTTGCTTTTTGGAACTTTGACCTGCAGAGATTATAATGTATTGTGTTGCTGGCAGAAAATTCCTGGCAGATGAAAAGAATGTTTATGTAAATATGCATTGGAATGTAGCTTACTTAAAGGAAACGTCCTCTTCTTCTTCTAAGAATACCAGTTTCCTGGCTGTCATTTTTATCCAATGCAGTGCCGGGACAAGGTCATCCAGCGCCCAGGGCAAAAATGCCAAACTGTGCCCCTCCTATTCATGATGTGCAGGCCTAGGGGATCCTACGACCAGCAGTCACTCGTTCACTGCCGCCATCACTACTCCTGTCAACCTTGTAACAGAAGGAAGGCACCCCATCCCTATAGTAAACCATTGCTCCCAGGGCAGCCGCCCCTCCCGCCCACCCCTTGTCCTGATCCAGTGGCATTAGTATATCCTTGGACACTGAACTAAAACAAATATGCAGATTAAGTGTTTTTACTTTCTTTTTTAATAATTTGTTTATTTTAACAAAAGGTTAAACAGTTTACAAATATGGATTCAAAAGACACATATAGTGCATCTAGAAAGTATTCACAGCGCTTAACTTTTGCCACATTTTGTTATGTAACAGCCTTATTCCAAAATGGACTAAATTAATTTTTTTTCCTCAGCATTCTACAAACAATACCCCATAATGACAACATGAAAGAAGTTTGTTTTGAAATCTTTGCAATTTAGTAAAAAAAAAAAAAAAAAATAAAAAAAAAACACGTACATAAGTATTCACAGCCTTTGCTCAGTACTTTATTGAAGCACCTTTAGCACCAATCACAGCCTCAAGTCGTTTTGAGTATGATGCTACAAGCTGGGCACACCTATTTTTGAGCAATTTCTCCCATTCTTCTTTGCAGTACCTCTCAAGCTCCATCAGGTTGGATCGGGAGGGTCAGTACACAATCATTTTCAGATCTCTCTAGAGATGTTCAATCGGGTTCAAGTCTGGGCTCTGGCTGGGCCACTCCAGGACATTCACAGAGTTGGCCCGTAGCCACTCCTTTGTTATGTGGGCTGTATGCTTAGGGTCGTTGTCCTGTTGAAAGATGAACCGTTGTCCTGTTGAAAGATGAACAGAGCGCTCTGGAACAGGTTTTCATCAAGGATGTCTCTGTACATTGCTGCATTCATCTTGCCTTCAATCCTGACTAGTCTCCCAGTTCCTGCCACTGAAAAAACTCCCCACAGCATGATGCTGCCACCACCATGCTTCACTGTAGGGATGGTATTGGCCAGGTGGTGAGCAGAGCCTGGTTTCCTCCAGACATGACACTTGGCATTCAGACCAAAGAGTTCAATCTTTGTTTCATCGGACCATAGAGTTTTGTTTCTCATGGTCTGAGAGCCCCTCAGGTGCCTTTTGGCAAACTCCAGGTGGGCTGTCATTTGCTGTTTACTGAGGAGTGGCTTCTGTCTGGCCACTCTACCATACAGGCCTTATTGGTGGAGTGCTACAGAGATTGTTGTTCTTCTGGAAGGTTCTTCTCTCTCCACAGAGAAATGCTGGAGCTCTTTCAGAGTGACCATTGGGTGCTTGGTTACCTCCCTGGCTAAGGCCTTTCTCCTTTGATTGCTCATTTTGGTTGGGTGTCCCGCTATAGGAAAATTCCTGGGAGTTCCAAACTTCTTCCATTTATGGATGATGTAGGCCACTGTGCTTATTGGGACCTTCAATGCTGCAAAAATGTTTCTATACCCTTCCCCAGATCTGTGCCTTGATACAATCCTGTCTCGGAGGTTTACGGACAATTCCTTGGACTTCATGGCTTGGTTTGTGCTCTGACATACACTGTTAACTGTGGGACCTTATATAGACAGGTTTATGCCTTTCCTAATCATATCCAATCAACTGAATTTTCCACAGCTGGACTCCAATCAAGTTGTGGAAACATCTCAAGGATGATCAGTGGGAACAGGATGCACCAGAGCTCAATTTTGAGTGTCATGGCAAAGTCTGTGAATACTTACAGTATGAACATGTGTTTTTTTGTTTTTTTTTTTAATAAATTGCAAATATTTCAAAACAAACTTCTTTCACGTTGTCATTATGGGGTGTTGTTTGTAGAATGTTGAGGAAAAAAATGAATTTAATCCATTTTGGAATAAGGCTGTAACATAACAAAATGTGGCAAAAGTTAAGAGCTGTGAATACTTTCTGGATGCACTGTAACAGAGTGTCGTACATTAGGAAATGCCCTGTCGTGAAAATGGTGTTAATTGTCTTAGTAAAACTGAGAAAACTTAATTCCAAAGAACAGTATGATACTGGAGCATAATCTGGAGACATACAATGAAAGATATTACACTGACCATTAATCAAAGAAAAGGGGTCTAGGGAAAACATGGACACTGATGGTAGTCTTATCCCAGATATGGTATTAATTAAGCAATAACCACATTTTTAAGCAAAAAACAGCCTGAAAGGTGCTTCCAGGAGCAAGGAGAAAAGTGAGGGAGGGGGGAAAACAGATCAGAGCTCCCCGAAAAGGGAGAAAAAGAAGAGAGAGGTGTCCCTCTCCCGTATAGGATGCTGGGAGACATGGGATTGGAGTCACTGAGTTGTGGTTATCTCAATGAGGTAGTCATCTTTGCACATGAAATAATGCCAGGGCCTCCAAGATTCAGTAAACACTTCCTCTGTATTGTGTAGCAGTTCACTACTGACCTTAGTAAACCATAGAGGTTTAGTCTGTGGGTTGATATCTCTCTAGTGGAGAGGGATGCATGCTTTAGCAGCATTCAAGAGTTGTATGTTAAGGGAGTACTTATACTTTTTAGTGGGTCTCCCTGTCAGCTGCAACAGGAAGGCACCAGGGTCATCGTGTACATCAACCACAGTGATTTACTTAAATGATGGCGATCACTGCCTGCCAGAAAGGCTGAATTAGTGGGCATTGCCAGAAGATGTGGACCATGGATCCCTCACCCACCCCACAGCACCAGCAGGAGCCAGATATCTGAGGGGAAATGCGATGGAGCATAGTGGGGACCTTATACCACCTGGTGAGTATTTTGTAGCTGGTTTCTTGAACCTCGAGGCAATTGAGGATTTGTGAGAAAAGTATAGAATTTTCTCCCTTTGCTGTGCTGTGAGTTGTGGGCTCAGGTCTGCCACCCATTTGGCCAGAAAAGGTGGTACATAGTCGGCTCCAGGGGCGGACTGATCATTTGGAAACGCGGACCCCATGAGATGCCCTTGGTACCTTTTTCATAGGCTTTTTTGAGTTCGGGCAAGGACACAGGGGCCCCATGATCCCCTATTGCCCGGAGGCCCCATGAGTTGTCAGTCCGCCCCTGGTCGGATCCCAGGTGGATCAGGGATGCGTATATCTTACTCTCTTCTGACTTTCTTGATTTTGATGTTTGTTCCAGGTCAGCGTGGTTCAAAGCATTACAGGCATATACAGCCAGGCAACTAGTATTTTTAGGAGGCAGTTAGCATAGGTAGTTTCCATAGTTCTCTCAGATACATTTTAAAAGTGTTACTGCACTTTTGGCACTTACCTCAGTGAGCAGCAAAACTGGTGTCAGTCTAAGCCGCAATGGTGGTGGGAGCGGAGACTGGAAATGCAGCCATAGCTGTACAAAAAGCACCATCTAGTATTCAGATTTTTCAGCAGATAATAGAAGAGAAATTATTCAGGACATAGTAACTTATCTATTGCTAGTCAATCAGGGTGCCAGGCATTCCGCTTTAACAAGTAAGCCCATCATAATTCTAATTATTTAAGAATGGATATTAAGATTATTGAATGAGTCCAGTCCTAACTGGCTCTCTTTAAAATGACAATTGTAAAGGGTTTTAGTGTACCAAGGAGAGCACTAAAAAAATTATTCAGTAAGTTACTTTAGGCTCCGTGCACACTAGAGGTTTTTTTTTTAAGCTCAAAAAAGGCTGGAAAAAATGCTGGATAAAAAAACGCTGGTGAAAAGGTTAGCAGTTAACTAACCTCTGCTTTAGGCTTACTAACGTTTGTTCTCATGAACAGGTTCCCTGGAGAATGGAATGTTGTTGTCTATATAGGTGTCTCTAGGCCTTGCAGAATTGTAGAAGTTACTATCCTGTCTATGACAGTTTATGACACACCACATCATGGTTTATTGTAACATCTATACCGTATCCTGATTGGTGCTTTATGGAAACTGCCTGAAATATTCAGTGTTATCACTATACTTAAGCTCAAGCCATAATAAAGATCTCGGAGTTGTGCATCTCAAACTTTAGTGTCTGATTTGTATTTTTCCCAAAGTACTTTGTACCTGGAATGATAGGATGGAGAGAATCGGCATAACATTGAGTTCCTAAAAGCTAGTAATAGTGTTTTATAGTAGCGTTTTAGTAGCTTTCAGAAGCGTTTAGGAACATTTAGGAACATTTAGTGTTTTTATTAGCGTTTTTATGGTACATGTAGAGGAGAAAAATTAAAACATGAGAAAAAAGCTGTTAGGAGCATTTTAGTAGCATTTGGGAGTATTTAGCGTTTTTCTCCTGGAAAAAGGCTTCAAAAACTCTACAAAAATAATTTTTTTTCTGCTCAAAATTGCTAATAGGCTAAAGTAGTGTGTATAGACACAGAGAATAACACTACTTAGCTTCTAGAAGCAGACGAATGCTAATAACAGCTTCTAGGAGCTTAACAAAATGCTACTGTGCATGGAGCCTAAAGCTGTTTGTAGCATCCTCCTAGAATAGGTTGCTAGAGAGGTTTTTTCTTTTTTTAGCTCCTCTGTAATAAGTGGAGTGGTGTGTTCTGATTTTTGGCTGTTCTGGGTCTCACTGGCTAGAGGGTCAACTGCTTCCCCCTGCCTTCAAGTGGATTCTAGAATGTAGTGGGTTGGAAGAGGCAGACCCTGGGCCTAAATATATTCATGTGGTCTCAGCCAATCCATGGAGGAGAGTATGCCCAGCAGGTGGTTGAGGAGTGCATAAATAGTCTGAAGCTGGGGAGTGCATAAATAGTCTGAAGCCTGGAGCAGCAGGGCTCTTGTCCAGTAGGAGAACACCCCAGCCTGAAAGACTATTGCCCTTTTGGGCAGAGTAGCTGAAGTCTGCAGGAGTTGAGGTCCCAGCTCAAGGAGAGCTAGAGAGGAGGGCTACTTTTTGAAAGGAGCTGGAGCCAATTCAAAGGGGGTGCACTGAGGATCTGGTCTAGAAGTTCATATGAGAAGTGTCTGGCCAGTAGTGGACGGAGGAATCCAAGTACACAGGGGATATTGTGAGTATAGGCTGGACTGTGTTATCCTAGCAACTGATGCTGCTTTAACCCTTTGAGCATCTGCTCCAGTGTTGCTATTTGGGACTGTTCCTTTGCTCAGAGTCCCAGGGCTGCTTGTTCTACGGTCTGCCAAGAGGAGAATTGTCCTCAAGAGTGTAGACAAGGCAAAGAGTGTCCTCTACTTAGTGTACTAAATCTGGAGCATCCTAAAGCTCATTCTTGGGAAGAGAACCTAGGACAAATCTGCAAGGCCTGTTAGGCGTCTGTGCTACACAAAACCAAAAAATTGATATACTGCAGCTTATCAGTCCTTAAATGTGGTGGCTGAATCAGTTTTCTTTTTTTTTCTTTATTTTCAACTGGTGATCAGGCCAGTAACACACTTCCTGTCTTAGGGTGACTCCCCTTTGGATGGAGGAACAATGGAGCCATCCTTCAACAGCAGAATAGCCAATTTGGGGAGATGGTAGTATTAGATGGTCTAGCTAATTAAGATGAACTTGACTAACAAATTTGAACCAAACTCCAGAAAGCATTTTTTAATGAGTTACAGCAACAGGTTTATTTCTTTTTGGAATAAAGATTTTATATAAATCAATAAAAGTTGACCATTGTAAGTACAGCTGACAATGTAAGTGCTTTGTCTCAACACTCTAACTGTTGCTCTTGCTGGACAGCTGTTAAAGGAAACTAAAAAATAACAGACTTACTGGCTGGATGGAAAAAAAGGAAAGCCCCCCAAAAAAAAACGAATGCAGTCACCACATAATACACATTTTATTGTTTATACCGATTGTACAATGGTACACTACCTTGCTAAAAAAATGTCATACTGTAAGGCCAGGCAGTGATATCATCAACTTTAATATATAGTATTAATAATTTTTTCTATTATGCTAATGCAGGCTGCTTAACTATCCGTTGTGCACAAAGTGATAAGTTGTTTGCTGCAATTTAAATTTGATAGCAAAATGTAAATGTGGGACCCGAGTTCATACCAATGCGGTGCGCGAAACGCTGTGAATCCTGTGAGTTCCCGCACTGCATTGCAATCTCATCGCATACATGCAATCTGGTGCGGGTGTCAATGATAAATTAATGACACCCCGAAACAGATCGCAAAATGCCCATGTGATGCGATCCAAGTGTGGATTTAAAAAAGGGTCCTGCACCTTTTTGGTGTGGATGCGATGTGATTTGAACCATACAAAATGTATGGCTCAAATGGCACCGCACAGACATTTACATGTAATTCGCACAGAAATGTGTTGCGATTCCTGTGAAAATGACATGCGGTGTCCCGTACAGGGGTGGACTTACCATTTGGAAACTCGGGCACTGCCCGAGGGCCCGGGGTCAGTAGGGGGCCCCATGAGATGCCCCTGGTACCTTTTCCATAGGCTTTTTTGAGTTTGAGCAAGGACACAGGGGCCCCATGATCCCTTATTGCCCGGGGGCCCCATGAGCTGTCAGTCCGCCCCTGGTCCCGTACCGCATAGTATGAACACGGGCTGAAAAGTAAACGTTGAAAAGTGAACGTTGATCACTTGGTGACAATTCCGTAGATATACTTCTATACAAACTCCAGTGTCTACGGACAACACACACTTGGCATTTGACACACGGAATAGTTGAAGAACTGTTTGAGACAAAAATGAAACAAACGTAAATTCAAAATCTAAAAAATATTTTGGACAGAATTGTGACTGTCCAACACTGGGATCCTGCTTTCAGTTCTCATCAGTGGCACTATTTGCGTGGAGTTTGTATGCTTTCCCTGTGTTTGTGTGTGGGGGGGAGATTGCCGTTGTCACTCACAAACATTTTGGATTTTTGGTGAATTACCTGGCTACTGACTAAATAGATCCTAGACAGTAAGTGCTCTTATAACTGTACCATGAGTGGAAATGGTTCTAGAGACAATCTGCTGCTTGTCTCAGTGATGGATGTGTCTGGAAGGAGATGGATGCATGAATCTGGCTTTTTGTGGCCAAGCAAGAGATTGCAGAGAAGGAAATAAAGATGTCTGTTTTACACATGTACAGAACTAAAAATTTGTTTTGTTTAGTATTTGATCGATTTGTTAATTTACTAATTTTGTTTTGTAGCATTTGTACAGACATTCGCTTCAATCCGCGTATTTCTTGTCAACTGAATTTTAATTTTCCCAATGGATTTGAAGTATTCAGATCTAATTTAGTTGAATTCGAATTGAAAATATCAAATTGATCCAAATTCATTGTGAAGAACAGCTGGTTCTATTCCATTCGAAATTAAAACTTTGGAAGACAAATATATTTTATTCTATTCAATTGTTTTCTCTTCTATTCTTTTTTCTTTTCTATTCTATTTTTTCTTTTCTATTTTATTCCATTCTATTTTATTCATTTCTATTCTATTCTTTTATTTTGTATTCTATTCTATTTTTTCTTTTCTTTTCCTTTGCTTTTTTTTTTTTTTTAAAAAGAATCTTTATTGGGTTTTCAATTATACAAAACCTGAGCAGGTTAAATATTCCAAGGATGTATCTCAACAACATAGCATTTTTAGTAGTTGTACTGACATAATAACCAACACAGGCGATAGTAATAGATTTGTATAGATAATCTAAACAAAGAAATTCACCAAGTATGTGATATCTCTGAAGAGTTTTCAGAATAGGAAGAGAAGTCAGTTGTTTGCAGCAGTATCATCAGGAAAATCTGAGCAGTGCTTTTTTTATTTTAATCTACTCTTATTTTCTATTCTATTCTGTTCTGGTTTTCACTATTCTGTTCTTTTCTATTCTGTTTTTTTCTATTCTATTTTTTTTTTCAAAATTAAAATATCAGGAGATGGCTATAGTCTTTTCATTTTATTCTATTTTGTTTCTATTCTATTCTAATCCATTATATTCTATTTTATTGTATTCTTTTCTATTCTTTTATTTCTATTCAATTCTTTTCTATTCTATTCTAGTCTATTCTTTTCTATTATATTTTATTCCATTTTGTTTTATTTTCTATTCTATTCTGTTTTACTCTATTATTTTCTTTTTTAGTCTATTCTGTTTTATTCTGTTATATTCTTTTTGAAAATCAGCAGAAGTCAGCAATATGTCTAAATCTCAAATTTGATTTAGTTTTCAGATTCGATTTGAATTTGATTTCAGTTCGATTCAAATTTGATTCAAATTTCTGATGAAATGTAGTTTTGTTATTTCGGATTCATTTAAATTCTTTACTGATATAATTCAGGAATTCAGATACATTCGAATCTTTGAATAATAAAAATTTCATCCAAATTTCGATTCGGAACAAAACAAACCGCACATGTCTAGTCTGTTTCCAAATATCAGGTGGCTCAGTGGGTGATGTTAGAGAAGATCCAGAGATCAGTTATCCTTACTTCTTTGGTCACATCTTAGGAAATGTAGGAGCCACCCCTAGCAAAATTTCCACCCAAAGTTGAGAGAAGCCTGGGATGCGGTGAGAGAGCCAGGACCTTCCTTGGTGTCTTAGTGTGATCTGATGCTGCCTGTAAAAACAATCCAGAGTTTAGAGATGAATACTGGAGAGTTGATGATGAAGCTAAATTATGTTGAAGTTCAGGTTTCCTAGGTGTGACCTTCAAACTGTTCCTGTTGTCAAAAAAGAATGTGTGCAAGTGAGAGATTTGAGGTTGAGTTATAGACTTCATGACCTTTAGCAGGAAGGAACGTGGAGCCAGCTAACCACACAAGCTGTAAATAACAGGTTATCTCTTCTTCTGAGCGGAAAGGAGCTTTGGCTCTGAGGGTAGATCATAAAGGATGGCACCCTGAGAATGGGACGTAGACTACCATAGACAAAGGGAAGGTGAAGCTATCACATGAGCATAGCCATTAGATCATTAGACTTGGCATGATGATGGGGCAGGGAGTCAGAGCCCTGTCATTCAATTAGAAACATGCATGAACTGCAATGTATTTAGAGAACACCCGCAGGCAGAAGCCCTGCCATCTGTTACAAGCATAGTATTGCCAGAGTCACAGAGTATTTTGCACATGAATGAGTGTACTGGGGACATCTGACACCAAGCAACTCTGGAGCAGGAACTGATATGAATGGGCCTATGTACTCTTTGAAGTCTTTCATAATAAGCCATTTCGGAACTAAAATAAATTAATATTTCTTTATAGTTTGATTGTTGATCTACCCTGCCTTGAATCAGTTCATCGTTCAGCATTGGACTTTCAAAAAAAGCAAAATAGAAAAACCTGATGTCTAGTAAAGATAATCAACACGTTAATGACATATTGAACAGGCAACAGATGGATAATTAAAAGAGGATTGATCTTCAGAGCTGGGCCTGCGTGTCCCTATGTGATGTAGCTCTAGACTTGGTATATCATAGAACATGGGTTAGGCTTCCATATGTTCACAGTGAAAGCTTTGTTGTTCAAATACAAAATAAATGCTGGATGCTTCCTATCTGCAGCTCTGTCTCTCCCTATTTGTTGTTGATCTGCCTGGAGCTCTTCATGCTGATCACGTGCTGCTGTCCTACTGCGTAAAAAGACTAATGCTAGACTATCATAATCCTATATGGCGGGAGCTGGAATAGCAGACTGGGTTGCTTAGGTCAGGCTCAAACAATTCTTTTCATCACACAACAGACTTACATTTTGAGGCATGAATGGCTATTTATTCTTTGCTGTTTACTGTGATAACAACCTAATACTTTCAACTTGAACTGCCAACATGTAAGGTTTCTTCAAGGCGAAGGTTACCTACCACCCTGTGATGTGTGGAGGGCAGACAGGTGATGGCAGGGGTTTGTGATCAGATTTATCAATTGATTTTTTTTTTCTGTTCAGCTACAGAGAGACCAGCAAAAGATAAGATAAATAATGATACTGTATTCTATTCTATTCAGATGGTCCAAAAAAAGCATGAGGGCCAATTAGGACCTCAATCTGGCTTTTTCTTTCTGTGCTAAAACAAATATCAAGCTTGTGATAGAGAGTAATGCATAGTTAGGTTGCATCCTGTCTAATGGCAGCAGCTTGGCAACAGTATAATACATAGATAAGACAATAGCAATTAGCTTTCCACAAGGGCCCAGACCTAATTTTACATAGCGGCCTTCTTCCATCTTCATACACCACTGCACCTAATACAGAAACAGGTCCAGGACAATGCCATTTAAGTAGCAGTTTAGCAGCTTTAACATAGCAGAGGCCTACTAAAACGTGACGGCAGTTTGACAGTCTCTAAAAAGCATGTTCTCAACTTCAACCAGGAGGCATTTCTCCAACTACAAGCCCAGGATGGCACCCTGAGAATGAGCAATAGACCACCATAGACAAAGGAAAGATGAAACTATAACTTGAGCACAGCCAATACATAGAGATCATTAGTCCTGGTATGGTGATGGGGCAGGGAGTCAGAGCCCTGTCAATGGCTTCAGTCAGAAACATGCATGAGCTGCAACGCATCTAGAGAACACCCACAGACAGAAGCCCTGCTATCTGTTACAACCATAATATTGAGTCACAGTGTGTTTGCACTTGATTGACTGTGCTGGTGCTGGATTTGTCACTTGGGCCATGAAGAGACCTTCAAAACATCTGTGCATGCACCAGATTTTCAAAGATGGTGGCTCTGGTGAGGGGGTGGGGTCAGCATTACAGGGACTAAAGTTCCTTTTTAGGCTACGCCTATTAAACTAAGAGGTTAATTTACTAAAACTGAAGAGTGTGGGGCATGGCTAAGCTTTGGCAGCATGAACAAGCACTCTGCCAGAGCTCCACACCATCGGCAGCATAGTGAGAGTTTACTGCCGATCCATGCCTAAACGTGGGTCAAAGCAGGGGGAACATAGCAGGTTGCATTCCGCTAACATCCAGCATTCCTTCTCCTATGCAACACCACGCACCCACTCGGCCTCTCGGGATAAGATGGTGCTGGGAACCACCACACGGTATGGTGTTGCACCTCCATGTGATAAACAGCAGGTAGGCAGCTCCCCCCTCGCTCAGTCGCCTTTTCCAGGACTCACTTCCAACCAAGCACCAGTCTCTCTGACATACCCTCAGTGTTGAGAGTTGAGTCAGCTGCTAGGCCTACACAGCTTAGCTTGTCAGCTGGGAATACAGAGATCAGTGCCCCTGCTTCATATACTGTTCCATCACCTACTGAAATGTTGGCTAACCTGCTCTCTTCCTACAAGACAGGACATGGAAGCTATTGCAGTAAGGCTTTAATAATTCCTCTGCCAGGATATCACTAAAGTGACCCAGACAGTGCAGGAGCTTGAAACTACTGTAAATACTCTTTGTACTGATAGGGACTCTTTTATGCTTTACTGAATGCCCTAGAAAACCTGACTAAGTAACAGCAGGCTGCTCCGACCCATCTTCATCTTCAACATGATGATCTGAAGAACCTCCTTAGGTGAAATAATATCAAATTGTGTGGTATCCCTAAGGCCACTGGGCCTGCGGACTTAAGGGACACTGTCATCAACATCTTCAATACGATCTTAGACCAGTCTCTTCCCATGTTGAGCTTGATGACAGAGTGAACAGGGTCAACATTCCGGGAGGAGGAGGGGGGGGGGGGTAGTGAACGTGACCAGCCGAGGGATGCATTATGCAGAGTGCATTACTTCCTTCTTATGGAGGAGATCATGCGATGGACCTAGAACAGGGGCCCAGTTCAATTTGATGCCATCACTATCCATCTTCTCCCAGATCTCTTCATCAGGACCCTTATCATGAGATGCCAATTGAAACCTCTGCTGGATAAGATCAAGGAATGTAGAGGCATGTATGTTTGGAGCTAACCCTTTGACCTCACTATTTACCTGTGTAATGATAGTTTCTTCCTGAATGCCCCCCGTCAAGTGCTGAATGTTTTTTGCTTTCTGGGTATCGAGCCTATTAACTCGCCTGACTGGCTGGCATTGGACATGGTTCCCAGCGGATTTCCATTCCCCCAACGTAAACACTGCATATCTTCCTCCCGCAGTCGATTCAGATGGCAATCTATTGATCCACTTTCTAGAGCAGTGTTTCTCAACCTTTTTCAAGTCAAGGCACCCTTTAAAATTATGCACAATTTTCAAGGCACCCCTAATAGTTTTACATATTGCAGCAGCATATCCACACATGTAGGACACCAAACATTAGAAAAATAATTTATTCTTGTAAAGCAAATACACTTTTGCACACTGGCATTGACAAGTATTCCAGCATTTGTTCTACCTCATTTTCTCTCCACCATACAGCTAACATGACCCCAGTGCTGATAGAGGGGGGATCAAACAAGGATACTGTGCGGGTGCCAAATGTCCTCCTTATCAACCAATGACATCAGCGTTGTTAGGATGCTGGTAACTGCCATCATGGTGGACATGGTTGTAATGTTGTACAATGAAAAACTATGGCTTTTGTGCAACAAAATGCAGGCTTGATCCCCTCCCCACAATTTTTTGGCAATTTTTACACATTTTGTCACCCCTGAAGAACCCAGAGGGCACCCCAGGGTGCTAGAGAACAATGATTGATTCAGTGCTATTTACATTTTGTGGTCCCCACTGCTTTTTTAAGCTACTACAGATTTTCCCTGAGGATACCTATTGCAAGGACATGGTCACTACCTGTAATCAATCTACTTCTGTCTTCTGTTCATGACTCTGTCATAGGTTCCTTTCCAATGTTTTGCCCTGTGGGATATCTAGAGCTAGCCAATGATACATCTTCACAGCTTTTAATGTTAATGTTTTACATTTAGTAGATGTTCACTGATATGGGTTTTGTGCTGGTGTATTGTTTACAGGGATTACATGTCTCCTTTTTCATACATACAGTATGATTACCAGGCTTTTGGCTTGATATATTAACATTTTTCAGTGTTCTGAAATGTCATTATTTGCTTGGATTTCATTTGGACCCTGGAAGGGTGGACTACCACTTCCCTTCCCCTCAGCATAGAGCCTGGAGGTTGTCCGCAGGCCTCCCTTACCTTTCTTTTGTGCTGATTATATGCAGGGTCTATTCCTTATGTAGGATGAATTATTTTTATGAAAAAGAACACACAGGGAGCTCAAACACCTAAAGCATTACCCAAGATTTATTGAGCAAAATATATCAAAAGCTCACAAACGGCAAAAGTTATTGTGCATGTATAAAAACAACTGATGGTCAACCAATATGGTGGCAGGTTCCTGACTGTTGGTGATGTTGGCATGCTGACACATTTCGGGGACGTGTCCGCTTCCTCTGAGTGCTTTTTGTTCTGCATGGTCTGGTCCTACTGTATTTGGGTGGAACTCTCCCTTCAATACAATTTAATATATGCTATGTGGCAGCTCTGTCCGCTGCTTTGAGGTTTTGATGATTGTTTGGGTCCCCTCCCCACATAGATTGCAGTGCTTCTGGCTGTTTCGGTTTTTGCGACAGGCAGAACCGTGTTGGCTTTCACAGACATCCCTTTTTAGCATAAAGAAGTGGTGCTAGCTTCTGTACTAGCATCTGGCCTCTTTCATTTCCTTCTTATTGTTATTTTTTCTTCCTCATTTCATTTTATTATCTTCCTTCTTTCTTGCTTATAGTCTTCTTCCTGTCATTTTCTTCACTCCTTTCCAGGGGCGGACTGACAACTCATGGGGCCCCCGGCAATAGGGGATCATGGGGCCCCTGTGTCCTTGCCCACACTCAAAAAAGCCTATAAAAAAGGTACCAGGGGCATTTCACGAGGCCCCCTACTGACCCAGGGACCCCTCGGGCAGTGCCCGAGTGCTCGAATGGTCAGTCCGCCCCTGCTCCTTTCTTCCATTACTCTTAACCTCTTTCTTTTCCTAACTTACCGCCCCTGTTGTTTTTTTTTTCTTTTTACATTCTTGCCATGAGAGGTCCCAGAGCCGCTACCACTAATAATTTATGTTCATTCAATACCTGTGGCTTGAATGAACCTTCCAAGAGGTCACAGATCCTGTAAGAGTTTCACAAGTCCAAGGTTGATGTGATCTTTTTTCAGGAGACCCACTATCGATCAGACCATATTCCCTCATTGCAGAATAAGTTACCGAACTTGGTTCCATACTACTTATTCTCACTCAAAATCCAAGGGGCTTTCCATAAATCAGTAAATTAGACATCTGTTCGGACCCAGGGGAATGATATTTGTTTCTGAAAATTACCCTTAGTGGCAAAACGTACACGTTGGCTAATATGTACATTCCTAATCAGGACCAAATAGCCTACACCATTCAATATCTTCACAAATTGATGGAATTTGCCAAAGGTGTTGTCCTCCTTGCTGGAGACTTCAATTGTGTCCTTATCCACGCAGTGGATACTTCTTTGGGAAAGAGCTCTATCTCATGCGCACAGATTAATAGGCTCAAAAAGTTACTTCTCCAACATAACCTGAAGGATGTCTGGAGAATACTCCACCCCACTGATAGAGACTACTGCTTTTACTCCACCGCCCATGACTCTTATTCCTGCCTTGATTTTTTTCTTGTGAGCTATTTCACCTTAACATTCCACCTGCAAAGTAGGATTGGCAACATACTGTGGTCTGAACATGTGCCAGTGTATTTGTCACTGTCCTTACCTGACCTGTCTGACTATGAGTGGACGTGGAGATTAAATGGCTCATTATTACAAGACAAAGTATGTACTAAAGAGATACGGACCACTATTACTCTCTGACCATCAGTCTAACGATACCTCTGCCCCGATCCAGTGTGAGGCCTTGAAATGTGTGTGGGCTTTACAAGAGAAAACACAACACTCTGAGCTGCACTTGCTAGATCTCATGCAATCTTATGCAATCTTTACTGGATAGTATATGGGGGACTTACAATAGTTGGACATCATCAGCATGTGGATTTACAAACTTCATATAGGTAATAAAGTTATACAATGATAGTAATTAAGCGTTGCCTAAACATAACTTTGCCAACATATACAGAGTGTCTTATTATACAATAACTCTTCTTAAAGTCCATACACAGTGCATAACCGTGCAATCTGTTAAACCGTGCCTGTGCTGTGATCTTCTTAAAGGTGCTAAAAAAACACACTGTGCTCCCCACTGGTGATGCCCCTCACTCACTGACTTGAGTGAACTCTTAGGTTTAGATAAGAGTCTGATGCACATAGTGGGAAGATCAGTGCCACTGTCAGGAGCGATGTGAAGCCGAAGCAGGGATCCAAGCAAGCTGCCCAGGGAGCCCCAGCTGGAAACCAGATATGCCAGACAGCTGATGAAGAAGGTGTGATTTGGCCTCCAAAACATGTTCTGATAGCTCCTTGGACAGCTCTCCGACAGATCTGGTATCTAGCTGGACTCCCCAGGTGGCTTGCTCTGATCCCTGCTTTGTCTTACATCCCTCCTGATAGTGGCACTGATGTGGACTGGACTCTGGACTGATGTCTTCATTTGGAGCTTGATTCACTGCTCTTTACCAGTGATGTCTGTGAGTACATAATTATTGTATTTTATACCCTTTTTTATGCACTAAAGTTTGCTGTATTATTGGCGGGTTGGTGCCTCTCTCCCCATCCCCTTTCTCTTTTGTAGTAAGCATGGTCTTTACCAAACATGGGTCTAGACTTAAAGCGGTAGTAAACCGCAAGAAAAAAAAAAAGAAAAGTCCTTGCAGGGTAATGTCATAATGTGCTAGTATGCATTGCATACTATCACATTTTGTAAGACATACCTTAAAACGAAGCCCTCCAGTGGCATGTTGTCACCGCTGCAAAGGCTATCATCTTCACCCAGTCCTTATTCTGGGTCTCGTGATCTCCGGCCATTTGACAGGCCACGGCACACAACTCTGAAAGAACTGCACGGGTATGGTGTTCCTTTAGAGCACATGCATCGGCTTTAGGAAAGAGAGAATATCTCCTAAACAGTGCATGTTTAGGAGATATTCATTTTACCTACAGGTAAGCTTTATTATAAGCTTACCTGTAGGTAAAATTAAAAACAAAATGAGTTTACTACCACTTTAAGAAAGACCGTCTCACCCAAGTTAGAGAGCTTTTGCTTCATATCTCTGGAACAATCTCATAAACGGAGCCAGTAGCTGACCACACAGCTTGTGATGTCGGACACCAGACTTAGAATATTGCAACTTTTTCAGCAGCAGACCTTATCAGTCAGAGACAAGCTCCATAAATTATTCTATGTTGAGGCTAACTAACCAAGTAGGATGCTGGCCACGGCCCTCCATGCCAAAAATAGCATTGCTTCTTCCTAAGATTAAACGTCCTGATGGCCAACTTGACAATCATCCTAAAGACATTAATGAGCTACTTCACTCATTTTATGACACACTCTTCAACCTACTGGGGAACTCCTATGCTACTTCACTGGAAGCCTTTCAATCTAAACTTGACATGTACATTGCCACTACTGCACTCCCGACTATCCCTACATCTTTGATGCAGAATCTAGAGCAGTTATTTTCAGAGGATGAATTCGCGATTGCGATCATTCCTCTTAAGCCTAATAAAAGCCCAGGCCCAGATGGTTACACTACTTGTTCTATAAAACTCTTTCAAGACTCTACTCCCTTTTCTTATGAAAACATTTGATGCTGTCTCCCCTACTGCCCCTTTCCTGTGAAAGGCCCATGAGGCCTATATTTCTGTCCTGCCTAAGCCTGGAAAAGATCTTACTCTCTGTGGTAGCTATCGCCCTATTTCGTTAACTAACGTTGACATTCATCTGTTCTCTAAATTACTGGCTAATCGTCTTATGCCATTTATCCCAAGTCTGATCCATTTAGACCAAGCGGGATAAACAACTGACAGGGAAGCCAGAGATAACAGTCTTAAAATGGTCACGCTAATGGAATATACCCAAAAATGCCACATTCCAGCTTGTTTGATCTTGGTGGACACTGAAAAGGTGTTTGACTGAGTCCACTGGAAATTCCTTAAGGGTGCACTTCAGCAATTGGGCCTTGTGGCCAATATGTTGTGTAAAATCCTGGCTCTATATAGGGCAAGGATACTCTCTAATGGCCTTCTCTCTGGGAACCGATCTGGAAATGTACCCGGCAGGAATTTCCCCTCATGTTATATAAACTCACTATGGAGCATCTTGTGATTGCTATAAGACAAGACCCCAATATTTAAGGTAATTCAGCTGACCAATATCACTGTAGACTCTCCCTTTATGCAGATGACCTCTTACTTTATGTCTTTAACCCCCTTGTTTATTTACCAGCCATTATCAAAGCTTTTACTGACTTTGGATCGGTAAGTAACTTTAAAGGGAACTATGACAAAATGGAGGCCCTTAAGATATCTTTAGCCACATTTTCCATGTCCCATAAAAGACTATTATATACCTTGATATCCAAAATCCTACCTCCCTGCCTACCCTAGCAAATTTTAATTACATGCCCCTTTCTCATAGAGTCCATGCATGTCTTAAAGCTTATGATAAGCCAAACACTTCTTGGTTTGGTCGTATGAATATTGTCAAAATGGATGTAAAATCTAAATTCCTTTATACCTTCCAAGTGCTCCCTTTGTCTCCTCCACCTATCAGTAAATATCGCTGATCGTAACTTTAGCTGGCAACATGAAAGGTCTTGGATTCACCCTGCTATCTTTTCATTACCGAAGAACAGAGGAGATGTTTGTCTGCCTCAGCTTTTGTCATACTTTCATGCAGTTTCGCTGCTTCAAATAGTTGATTGGTATCATGGTAAATCCACGAAACTCTTAGAATATGATCTGATCTCCTTGGACCTCACGTCTTTACCATAGGCAGATCCGGCCCATAGATCTCCTACTGATATGTTGCCACTCGTAACCTCTACCACGTTACGAATATGAGCCAAATACCTTACCAGAGATCTACTCTCATCACGACCAAGCCACTCCACTCTTACCTCCAACTTTTACTAGCTCAAATTCCTTTCCTGGCAAAAGTCTGATGCCCTACTTCTGAGTCATACGCTCCGTAATGGGAACCTAATTCCTCTCTCCCGACTACTTTCCTCTTGTCCTAGTCCTTCAGCGGCATAGCTTGAATATACCCAATTACACATTTTCTAGGTAGGATACCGGAAATAGATGTTTTGATTAGGCCACTTACAGAATTTGAGTCGTTGCTCTCTCAGTCCACTAGACTGGAACACTCATGAGCCCAGATTTATCAAACCTTCTACAAGCCTTTTATCCAGATCCTCTGCTATTCCTATCTAAAAGGGAGTGGGAGCTGAATATATCACCTGATGGCATGGATTGGGACAAAAGACTGACACTTTCCTTTAAACTATCTATATCATCTCACACCCAGGAAAGTAAATAGCGCATTTTGACTAAGTAGTATCGATGCCTTACAATCCTGTATGGAACTGACCCTGTCATCCCGGATACATGTTGGAGATATTTACAGGCCCCTGGCACATGACACAGATCTGGGTTATCTGCCCACGTATTATTCCTTTCTGGGATAAAATACTACAAACATATGACAAACTTGTTGGGGACAGATTTACAAATGAACCTTGCAAAACTATACTTTCAAGTTGCCAAGCTCCTATAAACAAATAAAAAAAAAGCTTAATTTGACACTTCCTTACAGCAGCCTGCTCCGTTATCACTAGACATTGGCGGCAACTGTCTGTGCCCTCTTTGACTGACTGGGTTTTGTGAAATAGACAGGATCAAACATGATAATGCATGGTAGAATGGGAGGACTGACTCTTACAAACTTATGTAGACCGTCTATTCACATTGCCAGTTTTTCCGCCAATTTTGGGTCTTTGTACTGTAGCAGTTCATTCTGGGGCCTCTCAGATATAGATGGCATCCTCCTCTCCCTCATCCTTCAATCCTTGTTTCTTTTCCCCTCTCCTCCCCACCCCTTTATTTGTTTTTATTATTACTTTTTGTTTTTTCCCTCTTTTACTTTGTTTTCTACCTCTCTATGAACTTAATATCTTTCACCTGTTTTTCGTATACATGGTGCTCTGGGATGTACTGTTCTGTTTTTCCTTTATAGACAGTAGCACCATTATACCATTTTCATTGTGATCTTTCACATTATAATACTAGACGGTTATGGAGCAGGGGCAAACTGACCATTCAGATACTTGGGCACTGCCCGAGGGCCGGGGGTCAGTAGGGGGCCCCATGAGATGCCCCTGGTACCTTTCATAGGCTTTTTTGGGTGTGGTTTGAGTGTGAGTGAGGGCACAGGGGCCCCATGATTCCCTATTGCCCGGGGGCCCCATGAGTTGTCAGTCCCCCCCTGTTACGGAGCTATCTGTATCTACAGATGCTTTGCTAATCTTAACATACTGCCTCCATGAATGGGGTGCACATACCCATGCACCAAAGCCAATGGAACCAAATTGATTACCTAATAGATAGTTAGGATTTTTTATGAACAAAAGTTGGGGATTTTGTATTCAAATTTTCCTAAAGAGAGAGATATAGCACATATTGCCTCTTCATTCCTCAAAAACCATACTGTAAGGGGGAGGTATTATCTTCTTATCATACCTATGACTATCTAGAAAGACAAATATCAGGGATCAAAAGTTTGCAATGATATGCCACATATAATGAGGTAGGCAAAGTTACTTGATCTCAGTCTACTGAATGAATATTAAAGTGCTCTAAATCATATCCACTAATAGGTGCTCAAACCAAAAAAAAAAAAAGAAAAGAAACTCAGCATGTTTCACTCCTACATTCGAGCTTCATCAGGAGTATTCAAAAATTATTCTGTGCACCCCCTCTTTGATATTAATTGGGATCAAGGGATTGCATCATGATTCCAACCAATGCATGGTCCCATTTTGAATGAGGCGATAGGAGTTACGGGTATGGGTGGATTTGTAGTTACAACATTTAGAGCTAGAAAGCCAATCCCGCCCTCCCTTTTAGAAATATTTTGCTAGCTACAGTCTCTAGTTAGGGACCAACTGGGGAAATAGCCTCTTTTAAGAGTGGACGCAGACGTATATGCATGCAGTGGTAAAGAAATGGTTTTATGATAAGACAGCATTAGCAAACAGTGGAGGTGAATAAACGCCTGGAGGTGAAATAAACGCCTATGGATAAGCATTCACATCCAATTCTGTCACGTTTTGCTATTTACAATAAGAATAACAATTTTTTTTCTCCCATGGATATATATCATACCATGATGAAGATACAGACATGTTGGAGTAGTCCCTCATTATATGTGGCATATCGTTGCAAAGTTTTGATCCCTGATATTTGTCTTTCTAGATAGTCATTGGTATGATTCTGATGACATAAGAAAGGAGGTACACTTCCCCCTTATGGTATGATATTTGAGGAATGAAGAGGCAATATGTGCTTGATCTCTCTCTTTAGGAAAATTTAAATACCAAATCCCCAGCTTTTGTTGATAAAAAAAACCTGTCTATTAGATCAGGGGTGTCCAACTCAGGCTGTTGCGAAACTACAAGTCCCATCATGCCTCTGCCTTTGGGAATCATGCTTGTAACTGGCAATCTTGCAATGCCTCATGAGACTTGTGGTTTGGCAACAGCTGGAGGGCTGCCAGTTTGACACCCGTGTATTAGATAATCAGTTTGCTTCCCTTGTGTCAGGGCTCCTGGTAAGACCAGAGATGCGTGAACTGACACAGGGAAACGCAGGCTCAAGTATGGTGTAACAATATAATTTATTAAGGGTTATACACAAATATAACGCACAATATAACAAAACCAAACCTCCAACTGATAATGGAATGTACACAGATAAGAGCAGTCAGGGCTGGTGAGGTGGAGTGGTCAGGAGGGCCGGGTCAGGAATCATCGGGCAGACAAGACACAAAGGAGTAGGCAGAGCGTAGTCAAACGGGCCGGGTCAGGAACAATCAGGCAGACAAGGTACCAAAGCAGCAGGCTGCAGAGTGGTCAGGAATAGCCGAAGTCAGGACAGGCAGAGTTCATTCAGGGTCAGGATCAAGCAGAATCAGGAATCAGGCAGGAAGCAAACAGGATGCAGGTACAGGGGCTCATGGGAAACATACACCAAGGCACTGACTGCAGGTCTGGCCATTCCTTAAATACACCTCCTGCAATCAGCCTCAGGTGATGGCCGACTGCAGGAGTGAGCTTCTGGTTGCTGAGAGCACCCACTGTCCAGCCCTGGTACTGCAGCCCACAAGGCAGGTGAGTCCCACCACCATTGGCAAGTCCATTCCTGACACCTTGGCTTTGGTGCATGGGTATGCTCAGCCCCGTTCATGGAGGAAGCAAATATATATGCCAGAAGTGGGAACTTTCATAAATAGATCAGTATAGCATGCATTTGCGTTCATTACAGATAATCTTAACATGTCCTAATGACCTTTACTTATAACCTTGGGATGTCTCACCTTACATTACTCTGGTCTATAGGCAATCCTGTACATTTACTGGAAATAGACAGGTACCTTTACGGTTGTGCTCTGTATAGTTTAAAAACTGAATAAAACAGTTTCAACATAAAAATGCACAAAAACTTTAAATACCATGCTTTGAGGATGCCTTAAACCCTGTGAATTGTGACAAAAGTGACATTTTTTTGAATTAAAAAAAAAACATTTAGATTGAAAAAAACAAATGGAGAGTGTACAATCTGGTACAGCTTTACATAGAAACCAACCAGCTTACACTTTTTTTTTCAAAACTTATTTGAACAAACTGAAGTTAGAAGCTGATTGGCTACCATGCACAGCTGCACCAGGTTTTGCATTCTCCAGTTATGATAATTCAACCCCTATGCCTTGCCTTTTTACCCCCTTCTGACAACACTCTTTTTTTACCTTTTCTATGAGTCATGCCAGTAAGTTGGGATTTTCCTTTAAAAGCCTTATTTTTTTATATCAATGAATTAAAAAAACACTGGACTTTTTTGTTTCTTCTTTTGATTTATATTGCTCATCATTCTTCAACTGGTTCTTTGATTGTGAATCTGCATTTTTGTATTGCATACTCTTTTTGTTTAAAACATGTATGAATACATTATTTTGGAATATAAGAAAACAAAGACGTTTGCATTAAAAATAAACACAAAGCAAAACATGTTTAAATTACAGTATTTTATGATTTAATTTTGAATATGTCATGTTTTGTTCCAAATGTTTAAGGTCTGCATAGCTAGATCTTGTATTAAATAAATTTTATATATTGAAGCGACAGCTTTTAAATGGGTTTTCCAGCACAATCTGTTATCAGCCTGCATGTATTGTCACTATGCTCAGATCTATACTGTCCTCTATTTTTCAAAGGGACATCCATTTTTCTCTGTTGGCTCTCAGACCGATATTATTTTATGCAGTGCATGTTATGGTTGTAAGGGAATGATAGATTATGCCTTGCAAGGAGGAAATCCAGTGTACAGAGAGAAGAAAGACAGCATTGCATCATGTCTGGGAAGGTTCTTGTTTATCCAGGTCATGGCAAAGCTAATAATAATTAGACACATTCAACTGGACCTGTTCTGTAATGTTGAAGACATTTCACCGCTATCAGCACTATGGTGATTACATTATAAAAACAGAACAGAATGGTTTCACAAGCATTCAACCTTCTGTAATGTTTTGGGACAATCAACATCTGCTTTGATACAATGGTACCAGGTGACTGACTTACCAGTTAAGCTATAAATGCTGCGGGTATGTTCGAAACAACTGGAAAAGCCACTTGGACCAGTGGTAAACCTCTTCAAAATTATAGGACAGGTCCAATTTAAAGCATCTACTATTAGCTACCATATTGCATCTCTTTGCTTGCCAGCTTGTCGGAATATCTAAATTTACCATTAAAGTGACTCTGTTGCCAAACCAAGTTTATAAATGCTCCTCCTGCAAAGAAGATAATAGATAATCACCTGAATACTTACCTCTTCGTTGCCTATAACCACTAAATGCAGGCTTTTTTTCTCAGAGAACAGGTGCAGGAACTCCTCCCTTCTAGGTCACCCCTTGTTTCTGCCTCCCCACCCACCTTGGAGCACTGTCTCTTGGTTTCACGTCCTACCCACCTCCCAGTACAGCCCCTTTTAGAGAATGCAAAGCCAAGTATCATTTTGTATGGAATTTGTTAATGATAATAAGAAAATCAGTAAATTGGCAACAACTGACCTCTTAGCAAGAACAAATTCTTCTCCAGCAACAAGAGACCACCATGCAGAAATAGATCCCCTCCATCAGTCAGCGGACAGCATCAATAGACCCTCCAGCACACCCCAGCCCTCCCTTGCCATTACGAAAATTCAGTGCTGGAGGTGCCAGAATGGCGTCCCCCCACGTTCCCACTGAAAAAAGCCCTGCCTAAATACCATACTAAATATAGAAATTATCCTTTGAAGTCTCTTTAGAAACTGACATTTCTGGAAGTGTCAATTTTTTGTGTCCAATGTTGAGCTTACTGTTTTCTCCCATCCACCCCTTTGTCACTACAGGAAGTCGGATAGTATCTACTATTTTTGTTTTAAAGAGAGGATTCATTTCAAATTTAGCAACAAAATTACTTTAAGGTATACCTAAAGGCAATATTTTTTTTTTGTTTTGGATAGAGTGGAGAGGGATTAGAACACCTGTCAGGTTTTTTTTTCTGTCTGTGCCCCACTTCGAGAGTTTACCTCTCTATAATTTTATCGAGTTATTACTGAAAATTAAAGTGGGAGAAAATCACAATTTTTGGGTTGTTCCAAGAACAGTAATAAAGAGGAAATCTTCCAACAGAGACACTAATTCTTGTGATCCTGGTGATAAATAGGGATTCCTTCATTTTGGAGGGATTTTCACTCACTTCTTGTTTTGGTAGTGGGACAGGAAGTGAAGAAAGAAATATCCCCAATGGGACACATGTAGCAAAAATAATATAACTCTCACTTACTCCATCCAAAATAAAAAAAAAGTTTAGCCTTTAGTTCTTCCTAAACCACCTAAAGTAATTCTAAAGGTTGTAATAGAAAAGAAAATTTAATTGAGAAACATGCCATACTTACCTGCTCTGTGCACAGAGCAGCCCAATCCTCTTTTCTTAGGTCCCATGCCGAGTGCTCCCAATAGCTAGCCGCTTGCTATGGGGGCATTCAAGTAGGCTCTCTCCCTATCCATGCACCTGTGAATGGACATTGTCCATTCACACACAGAGCATGGCTTGGCCCCGCCCCCAACTCTCTCCTCATTGGCTCACTGGCTCATCCTCATTGGCTCACTTGCTGCCAGTTGCTTCAGCTGCTGTGTGAGATAATGAGGAGAGAGAGAGACCCAGGGGAGCCGTGTCACCTATGCACATTGCTGGAGCAAGATCGGGCTCATGTAAGCTTAAGGAGGGACTGAGGGGGGTTGCTGCAGCCAGAAGGTTTTTTTTACCTTAATAGAATGCATTAGGGTAAAAAATAGTCTGCCTTTAGAACCATTTTAAGGACATTTGACATGTCCTTCTGCAATGTCAGGTAGCATACACTGACACTTGACCTCATGTCAGGTTTGAACTTTTGTAGAGTCCTCCTAAATGTAATGATGCATATTTTAACACTATTGATTAATCCTTACTTATAGGACCTTGGGATGCAAAGAACAAATTGTCTTCAAATTTCCCTCCCTATTCTCCCCCAACCAAAACTCTTTCCTTTCACCATACCCCTATTGTTCTCTGTTTGGTTCTATATATACATTTATTTTTCTATAGTTACGCCTTCAGAACAACAGACAAGATACAGTGATGCCTTCACAGTTTTCTGGTGGTCTGTTCATGGGCTGGGATGTTTTTGACTGCATAGTAGTCTGCTTGAACCATTGAGACCACACCTGCAACCACTACCACTCTACTTTTTTCGTTAGTCTTGAGTCTTAGTGCATTGGGTGAATTCTGCCTGCTTCTGTCCCTCCTAGCTCGAACATCTGGGGTTCTTGCAGGAACAGTCCTGATTTAATGTATGACTTTAAAGCTTGGCTACTAAACTTGCTGGATCTTAAATTCTTGGTACCTGCTGTATGTTTATCAATATTTATATATAGTGTAAAGCAAAATAACAATAAAAACCTTAAGCTAGCCATATATGGATCGAAATTCAACCAGTTCAGCAGGGACCAGCCACATTTCAATCTATGTATGGGCAGGCTGGTTAGTAAGAATACCATAGAAACATAGGAAGGATTCCCGCATGCACATTGAGTGTGTGGATGGGGGAACTGAGTCATTTTCTTTTGTTCAACCCGCTGGTTGAAAGAAAAAAATTACTTAGAATGAAGGAATCTAAACCAGTCTTCACACCACTCCCTCAGAGGTACCACCCAGTCTCATAACTTTGCAAAGAAAATCCATCATAACAGAAAAGACTTTAAATATATCAATGAGGAAGATAACCTAACATCTATACTGTATGTATAATGGACTGTGTGTAGCAAAATCTTTCTTTTAGTAAAGTACCTAAAAGTACTACTTTTCATAAAAAACCCACATACATTGATAAAAAGATAACATATAAACAAACGAGTGTACAATATCAGCACCATGGATATTTTTAGTTCAATACCCTTTTTTTCAACACATTTCACACATTCACCCACTTCTTCAGGACTGAGTAGCTGATACTTTATATATACTGTACATTAAACAGATTTGTTAAAAATACAAAAAAAAAATGAAAATATATCCAACAGATGGCAGCAACACAATGCATTTTGGCATCTAGACGTGGTGAAGATGATTTGTTGAAGTTAAAACCAAGCATCAGAATGGGGAAGAAAGGGGAATTAAGTGACTCTGAATGTGGCATGGTTATTGGTGCCAGATGGGTTGGTCTGAGTAGTTCAAAAACTGCTGATCTACTGGGATTTTCACACACAACCATCTCTAGGGTTTACAGAGAATGGTCTAAAAAAGAGAAAATATCTAGTGAGTGTCAGTTGTGTGGATGAGATTGCCTTCTTGATGTCAGAGGAGAATGGGCAGACTGGTTGCTGTGACACTCAGATGGTAAGGTCAGAATTTACCATAAACAACATGAAAGCCTGGATCCATCCTGTCTTGTATCAATGGTTCAGGCACTGGGCACTAGCAAGGTGTACCTAATAAAGTGGCCAGTGAGTGTATATAGATACACACACACACACACATATATATATATATATATATATATATACAGTGGGGATCGAAAGTTTGGGCACCCCAGCTAAAAATTTGTATTAATGTGCATAAAGAAGCCAAGGAAAGATGGAAAAATCTCCAAAAGGCATCAAATTACAGATTAGACATTCTTATAATATGTCAACAAAAGTTAGATTTTATTTCCATCATTTACACTTTCAAAATAACAGAAAACAAAAAAATGGCATCTGCAAAAGTTTGGGCACCCTGCAGAGTTAATATCTTGTACTGCCCCCTTTGGCAAGTATCACAGCTTGTACGCTTTTTGTAGCCAGCCAAGAGTCTTTCAATTCTTGTTTGAGGTATCTTTGCCCATTCTTCCTTACAAAAGTCTTCCAGTTCTTTGAGATTTCTGGGCTGTGTCACGCACTGCTCTTTTAAGGCCTATCCATAGATTTTCAATTATGTTGAGGTCAGGAGATTGTGAAGGCCATGGCAAAACCTTCAGTTTACGCCTCTTGATGTAATTCCCCGTGGATTTCGAGGTGTGTTTAGGATCATTATCCATTTGTAGAAGCCATCCTCTCTTTAACTTCAGCTTTTTCACAGATGGCATCAAGTTACCATCCAAAATTTGCTGAAATTTTATTGAATCCATTTTTCCTTCTACTCGTGAGATGTTCCCTGTGCCACTGGCTGCAACACAACCCCAAAGCATGATTGATCCAACCCCATGCTTAACAGTTGGACAGAGGTTCTTTTCATTAAATTCTGTGCCCCTTCTTCTCCAAACGTACCTTTTCTCATTCCGGCCAAAAGGTTCAATTTTAACCTCATCGGTCCACAGAACTTGTTTCCAAAATGCATCAGGCTTGTCTATATGTTCATTTGCAAAGTTCAAACGATGATTTTTGTGGTGAGGACGTAGAAGAGGTTTTCTTCTGATGACTCTTCCATGAAGACCATATTTGTACAAGTATCTCTTTATAGTGGAATAGTGTACCACAACTCCAGTGTCTGCCAGATCTTTCTGGAGGGATCGTGCAGTCAAACGTGGGTTTTGAATTGTTTTTCTCACAATCCTGCGAGCTGTTCTGTCTGATATTTTTCTTGGTCTTCCACATCTTGCTTTAACTTCCACTGTTCCTGATGACTGCCATTTCTTAATTACATTCCGAACAGAGGATATTGACATCTGAAAATGCTTTGCTATCTTCTTATAGCCTTCTCCAGCTTTGTGAGCGTCAACTATTTTCAGTTTCAGTTTTCTAGACAACTGCTTAGAAGAACCCATGGTGCTGATTGTTGGGGCAAGGTCAGATGAGTCTGGGCATTTAAAACCTTTGAGATTGACATCACCTGGTCTTCCCAGACGATGATTGAGAACAATCTATGACACTGGCAGGTCTCAGCTTGGCAAAGGGGCAGTGTATGCTATAAATTCTGCAGGGTGCCCAAACTTTTGCAAACGCCATTTTTTTGTTTTCTGTTATTTTGAAAGTGTAAATGATGGAAATAAAATCTAACTTTTGTTGACATATTATAAAAATGTCTAATCTGTAATTTGATGCCTTTTGCAGATTTTTCCATCTTTCCTTGGCTTCTTTATGCACATTAATACAAATTTTTAGCTGGGGTGCCCAAACTTTTGATCCCCACTGTATATATATATTGATATTGATATATATATTGCCTTGAAAGAGTATTCAGACCCCTTGAAATTTTCCACAATTTGTCATGTTACAACAAAAAATTTAACTGTATTTTATTGGGAATCTATGTGATAGACCAACACAAAGTGGCACATAATTGTGAAGTAGAAGGAAAATGATAAATGGTTTTCAAATTTTTTTACAAATAGATATCTGATAAGTGTGGCATGCATTTGTATTCAACCCCCTTTACTCTGATACTCCTAACTAAAATCTAGTGGAACCAATTGCCTTCAGAAGTCACCTAATTAGTAAATAGAGTCCACCTGTGTGTAATTTAATCTCAGTATAAATACAGCTGTTCTGTGAAGCCCTCAGAGGTTTGTTAGAGAACATTAGTGAACAAACAGCATCATGAAGGCCAAGGAACACACCAAACAGGTCAGGGATAAAGCTGCAGAGAAGTTTAAAGCAGGGTTAGGGTATAATAAAATATCCCAAGCTTTGTTCAATCCATCATCCAAAAATAGAAAGGGTATGGCACATCTGCAAACCTACCAAGACATGGCTGTCCACCTAAACTGAAAGAGCGGGCATGGAGAGTATTAATCAGAGAAGCAGCCAGAAGTCCCACGGTACCTCCCGGAGGAGCTGCAGGGATCCACAGCACAGGTGGGAGAATCTGTCCACAGGACAACTATTAGTCGGACACTCCACAAATCTGGCCTTTATGGAAGAGTGGCAAGAAGAAAGCCGTTGTTGAAAGAAAGCCATAAGAAGTCACATTTGCACTTTGCAAGAAGCCATGTGGGGGACACAGCAAACATGTGGAAGAAGGTGCTCTGGTCAGATGAGACCAAAATTGAACTTTTTGGCTTAAAAGCAAAACACTATGTGTGTTGGAAAACTAACACTGCACATCACCCTGAACACATCATCCCCACCGTGAAACATGGTGGTGGCAGCATCATGTTGTGGGGATTGTTTTCTTCAGCAGGGGCAGGGAAGCTGGTCAGAGTTGATGGGAAGATGGATGGAGCCAAATAGAGGGCAATCTTAGAAGAAAACCTGTTAGAGTCTGCAAAAGACTTGAGACTGGGGCAGAGGTTCACCTTCCAGCAAGACAATGACCCTAAACATACAGCCAGAGCTACAATGGAATGGTTTAGATCAAAGCATATTCATGTGTTAGAATGGCCCAGCCAAAGTCCAGACCTAAATCCAATTGAGCATTTGTGGCAAGACTTGAAAATTGCTGTTCACAGACACTCTCCATCCACGCTGACAGAGCTTGAGCTATTTTGCAAAGAATGGACATTAATTTCACTCTCCAAATGTGCAAAGCTGGTAGAGACACCCCAAAAAAGATTTGCAGCTGTAATTGCAGCGAAAGGTGGTTCTACAAAGTATTTACTCAGGGGGGCTGAATACAAATGCACGTCAACACTTTTCAGATATTTATTTGTAAAAAATGTTGAAAACCATTTATCATTTTCCTTCCACTTCACAATTATGTTGCACTGTGTGTTGGTCTATCACATAAAATCCCAATAAAATAAATTCACGTTTTTGGTTATAATAACATGACAAAATGTGGATAATTTCAAGGTATATGAATACTTTTTCAAAACACTGTATATACGTGTATATATATATATATATATATATATATATATATATATATATATATATATATATATATACACACACATACATACACACACAGTATATACAGTATATATAGATACAAATAGACACAGTGCTTAGCATAAATGAGTGCACCCCTTTTGAAAAGTATGACATAATTTAGATAACAAAATCTTCAGTTTTACTCAAATTAGTTGATGCAAAAATGAATACTCCCCACAACAAAAACTAGTACATCTAGTATTTTGTATGACCTCTATGATTTGTAAGGACAGCACCAAGTCTTCTAGGCATGGAATGAACAAGTTGGCGACATATTGCAACATCTATCTTTTTTCATTCTTCAAAATGGACCTCTTTTAAAGCCTGGATGCTGAATGGAGAGTGACGCTCAACTTGTCTCTTCAGAATTCCCCATAGGTGTTCGATTGGGTTTAGATCAGAAGACATACTTGGCCACTGAATCACTTTCAGCCTGTTCTTCTTCAGAAATGCAACAATGACCTTAGATGTGCTTTTTCAATAATTGTAATGTTGGAAAAGTGCACGTCGACCAAGGGTACGGAGTGATGGTAGCATCTTCTCTTTCAATATAGAGCAGTACATCTGTGAATTCATGGTACCATCAATGAAATGCAGCTCCCTGACACTAGCAGTACTCATAAAGCCCCACAGAAGGACACTGTCACCACTATGTTTTACTGCATTTTTCTTTGTACTCCTCACCTTCATGATGCCATACAGTTTTGAAGCCATCAGTTCCAAAAACATGTATCTTGGCATCATCACTCCAGAATGCAGAGTCCCAGTAGTCTTCTTCTTTTTCAGCATGGGCCCTGACAAATTCTAGGTGGGCTTTTTTGTGAGACTTACTTTGTGGATGGCACCCATGCATGCCATTTCTCTGCAGTGTATGCCATATTGTGTTACAGGAAACAATCATCCAAGTTTGGCTTTTTTCTTCTTTAGCTAACTGCAGTGAACTTGTATGGTGATTTTCTTCAACCCTTCTCATCAGAAGACACTCCTGTCGAGGTGTTAACTTCTGTGGATGGCCTGGACGTCTCTGTGAGATGGTTGCAATTCCATCTTTGTTAAATTTTTGTATCACTTTTGCTACAGTATTCTGACTGATAAGCAACGCTTTGCTGATCTTCTTTAGCCTTCACCTTTCTTTCTGACAGCATGCAATGGGAAGAGCTTTTCCTTGTTAAGTAATGCCTCTTTATAATCAACTGTCTGCTGGACACCTGTTTAATGAATAATTAGACTCACCTGTAATTGAATTCTTGTTAATTAGGATTTTGTTGTCTAAAATTTAGCTATGTTCCTAAGACTTTCATTGTGGTGTATCCATTTTTGCAACATGGTCTTGAATGAATTTGTTAGGATAAATACTTTTTTTGTTTGTGCAAATTAACAAATCTTGTTTGCAATCAATGGCTCGCATTTGTGGGAGAATTTTTTAGTATAGTGTCCCATAGAAAATGTTGATTCTAAAAGGAAAGTAAAGGCCTTCTGACAAATCTGTTTATGTGTACTCATTTATGCTGAGCACTGTATATATATATATATATATATATATATACACACACACACATTGTACATACAGTATACAGTGTATACATGACTTAAGCTATTTGTCTACACTCTGGCCATTTATCTCTTCAAGGAGGTTTCAGAAAGCTCAGGGATATGCTATGTATTATTTTCATGGCAAACAAAGAGACATCATTAAAGATACATTTTGAGAGGTAGCTGCATAGATTTAATTTGCACAAGTAAAATGAAAAAAATCCATATTAGTGTAGGGTTTACATGGGAATATAACATTTTGCAAACCTTTATATAATTTATATTTCAGTACAAACACAGAATTCGGTAAATATTCAATATGGAAAGCATGGTATTCATTGTTCTTTTTGCCCTATTGAATCCATTGTTCTCTAATTATGAAGGTTCAAGGTTATGGAAGATGACATTAGGTCTCACCTCCAATATAATAAAGCCCAGCAATCTTTTATGTATGGATGCTGTAGTGTTCTGAGGTTATGAATGAAACCTGAATTTGTCATATCTCTTCTTCAGGCCCTCTGCTACAGTATGTCTGTCATGGTAACAGGCAAGCCCTATAGTGGCACACAATGCTAGAGACATTTATGGTTCCCCACAATGAAGGTTATTTCCCTCAATGATGCACACAAAGGGGCAGATTTACTAAAACTGGAGAGTGCAAAATCTGCTGGAGCTCTGTATAGAAACCAATCAGCTACCAGGTTTATTGTCAAAGCTTAACTGAACAAGCTGAAGTTAGAAGCTGATTGGCTACCATGTACAACTGCACCAGATTTTGCACTCCTGGCCATGATGTCTGATATACTGTAGGTGTTGGAATAAAAAAAATGGTTGGACAAATTACACATCATTTGTCAGATAAGACAATCCACATACATGTATTCATCTGTCTGCTTCAAGTTCAGCATTATATCACCTGAGGGTTTATTGACTTCTTGTAAGAGTTCATCGAAAGATGCTTGTGCTTTATGGAGTGTGTTTTGTTGAATAGGCCACACAATTTTAAGAAAAATTGTCTTCATTGGAAATGTCATATACTGTATATATCTCCCCTTCTCCTTCTTCTCTTCCTTCATAACAGAATCTTCACAGAAGTATGAACTCACCCTAAAATTCAGTGAGTCCCCCTTTTTCTTACTCTGCCTATAGGGTGTACAAATCTCCCTTGATTCCTTTCATTCACTAGAGCTGGACCTCTTCCCTGCTTCCAGATGTCCTGTATTTTACAAAACAGTTCTGGTATGTGCAAATGTGTAAAATACAATGCATGTTTATTTTGCTGTATTGGTTACTGTTTCTAAAATGTTGACAGCATTTATAAATGGACATTGCACAGTCCTAATTCTGTTGTACATCATATACACACTGGATATAATTATTTTTCCCTTTGTATAGAAACATGACACAGTACCGAATCTTAATGTGGAAGAGATATGCAATGTCTCTTAGCCCTCTCCCTTTTGCAATCTGGCCACTTTTTATTTGTTTATTTAGCTTTTCTTTCTTTTTTTTTATTCCAGCCTAGCCTAGGTGAGATGTGCTCATCCCAGAGGGCTTCAGCTTCTACACAACTTCAGCTGGATGAGGGTGGAACTGGCATTGCATCATTGGGGGACAGCTGCTTAAACCAGGAATAGACAGCCAGCTCCCAGCTCTTGATAGCATCATAGAATAAGATGGCGGCATGGGATCCAACTTGTAGCAAGTGAGCGGCGGAGAACAAAGGGACAACCCTGGATTCACTGGACAGGTTGGTATGTTTATTTAGCATAAAAGTTAAGAGAAATTGAAAAAAAAATCAGGGGAGTACAGTAAGTGAAGTTTCTCTTTACCTTGGTGTGTTAGCTTTGATATTTGCATCTCATGCTTAGTATAAGTGCTGTGCTATACTAAGGGTCTAAGTGGGTGATTAACTAAAGTTGGAACACTTACAATCTGATGCAGCTGTGCATGGTGGCCAATCTGCTTCTAAATTCAGCTTGTTCAATTAGGCTTTGACAAAAAAACCTGGAAGCTGGTTGGTTTTCTATGCAGAGCTGCACCAGATTTCGCACTCTCCAGCCTTAGTAAATCTCCCCAAACAGCTTCTTTTTCACTGTGGTGGCAATACTTACTGCCCCCTGGGAAGTGGTCTGCAGTGGAGAGGGAAATATAGCAATGGTTGACAAGCATACACGGACCATCCTGCCACATTTCCGAACATCTGTTTTTGTCTTTTTCATTTCCAAGGGGAATTCTGTAGTAGTGATTGCTTTGCAGTTGCAGTTCACTTCCTTTGAATTCAATGGGTGAGTTTGACAGGCAGTGTAGCCTGTCAAACTCTGCAGCCAGAGTTAAAAATGCTGTGGCAGCAAAGCGAAGCGAAACCTTGCAACCGTGGCATATGTACTGTGTTGTCAGTATTTGTGTGGGTGGCCAAGGGGCAGTATCGCCTGTTTTTTCACTGCCTCCTGGCCATCTGTGTGGCACATGTCACACACATGGCTCTTAGGGAGTCTGGCTATTCCAGAAGCATACAAACACCTAGATAACCTAGATCAGATAACACCTCTCACCTCCTGGCAGTCTCTCAGTGTCAATCTGGAATCCACAGGGCATCCTCCTAAACAGATGCCTTCACAGCAGCTCTTGCCTGGACACCTACCCATATGATGCCCACTTTGACCACTGCCCTGGCGGCACCATTGGTTTACCCACAGGCACCTCTTCTTTGCCAGCACTGGCCTTCCAGAGTCCTTCACCACACTCACACTATGACAACTAGTGCTACCAGAGTGCCTTGAGGATCCAGTTCATTAGTAACAACAAGCATACAGAGAAGTAAAAACACTGTCTACCTGTTCAGCTCTGTTTTACAAGGCAGCAGTGTTTTCATGAAGGTCGTCTGTGTAAATGAGGTTGGATGACCCCAACCATGCATGTAATAGAGAAAATAATAGATTGGTGTTTACTTTATACTTGGTGGTATTTCCCGGTTTACTAATTTGAGGTACATCTGTGACAGGATGTCATAACAGTGTCAAGTAATAAAGAATTCCTTCCACCATAGACTTCCCATCTAATAAATCTGTATGAAAATGTCAATCCTGAGATAGTCTCCATAGACTGGGTATCATCAAAATAGGTTGTCTCTTATTCAAATATAAAAAGGAGAAAAATAGGCAACAAGAGAATGACAAGATATAACATCAAGGGCACCTCATTAAATTCTGTGTTCAGTTATACATTTGTATGAGAAAGATGTGTCTGTGAAGGGGAATTACATGCATCGCATCAATCCAATTTCAAACATTGTTCATAATATCATTCATAGTATCTACTGATAATATGTTGACGAAAATGAATGTATTACTTTTACAGGTTTATTTATAGTAGTTGTAATCCTCAGAATTAAATTATGAACAAAGAATATGACTCTACAGTATTTACTAGTCTCATTCCGGAGTACTAAGTGTAATTTCTGTCTGTTGCCTTGTTTCTCTGCTATCAGCATGAATCATTTCTGACAAGTTTTCCTGACACCAAAAGAAAAATGGTGACAGGGGAGGGCACAACCTGTGATTGACAGCCTCAGCTCTGTTCCTTTGTGCTGTATTAAGGGGGTGTGTCCCTTCCCTCCAATCAGCTCTCAGAGCTCTCCTCACTAATGTAACTTCACTCTCCCGCCCCCTGCTTTTCAGAGCTGAGAGATTGTGAGTAAATTCTGCACTTTGAATGGATGTAGGATAGACAGGTACAACTTATGTAGGAGGATTTGTTTCTCCTCCGTGTATCACCTCTGTGTATGTGTATCATCTTTCAATAGGAATAATTGATCTATAGCTGACAATCCATTTGATCGATATGCCACACACAAAGAAGTTGATTTTTATCTATACTGTAGTTAAGATGAGATTGTAAGTTATTGATTGCTGCTTTGTTTCCACCAGGTAATTTCATGATCTCGTTAAAGTACAGTCGTATGAATGATCAATGTATCTCAGTGCTACCGATTGATGCAAAACAATCAATATTATTCCATTCTAGCCAATCAACTCAGTTTGATCGAATCCAATCTAAATTCAGTCTAAATCAATCAGAAGGAAGGTTATCACTATTTGTTTTTTTGGATTTGATTGATTTGATCAAATCACACATTGATCTTATAAATAAATCAAAGGGTGTATGGCCACCATAAGGACTGCTAAACTGCAAGGTATTACATTTTTTCCTAAGTTTTGATACAATTTAAATACATGCTAAGTAATGTGTAAGTGTGACACAGGTATTTATGACTTATTATGGTACTCCCACTGACAATGCCTTCTTCTTTCTTTCCAGAAGGATGAAAGCGATCTCTATTCAGAAATTATATGGGGTCAACACCTACTTGATGGCTCAGAGATGGTGCAATTATGCAAATCCTGGTGCCTTTTCAGTTCTTGTGTTAAGAAATGTCTTACACAAATCAGCCCATGATGCAGACTCTTACCATGAGATTTGCTCACTGGGGTAGAGGAACATGAGGAAATGCTTCCTCCTGCCAACAGAAGACTGATTACATCATGTCGAAATAGACAAAGTCACTTGACCGTTTTTCAATTCAGCCAAAAAAGCATTTATGAGGACAGGTGCTGAATGTAGACAGGAAGACATGACTTACAATTGACATCTCAATTCAGTAAGGCTGAGGTTAGGGTTACTTGCAGGCCCCTCAAGTTCCTCCGCACCAAACTCATCAATTTTTTATGGACTTCAATGTAATGCTGAGAACACTGCTTTAAATCCTGTATACCTCTTGTCGGCTTCAATAGCTGCTTGAGGTGCCTGTGCCCCCAGAGAGCATGTCCTGCTCTATATGTCCACCAATATAGCAAACCAAGACTGCACACTGGCAATGTTAACCATGATTATATAGATCAAATGCTGGCTTCAGTTCAGTGCCCTCCCATTGGCCATACCCTCCCATTGGCCATACCCTCTGACGCATTTCACCCAGATAGGACTAAGACTAAGGGTCTAAGCCCTATCCTGGTAAAGCGAATCAGAGGGGCATGGCCAGAGGGAGGAGACTGAGCTGAAGCTGGCACTTGATCTTTATAATCACAGCTAACATTACTAGTGTGTGGTCTCGGCTTGCTATAGTCATGACTTTTTGGAGTTGTCTTGTACACAGGGCACCATCATACTGGGACAGAAAGGGTCCCCAGTCTGTTACCATAAGGTTGGTAGCACACATTTGGCTAAAATATCTTTTTTAACCATACCCATCAATGGAAACAATTAAAACTCAGTAATCTGAAGGGACGCCCAGATACTGTTATATACATATTGGTAAGTGAGATGGTCAGGCCTCCACAATCTTTTTGCCATATAGGTATATGTATGTATATATGTACAGTATATCATGCATTCATAAGAATCTTCAATTTTAACTGAGAAATTGGAGATTTGCCACACCTCCTGCCATGTATCAACTCATGTGGGCACTTTAGCAACCACTAAAGAGTTGCCAATGTTGCAATTGTAGATGGCGGAGGTGTAGCAAGTCTCTGAGACTGAGTTGAAGCTGAAGACTCCATTAAGTGCTTGTTCAAGTTGGGGGGCTTCCTGGAGACACAAAGTTGGTTTTAAGAAGATGTAAAGGTATAAGCACCTTGTGGTGCCTTTTTTTTTTTTATTTTTCTTAATTAATGACTAGGAATGAGCAAATCTGCTTGAAGTTCAAAGTTTGCAAATTTTACAGTGAACCATATGTAAGTCTAATAACCAAGCTATTGTCTTGTATTATTAGGCACTGACATGGAGGACATTTACCAATGCCAACAAAAAGAATTATGACAGAAAACTCCCTGCATATACAGAATTGTCTGCTTTCACTGTCATCTTTAACACACACTGACAATATGGCTGCCCACCCTTCTATAGAAAAGGGCTGTATTATCCATTGCTTTAAAATGGTTCTTGTGATTAATCTGACCTGGGGAAATGCTATGTACTGCATTATATGCGTTTCTGGTGGTGAACCTACAAACTTTTCAGCGAAAGGTTTGCGATTCACAAACTCCATAAATATCATAGATTAGCCACAAACCTATGGTAGCAGTGAACTAGGTATCTGTCAAGATGGCAGTAATCAGGGGGTCTGTGTAAGAATTGGTCCCCCCTACTTTCTATTTGTTCACCTTTGCCAGAACTGCACTAATGTAGAAATGATGACTACTATGAAGTGCTACAAGACTTCCTTTGTCAGGGTTTCTCAGTCAGGGTTCCATGGAACCCTAAGGTTCCTTCAAAGGTTGCTAGAGGTTCTTTGAGCAATTAAGCACTTAGGCTGGCCATACATTATACAATTTTCTTGAGATTTTTGGTTTAGATTTACCAAAAACCATATAATATGAGGTCAAACCTTACAACACTTTCAACTGTATCCAATTAGGCAGGCTCTTGTACTACATAGTTGAAGGTAAATCTAAAGGAAATTGGGCAGAAATTGGCAGAAAATTGTATAGTGTTTGGCCAGCCTTACTGACACTTATGGTCTTTTTAGCTATCTGAATGGGGGTAATTCTTCCTGATGACCACATGTGTAAGGAGCATTCTTCCCATTGACCATCACACTAATGTATTAGGTGTTTTAGATATAGTGAGGGTTCCCTGAGACTATGTCAAACATTCCAATGTGTTGAAAAGTTAAATAAAGGCTGTCCCATGTTTTAAAACCAATTTGTGAAACAACCTGCTTCATACATCATTCAATTGGCAATTATGTAAAAAAAATATTATTGAGTTATATTTGATATACTGGTCAACAAACACTTGTGCGCACAACTTGACTTTTATTTTCTATACATTTCTAAAAAAATGACAGTTAGAATTGAATTGGATGACGAGGCCAACATATCCACTTTCTGTCAACGCTTGTGCATTAGCCTGATTATAGGGGATTTGATTGTTGTGGTTTTACGATTTTACCTGCACAAATGCAGAAGAAAAAAATTATTTCCCTCCTGAGCTGACATATTTAATAAAAGAATTTTAATCGATCATCTTCTATTTTCCCCATGGTTAGAATCTGATTAATCTTACATTATGAATAATAAAATCTCTGTTGAGCTCTCATAGTTTTGGTGTCGTTTTTCAAACTTCCGTAATATTATGTGTATTGACCTCTCCTGGATTAGTTGAAACTGGATTTTTAATAGCTAGTTTCAGAGCAATTACTCTTCTGTTAATAGAGCAATTGGATCTTGTTAGCAAATATCCCCATGTAATAATTGTCTTACTCTAAATCTTCTCTTACAAAAAGTCATGCAGGTCTGGGAATTGAATCCTGGGATTGAATATACTGATTATGAAGTGCTGTTTATACAGGGTTATTATTTTAGGTGTTTGCTTTTACAGCTGCCCATAGGCTTGCATGGGCAGCTTGACCAATACCAATGTTAAAATATGTCTTTCTTTCAACAAGGTATAAAGTACCTATGCCCTAACACTGAACTTCTCTTATTTTCTTTCTTAAAGATAGGATTGAAACTGTTATGTTATATTTGTTTTATAAGTTCAAAAAATACCTGTTGATCCAGCCAGAAATCCTATGAGCTTTTCAACCGTCTGTGCTGCACCTTTAGGGCTTATGCACATGGCCATTTAGTAAGGGTATGGTCATACAAAGTAAAATACGCTTGTTGTTGTGGCTCCCAGGAGCTACTGCACTTTTTTGCCCATAGACATGTAAGCAGGTTGAAATTAGCTAGATAGGTGCTGCTCCAGATGGGAGGATAGGGGTTAATGCCTTTCCCGGTTCTTTGGCTTTTGGCAGACGTTCTGGTTCTGACCCATTGCACCTGTGGTTATAAAAGGGGACAGTACAGTAGTCTTGCCCAAGGCATCAGCCTTTTTGTCCCTTTTGCTTTTTGGTCTTTGGCTTGTCTTTTTCTAGCTTCCCCAAGGAGAGCTGCACCCAGGAGGAGTACAGGATGTCGCTTCCTACTACTCATATGTAAAGCCGTCAGAGCTTGGGGTTTGCTCCAAAGACACCAGCTGCTAGAGAATGCCTCTGATGGATTTGCATGGACTCTACCTCTGCTGGCATGCCGGAGCAGCACATAGCCTGGTTAGGAATAGGGACTAGGGACTTAGGATGTGAAGCATTTTATGAAAGTTCTGCTGGACTGTTTTGTCTGCTTTGTACTTTCTTGTAATGTTGCTCTTCAATTCAAGTAAAATGTTAAACTCTGCATTCTGCCTGATCTGAAGTCCTTAAAAAGGGGAGCTGTGCTATTATCCATCACTACCACACACTGGGTCTACAGTTTGGGTCGCTTTCACATGGGATATGAAGAGTTAACGTGTTAAGAGTCACCTTAATGCAAGTTATACATGCGGTTGCCACAAGCAACGGAATGTACCATCAGCAAGTAGGCTGTCTTAAACATGTGCCTGTTACAGGTGGAATCGCCTCTAGCCATGAGGGAGATGTTGTCAGCACTGCCTATGCCGCATTCTGTCTCCCATAGCCATTGGAATGGAACTGCATTGCAGAGGTCCCCATCCTGTACAGAGGTATGGAAGTTTGAGAGTTAAAGTCAAGTGCACATTAGAGGCTGCGCTATATGAACGAAAATATTGCATGCTGCTACTGGGACCAGCAGTGGAAAAAACTGAACAGGAGTCTGTGATCAGTGTTCGACAAAGATATACATCTACAGGGGGCCTGAGAGATTAACTAAAGAACAGTTGTTGTGGAAGTATACATGGCAAACATTTATCTCTAAGAGCAACCTCAGCCTTGTCCCAGGCCTTTGGTGAAAATGGCACAAAGTAAAAGTACCTCATGTGTGTGAGGTACAGTGACCCTGTCTCCGGTGCCCAGCGTATAGCCCAGAAGAATCCACCCTGGTAGTCCTCTCATGTTTCCCAAAATGTCGTGCCCAAAAAGTTCATTGGAAAACATGGTGGACGTGGCCATCTTCCCAGCCATTGCACTTCACCTGACCACAAACATGCATTACAGAAATCGCCATACGAAGTTGGGAGATTAATTGCTGGAACTCACTTTTATAGCAAACAAGCAAATTTTGCAAATGTAACCACAATAACCAGAGCAACAAGCATATTTTACTCTTTAACCATCTTGTACTTTATTGTTTTTTAAATGTGCTGTCTCCTTTAAATCGCTGCACTATATACAGTAAATCCTTTATAATAACGGCCTTGTGCAAGAGTCCTTAGTTAGTATTGTTTCCAGCTCTTTCTGTGCACCACAGAATACTTTTGCCCCATGTTATGGTGTTATGGAAATAAGCAGAAGAGAGGTGTTCTAGCGATGAACCAAATATATACGTATCTACGTTCAGTTCAAGCAGGGTTGGGTGAACATTAGTACAGTTCAGGTGCCAAATCCGAACCCCACTGAGGTCAATGGGAGCTGAATGTTAACAAACATTTTAGAACATTTTCTGGGCTAATAGGCAAAGGATTGTCAAATGTACTGAGGGCCATGTACCAAAGGCAAAAAAAATGTTTGAAAATTCAGTTTGGCAGGGAGCAATGATTTTAGCAATGCCTAAAGTGAAAAATAAAAAGTACACAACTCTATTAACATGGGGGGTACCTTGCTAGTCAGGACCTTCATTTCTCAGCACTTTGTCCCCATATTAATGAGATCAAGGTCATCTTTTCCACAACCCTGGCCCAGTGGTTGTGGGGTATGCAGACAGGGGGATAGGCTTAGAAGCCCCCTTTAACAATAAAGGGCACCTATGTACAGCCTACCCCCCAATATGAATAGGTAAAGGGTATATAGCCCTACTCATTCACAAAAGAATATAAATTGTAAATATGAATACAAACAGTGTTTGACAAGTCCTATGTTTGAAAAAAAAAAAGTCTCATAATGTACATCCATCATCAATCACGATGCTCAAGGCCCACCAAAAGAAAAACATGATGAGGCCACTACCTAATGACAGTTCACCAAGTTGTCATTGACAAATTAAGGGAAGGGTTGGGAAGGATCGGGACTAGCGGTGATATCATTGCCCAAAAATGTTTAAAAAAGGTTTAGGCCAAACTTTGGTTGGTCAGGCATTAGGACAAAACACTGATATATCAATAGGCACATCCAAGAAATATAAGAAGCCAGGAGAACATTATTGAACATAGAACATTATTGAGCTAAGCAGACCATCATTAACACGATGTGAACACTGTGTGTACTACAAATACCCCAAAAACATATACAAGTATATGTAATGTGCCCTGTCCTTCTGCCTCACTGCTGTGCACTGCACAGCAGAGCAATACAAAGCAGCTTGTTTCCCTAGTAAAACACACAGAGCACACAGTTAACCCTTTTATCACCCCAGATGTTAATTCCTTCCTCCCCAGTGTCATTAGTACAGTGTCAGTGCTTTTTATTATCACCGATCACTGTATTAGTGTCACTGGGGATGTCAGTGACAGTTAGTCAGTTCCCCAGTGTCAGAATGCCTACTGCAGACCCACAGTCCAACTAAAAGTCACTGATCACTGCCATTATTAGTATAAACATATATTTTATTTTTAATTCCAGTATATGTACTGCCATCTGTAGACGCTATAACCTTCACATAAACCAGTTAATTTACACGTATTGGGATTTTGTTTTAGCAAAGAATACATTTTGACCTAAATTTGACAAAATTAGATTTTTTAAATTTTTTTACTGGATATGTTTTATAGCAAAAAGTAAAAAATATAGGTTTTTTTTTTTAATTGTGTCGGTATTTTTGTTTATAGTGCAAAAAATAAAAACTGCAGAGGTGATCAATACCATCGAAAAAAAAAGCTCTATTGGTGGGAAAAAAAGGACATAAATTTAATTGTAACATGTACAGTGTTGTATGACCAGGCAATTGTCAGTTAAAGTAATGCAGCACCCTATCGCAAAAAATGGCCTGACCAGGAAGGGGGGTAAATCCTCTTGAGGGCAAATGGTTAGCTGAAATTATAAGATGATTGATGACCAAGCACAGCTGCACCAGATTTTACACTCTGCAGTTTTACTAAATCAACCCTCAGTATCTGTATGGAGGTTGTAGGAGATCGACAGCACTGAGATGCAACGAAGGATGAAAAAAAGAGAAGTCAAATATTTTATTTTAAAAAGGTAATTGTTATGATACACAGGGGTTAATTTACTAAAGCTGGTTCACTCAGAATCTTGTGCAATCAGCTTCCAGGTTTTATAGCTAAAGCTTAATTGAACAACAAGCTGAGGTTTGAAGCCAATTGGCTACCATGAACAGCTGTGCCAGATTCTGAGTGCTCCAGTTTTAGTAAATAGACCCAACAGTTAGGGTTAATGGCTACTTTGAAACCTGTTTATATGTGACTTGTGTGTTTCTCTTTTCATGTCATTTGATTCAGTGTATTGCAACCCACAATCACACTCCAACAAATAGACTTCATTAGTGGCTTCAAACGTAATACATTGTTTAACTTTGTATTTCTTCAATGTCACATTTGATATAAAACTCTTTCCATTACTGTCCTTCTGCTTACCTTACCAGGCATACATTTCCCACATTAAAATATCCTTAGAACTCTCCAAACCAATATTTCTAGGAATTTTTTATCTTCTTTTATATTGTTTTGTATTAACATACCCTTTACAGCACAGGTGTCAAACACAAGGCCCGCAGGCCAAATCTGGCCCTCCAGGCCATTTCATGTGGCCCTTGCACCTCTCCTGCACGTACCCCCTTGTCTCTGCCCCCACCTTGTCTCAGCAGTCAGCAGCAGAGAGGAGAATAGATCTCCTCTGCCAAATCCTGCACCTCTCAGTGCAGCTGCAGCACCCCTCATCTCGGCCTTCCCTGGTCTTAGCATTCAGTAGACTCTGGTAACTGACTACACTCCTCCTCTGGTCCTCCTCCAGACCCGGCACTTTCTGTTTCCCAGCTCTGCCCCCAAAGGGGGTGCACAGTGATGTTAGGGAGGGTGTGGGATTCTTGACATCTGATTTAATGGGGGGTGGGGTGCTCTGGACATCTAGTCTTATAGATACAACTGACCCTTTGATATGGCCTGCGATGAAATGGAGTTTGACATCCCTGCTAATTGACACTTGCTACATCCGGGACATTGTTTTACTGCTTTACAAATGTAGTTATTAATGGAACCCTGTCTCTTGTGTATTTTCTTTTGTTTCATATACAAAAGCTTATTGGGACAGGGACATATACTTACTCTCGCTCTCTATATTATATATATGCCTTTACACGCACATGAACTTTAATGTCATCCCAGTCTTAGTCCGTAGGGTTCAATATTGAGTTGGCCCCGCCCTTTGCAGCTCTAACAGCTTCAACTCCTCTGGGAAGGCTGTTCACAAGGTTTAGGAGGGTGTCTATGGGAATGTTTGACCATTCTTCCAGAAGCGTGAATGAGTCCTTAGTTGCATTTGTCAGCAGCACCCTTAGGGCTCATTCACGTGTAAAATTGAGGGGGATGGTAAAACCTTGCAGTTAAGTTGAGGTTTTACCGCCCCAAATCCCTATCCACTTTAGCTACTGAGGCAGCTGCCAAAGGTGTACACATGCCGCAGCAGGAATTAAACCCTCTGTTGCTTTTGGAGGGTGCTACCGCCTGCCAATCGTGACCCAATAAAATAAATGGGGCCACTCTGCAAGTGCCCTGCAACTGCATGCTTCTGTATGGTCCAAGGGGTTAATGCTGGTGGCGAGAAAGCAACACAACCCTGCCTGCTTTAAAACCCCTTGTTTGCCCTACTGCACAAGGTTGCAGGGCACATGCAGAGTGGCCTCTTTCACTTGAATGCATCATGCTTGTTAGGCGCTACACTCACCAACCATGACAGGGTGCATAACTCCTGCTGTGACTGCGACATGTGTACATCCCTGGCCACTGCAGCTAAAGGGGTTGTGGTTGGGACGTCTTAACTATGGGGTTTTACCACCCCCAAACTGCAAATGTAAATGAACCCTTACTGTTCTGAGCCCCCTATAAGGCTGCTTTCACACTGATGTGCTGCGGTTTACCTGCACCATGGGTGCAGCGCAGTGCATCTGAGACTTTCCTGGGTTAGACTTTGCCATGGACTTCTATTATATCCTGCATGTTTGGTGCACTTTATGCACCTCCTTTAGCACTCCAAAACCCCAGGAGTTTTGGTGGTTTTCAGAAAGTGTACCAAACCCACAGGATACAATAGAAGCCTATGGCTAAATGCAGCAAACTCGCAGGAAAGCTGCACTGCACCCATGGTGTGGATAAACCGCAGCACATGAGTGTGAAAGCAGCCCTATAGTAATATGCCCAATGTATTGCTTCACACTGACCTGAAGATTTCTTCTTTCCTGCTGCTGGCACCACTCTGGAGACCGCTAGCTGGGATAAGAGGTGGAGTGCAGTTGGTATCACTCCACATGGGACAGGAGCCACCAGTACAGAGGAGGCATTGGCTTATGTGGCTCTTGCTCCCTACTACAGCTCCCACTATACAAATAGTCCCTCTGCATTGCACTCTGTTGGATGCTCTGGGATGGCGGGTCAGCAAGCCCGGATCGTGATCTACCAGTGACTTAGGCTGAGATCTACTGGTAGATCGTGATCTATGCGTTGCTGACCCCTGCATTACAGTAACGTTGGATTCACACTGTTGCAGCGAGTTAACGTGTGTTGCGCTAAGGCTGCCTAACGTGTTGCCTAATGCACTAAAAATGTGCATGCACGATCTCTTGTAATGGAGTGCAGTACAAAGCCCAGTAGTGTGTTATAACGTGTTGATGCGTGCTGCAACGCAGGTGCATTGGTAAAGTCCATTCGGATGCCAAGAACAATGAATGACACTACAATGCACTAACATTTAGACTTGCAAAATGAAAACCTTTGTTTTGTTTCGTTTAGATTCGAAATCGAACACATTTTGTGTAGTTGGATTCAGTAAATTCGTTCAATTAATTTTCGGAATTCGTTTTAGTAATTCATATTCGAATTCAATTTGAAAACATTTAAACCAAATTCCAAAAGTCATTCACATTCAAAATTGGTTCGATTGAATTTAAAATCGATTCAACAAAATTCGAAAAGTAATTCAAAATCGAAAATATTTCAACTGAATTTGAAAAAATTCAGCCGAATTCGAAAAGTTAAGCTGGCCTTACACCTGTAGATTTTCAGCCGAGAATATTAGTTTTTCAAGAATATTCATTTGATTTCTAATCAATTGTGGGGTAAAATTGATGTTTGTTTTCAACAGCGGTGATGGGGAAAATTCAAAGGGGCAGGAAGAAAAACGTTTCTCGATCGTTCAGAAATTACATTCATTTTAAAATCGAATGTTAAAAGCAAAGGGCAATTATTGAATGACATTTGTCCATTCATCGAATGTGCAAAATATTTTCAGACGACTTTTCTTATGAATATTCTCAGCCGAAAATCTGTATAGCCAGCTTAAATCAAGGGAAAAAAATTTGAAATTTCAAATTCCATTGAAATCTTTTCAAAATCAGTTGAAATTGTTTCAAATTTGAATAAGGCTGGTCATACATGTGTAGATTTTCGGCCAAGAATATTAGTTTAAAGAATATTTGTTTGATTTTTTAATCAGTATTGGGGTCAAATCAATGTTCATTTTCGACAGCAGTGATGGAAAAATTCAAAGGGGCAGGAAGAAAAACTGCATCTGCTGACTTTTAAAAAATGGACACTTACCTGTCCCTCGATCCCACGGTGTGTCCCTCGCAGCTCGTTTCACCGACCACCCTGTGTTTCCGTCGCTGGCATATTCAGTGTGGGCACCTGGCTGTGACAGCTTGTGGCTTCACAGTCGGGTGCCCACTGCGCATGCACGAGTCATGCTGTGCTTTGTGAATGGTCCTGTAGTCTTGTGGGACCTGTCATGTCTCCCAGAAGACTACGGGGAGGGGGGAGAGGAAAACTTTTGCTTCCGATCGCCTAGGTGATTACAGCGAAAGCGGGAGTGAGTACCTGTCAATTTCTGGTACCTGTTTCCCCCTGCTTCCCAAAGGTGCCAATCCTTAACGGGGAGCAAGGGACCAATCCTTAAAGTGAAACTTCCCCTTTTGGGTGGAGCTCTGCTTTTTTTTTTTTTTGTCTGAAATTTGATTTGAAACTAAACAAACCGCACATGTCTACTAACATATCTAGCACTAAGGCAGTGGGGGCATTACAGCAGCACAAACATGTAAAATGAGCCTTAAAGCCCAGCTCTAGGAAATTTCAAAACCCCCTTGCAGGAGGTCTGCTTTCGCACTGCAGGGGTTAATTATTCTAGGGGAGAGTAAAAGCACTTTCACTTACCTGATCCTCTGCTCCCCCAGCAGATGGCGCTCCGCCATGCCCTGATACATAGACCCTGCATTGTCCTTGATGACGTCAGGACCTTAGATCCCTGGATAACATGGAAAAGAGGCTATGGAGACTGACCTAGCAGCGCAGAGGGGTGGGTAAATAAATTTTCTTTTCTATGCCCCCCCCCCCCAGACTTAAAAAAGCAGTTAAGACTTGCAGCCCCTCTGCAAGGGAACATGTGCAAGTATTCCTGAACTGGGCTTTACCCCAGGCTCACACTTAAGCATTTTCTGCAGCATTTTGCAGAAACGCAGTACAGTCCATTTAACATGATTTCCTATGGGACATGTTCACATCTCCGCGTTTTCACCCGGTGAATTTTTAGGAAAGGGTTAGGGACTTTTTCAAATGCAAAAAGTTGTATTTTTGTTTCTAAGACTTCAATGGAAATGCTGAAGAAAAGCATGTAGTGCATTTTTGCCACAGTTTTGATGCATTTTGCATTTTAAATCTGCTTAGCAACAAGAAAAAAAGTAAACAAATTAAAAACGCAGCAAACGTGCGTCAAAAATGCATGGGCAAAAATGCAAAACGCACTGCAGAAATGGATCAAACGCAAACTGCATAGGGTGTGAACCTAGGGTTAAGAACAGGCAAAAAGCATTGAATTAATCCTACTCTGCTCTCTCCTCATATCAGCCATCCTTGTCAGCACATTTGCATGCTGCCCATGTATTTGCTTTCATTCCTAGCCCACCCCAGGGGCGGACTGACCATTCGAATACTCGGGCACTGCCCGAGGGCCCGGGGACAGTAGGGGGCCCCATGAAATGCCCCTGATACCTTTTATAGGCTTTTTTTGAGTTTGGGCAAGGACACAGGGGCCCCATGATCCCCTATTGCCCGGGGGCCCCATGAGTTGTCAGTCCGCCCCTGGCCCACCCTCTGCTAATCTGAGCCTTGTGTGCAGTGCCTCGTAAGAGGTGGATACTAAGTCAAATTTGGAATATCATACTAGTTGAGTTTAAAAAAAAAATACATGGAAATTTACTAATGAGTACAAAGCAGCAAAAGTTTGGGGATAATTTGCTAAAACTGGAGCACTCAGAATGTGGTGCAGCTGTGCATGATAGCCAATCAGCTTCTAACTTCAGCTTGTTCAATGAAGCTTTGACAATAAAACCTGGAAGCTGATTGGTTTCTATGCACAGCTGCGCCAGATTTTGCACGCTCCAGTTTTAGTAAATCTCCCCCTTTATGTCTTTTTGTATTTTCTTGGAATTCTGCTTTAAATTGTTTAGTAAAACAGTATATTGACTGTAGGAGAAACTAAAAAACCAATGTGGGTGTACAATATAGTGACGCTGTCCTCCCAGTTATTTTTCACGTCATACCTCTGAGTCCTGTGACATTTAATGATTATCTGTGCCTCGTGCCCTCCACATTTATTACAATTCAAATTTTCTGGCATTTCAAAATACAACATCTAGCATTTACTTCTCTTCCTATAGTATGGGCAGATTAATATTCTGAGCACATCATTTCTACCAGTCGCTCCAAAGTATTTGCTCACTATTTGTGTTAAAGAACAGATGGCTGCTTAGATTCAGTTTTATGCAGAACAACACGCCCCAGAAATCCAACTCTGTACTATGCAAAGCAGCGTTTTTTAATTTGACTGCGAAAAACTTCCCAAAAGCAATATGTTCTGGAGGTGAAAGTGTACAAAAGTGCAACCTCTGCATTAACACATTGTTCCAATTACATAATTTTTCACTGCTTACGGCTATAAAATTAGACAGAAAAATTTGAAACATTCTCCACTTGCTACCTTCAATACATGTCACCAGAAATAAGTGATGGTTTCTATATAAAAAAACATTATTAAAATTATAATTTATTTTATTATTATTATTAACATTTCAAATGTATATGAAATGTTTTTACAATGACAATAACTTTTAAAAGGACCACCTCAAGTAATAAATAAACATTAAATGCTCTTTTTTCATTTTAATCACCTATTTTGTACTCATGAATTAACCAGTAAATTACCTCTAAAGCCAATTTTTTGTTATTCTATTTTTATTTATTTATGTATTTATTTATGCATTTATTTATTTAGTTTGAATGTTTTATTTATTTTATTTATTTGTTTATTTATTTGCTGTATGTGTCCCATCAAGGCTATTTTTCTTTACTATCTATAATATATTATTTTTATAACATTGGTAAAGGTTATCAGCAGAAATAGAGAAAGTGAATCTCCCTAAAATGGTCACAGACCAATATAAACTTGACAGAGGTTCTAACCCCTCAACCCCCATTTGAAAAGAACATTTGGAAAATATTTTAAAAGAATGTATGTGAACTGTTTTGTCCGCCATAGGATTTATAATTCCACCCAACCATTACTACAATGGAGGCACCTCTGCCAAAGAGGACAGTCTGTAAGGCCGGGTTCACAATGGTGCTCTGTGGTTTGGGTGCAATGCGATTGCATGCATGATTTACATGTGGTTTTAGGCACAATCCCATTGATTTCTATTAGACCATGCGTTTTCACGGAAGAGCATCAAAGTGCTGCATGCTGCATCTTTGATGTGCTTTCATAAAATGCATGATATAATAGAAGACAATGGGTTTGCACCTAAAGCCACATGTAAATCGTCCATACAATTGTGCTGCACCCAAACTGTAGTGCACTAATTTGAATACCCCCTAAAGTATACTGTGGTTACATAGTACAGCCAGGCCCAAGGCCTACCCCAGCCTGTGATTGGACAATGAAGGATCATCAGGCCTGGTGATAAGGTCAACTCTCTGCTTTGCTTTCCTGCCAATACCTTCACTGTTCACTTCTGGGATAACTCTCAAATGTATGGGAGGGAATTATTATTATTATTATACAGGATTTATATAGCGCCAACAGTTTGCTCAGCGCTTTACAATATAACGGGAGACAATACAGTAACAATACAGTTCAATACAAGAGGGATTTGAGGGCCCTGCTCCTTGGAGCTTACAATCTAGGAGGGAGGGGCTAGTGGTACAAAAGGTAGTAACTGTGGGGGATGGACTGGTTGGAAGAGTAGAAGATTCCAGTATTAGCTAAGGGCAGGATAGGCTTCCCTGAAGAGATAGGTTTCCAGAGATCGCCTAAAAGTGAGGAGAGTAGGTGATAGTCTGATAAATTGGGGTAGAGAGTTCCAGAGGATCGGGGAGGCTCTGGAGAAGTCCTGGAGATGAGCATGGGAGGAGGAGACAAGAGAGCTAGAGAGTAGCAGGTCTTGCGAGGACCGGAGAGTAAGGTTTGGGTGATATTTAGAGACAAGATCAGTGATGTAATTTGGGGCAGAGTCCAGTAAGGGGCGGGTGATACTCCAGACTTCTTCAAAGTACTGCAGTGTTAGACCCGAGGCAATTAACTCCCACTGAGCTTTAAGTTCATGTAGTGAAGAGGATCTTTGGTAATGGGATTGAAGATTTCTACACTACGGAGCAATCAGCAGGGCATGGGAAACACATAATTACAGGTAAGTTATGTAACTGAAGCTGTAACCCCAAAAAATAAATTAAACAAAGTTTTAGCCTTACGGTGGTTGTAAACCTCAGACAAGAAATATGAATAAAGCATATCCCTCTATAGTGTGTACTTGTCTCATTTAAGAGCACTAAGAGGTTATTTACTAAAACTGGAGAGTACAAAATCTGGTGCAACTCTGCATAGAAACCAATCAGCTTCCTTGTTTTATTGCCAAATTTTAATTGAACAAGCTGAAGATAGAAGCTGATTGACTACCATGCACAGCTGCACCTTATTCTGAGTGTACCAGTTTTAGTAAATTTCCCTCCTTAATCATTTCTGATAAGTTTTACTGACACCAAGAGAAGAATGGTGACAAGGGAGGGACCTCCAGCAGATTGATAGTCTTAGCTCTATTCCTGTGAACTATATGGAGGGGTGTGTCTCTTCCCTCCAATCAGCTCTCAGAGCTCTTGTCACTGAGCTCCGCAGTGTGTAATTTTAGCTCTATGCCCCCTTTTTTCTGAAACTGTCTGACAAGTTTTATAAATTCAGCACTTTGAATGGATGTAGAAAAGAGAAGACTGCAGATAAGCAGGCACAACTTATTCTCATCCAAACTCCTCAAGCGCTTAGTCTACAATCGCCTAAGCTCGCACCTCAACGACAACAACCTCCTTGATCCCCTACAGTCCGGCTTCCATCCCCTACACTCCACCGAAACTGCCTTACTCAATCTCTCCAACGACCTTCTAACCGCCAAAGCTAATGGCCACTACTCAGTGCTCCTACTCCTCGATCGCTGCCTTCGACACAGTCGACCACCCCCTCCTCCTCAAAACACTACACTCCCTTGGCCTCAGAGATTCTGCTCTCTCCTGGCTCTCATCCTACCTATCACAATGCTCCTTCAGCGTTACCTATAACGCTACCACCTCCGCCTCGCTCTCCCTCTCTGTTGGGGTCCTCCAAGGCTCCATCCTTGGGCCCCTTCTCTTTTCCATCCCCACCTCCTCCCTTGGCCAACTCATACACTCTCACAGCTTCAACTACCACCTCTATGCCAACGACACACAAATCTATCTCTCTACCCCTCGCCTCACCCCCTCTGTCTCTGCCTGAATCACAAACCTACTAAACGACATATCAGACTGGATGTCGCTCCACTTCCTTAAACTGAACCTCTCCAAAACCGAGCTCCTAGTCTTCCCCCCAGCTCGCACACCACCCCCCACTGACTTCTCCATCACGTCCAACAATGCCACTATCAGGCCCGCCCCGCAGGCCAGAGTACTTGGTGTCATTCTGGACTCCAACCTATCCTTCCAGCCCCAAGTCCAATCACTAACAAACTCATGCAGACTCCACCTCCGCAACATCACCAAAATCTGCTCGTTCCTAACCCCAGAAACTACTAAGCAACTCATCCACTCCCTCATCATATCATGACTCGATTACTGCAACTCCCTTCTCACTGGCCTGCCTCACCACAGGCTATCCCCACTTCAGTCGATCCTGAATACGGCAGCCAGACTCATTCACCTCACCAACCACTCCGTTTACGCCAACCCCCCTCTGCCAATCCCTCCACTGGCTTCCAATTGCACAACGGGTCAAATTCAAAATCCTAACACTGACGTACAAAGCTGTCCATCATACTGCCCCAAACTACATCACTGGCCTAATATCCAAGTACCACCCAACACGCACACTCCGCTCCTCTCCAGACCTCCTTCTCTCTAGTTCCTTAGTCTCCTCCTCCCATGCCCGCATCCAGGATTTCTCCAGGACATCACCTATCCTCTGGAACTCCCTACCCCAATCCATCAGACTATCACCTACTCTCCTCTCATTTAGGCGTACCCTGAAAACCCACCTCTTCAGGGAAGCCTACCCCACCCCCTGCTAATTGCCGACCTCCTCCACTCTTCCTATCACTCCATCCCCCACAGCTATCTCCTCCTGTACCACTATCCCCTCCCTCCTAGATTGTAAGCTCAAAAGTGCAGGGCCCTCGAACCCCTCATGTATCACATTGTATTGTTTTCGTACTGTCGCATGTTCTGTCTCCCTTTGTAATGTACAGTGCTGAGCGAACTGTTGGCGCTTTATAAATACTGTATAATAATAATACTGTATAATAATAATAATAATAATGTAGGAATTTGTTTCATCCCTGTGTATCACCTGAAGCCAGTCACTTCACTGGGTATATTTAAGGGTTTACAACCACTGTAAGGTGTACCTAACCTCTTGCCAACTGCGCTATAGTCGAATGATGGCAACAGTGCACTTATCCAGTTCTGGGCGGGCATCATAATGCATCCTCTCAGAACACGCCCTCCCGCACGCCCCCAGCGATCTCCGTGATAGCTGTGTCCTATGGACACAGCTGATCACATGATGTGGTAAAAGGCCAATCACAGCAGCCTTATTACCATGTAATCAGCTGTGTCCAATGAACAGCAGATCACCATGTAAATACAGTTGCTGGTTATAGGGAACACTTTCCTCACACTGTCACCGCGTGAGGAAAGTACTGACAATGACTGGCAATTGTCACAGAACAGATTGGCCCTGATCATAAGGGCCCAGCAGTTCCACCCACCAGTGCCCAGCAGTGCCACCCATCACTGACCATCAGTGCCACCCATCAGTGCCGCCCAGCAGTGCCGCCCATCAGTTGCGCCCATCAGTGCCCATCAGTGCTGCCCATCAGTGCCGTCAGTCTGTGCCACCAGTCAGTGCTGCCAGTCAGTGCCGCCAGTCAGTGCCACCTGACAGTGTTGCCCATCAGTGCCATCTATCAATGCCCATCATTGCTGCATATCAGTGCAGCATCATCAGTGCCACCTCATCAGTGCAGCCTATCAGTGACCATCAGTTCTGCCTATCCGTGCCACCTCATCAGTGCTGCCTATCAGTGTGCCCATCAGTATTGCCTATCAGTGCAACCTAATAAACGCACATCAGTGAAGGAAGAAAATTATCTGTTTGCAAAATTTTATAATAGAAACAAAGGAAAACTTTTTTTTTTTTCACATTTTTTGCTCTTTTTTTGTTTATAGTACAAAAAAATAAAACACCCAGTGACAATTAAATACCACCAAAAGAAAACTCTATTTGTGTGAGAAAAAATGATAAAAATGTCATATGGGTACAATGTTGCATGACCACGCAATTGTCATTCAAAGTGTGACAGCAATGAAAGCTGAAAATTGGCCTGGGCAGGAAGGGAGCAAAAATGCCCAGTAGGCAAGTGGTTAAAGCAATCCTGCCTCTAGAAGACTGTGAATATTTGCACTTCCCACTGCCTGAGCCACCAGAATGCAGCTTCACTCAGGCGAAAACTCTACTGAAGTTTGCAAGTAAGCTGACACTTCTAGGAAAGTCAATCCCTTGGGTTTCCTGCGGTGCTCAGTTATTCCTTTCTCCCCCATCTCCACATCACTGCTGGACACAATAGTGACAAGGAGGTCAATGGTGGAAATCAATTAACATACTTACAACCCCTCATTGCTTTTGAATCATGGTATTGGGAAGCATTGCTTTCTTGGTAAGCTGTATTGCAGTGGAAATGTTTGATTTACAGCAGATCACATTGTGGAGTTCACAGCAAACAAAATACTTTTTATGCTATGCACTTCGAAATCAAACACATGGAAAATAGAAACTATGTTTTATTAACCCTCCGTCCCGGATTCCTTCCGTTTGTGAAAACTAGTCTGAGATGTCAGAATTTTAAGAAACTTGATTAAAACGGCAGATGAACGCCTCTATACCCAGATTGTCAGATCCAGCTTCAGAAACATCACACAAAGTCGTCTTCATCACTGCGCCATCCGTCAACAAAGAAGGAGACGCTGTAAATAATATGGTATAGTGATAACCTCTTACCTCCCCTAGGGGGATTGTAAGAGGAGATATTCGCCATCCTTTATCCGTCCATGAATTTCATTGTGTTTTGCCTAAAATTCTTTGTTTTTTATTGCTTTGCTCCACAGTCTTCGGCAGAATCAATTATATATCAAAACTGGGGAAATATCTTTATTCTGCCGCACGTTAGGAGAATAGAAAATAGCGTGTCATGTTACTGCCAATGCTGCTGTGTCTGGGAATTAGACAAAATAAAACATTCTCTAGTCTGGTGTGAAATGAAAAATTAAAGGGGAACATAAACATATGAAGTAACTTGAGAGAGAAAAGGAATGTGGACACGCGCATGAAAAGAAAGGTGCTGGGAAGGACCTTAGGGCCAGAATAAATGTTCCAGGACTGTTTGTGCAGTAGTCAAAGTAAGTAATGACACAAGAGCTTGCACTCAAGTAAATGATCTTTAAAACTAAAATTTTAACTTAGCTTTTCTTTAGAAAACAGCCATGGCCTAAATAAAAAGGCCTGTCCTCAGCATGCTGCAGCATATGGCCCTTGTTCTCTGTGTGAAAGCAGTGGTCCTTCTGCAGAACTCCAACGCACCATCTGCCGAGTCAGACCCATAGTTCTGCAATCAGAAAAGCTCATGCTTCCTTCTGATAAAGAAGTCTGGCTTTGATTCAGCAGGGGCATGTCAAACCTCAGCAGAGAGACCCCTGCTTCCACAAGAGAGCAAAGGTCCTTCTGTGTAGCATGCTTGCAGGCTGTTCTACTCAGTGGCTGATTTCTAAAGAAAACAAACTGTAAGACTTTTAACATCTTTTGATTTGATACATCTGGAATGCATGAAACTGAGATAAACTGAAAGTTCAGTATGGCCTAAAGGACAGAGTCCAGTCAGATTAGCTTGCAGATATTATATAAATCATAGGCACAAATCTTAAAGTATAAATGTGTGAGTGGGCTGAGAAACAAATCCTGAATCACAATGAAAGTATCAACAAAATGGATTTTTAAGGCACCATGAACACAACATAAATTAGTTCAAGCACAATTTTATTTAATAGGAATCATAAAATCAAAAATAATTAAAACAATGATAATCCCGCTATAAGCATAAGGTTCAAGGTATATGTATATATGTGCATGTGTGTGTATATATATATATATATATATATATATATATATATATATATATATACACAGGAGGAGCAGAAGGTAACCTAGGAACTCTATAAACATATAGAAAAAACAATTATCTATGTATTAATTGTTATTACGTTAAGCCTGTAGAGTTCCTAGGTTGCCTACTGCTCCCCCTGTTGAAATGGGGTGATGCTGCGAATATTGGCTAAAGTTATTCAGGGGTTTAAGTCCTCCACCCCACTTGAAGCTGGGCTTCAGGCAAAAAGCTAAGCACACTATTAAAATCAACCTAATGGAGCCATTTTAGCTACTAAAGGATTTTCATTTATTCTGTCTATTTATCCCTGAGATCTACATAGCTCTGTTAGATAGCATAGCCAAAGTAGATTTTCTTTATTTCATTTAAGCAACACAACCTAGTCACTTTAATGCAACCAGCCTGTAACTGGGCAGTGAAGAAGCAGTAGAAGACCTGGTTTTATGTATGAGAGGTCTTTCTAAGCATGTAAATGAGTGGGTTTCCATTATCAGGAGTCAGAGAAGGTTCGATTCCAAGATGAGGATATGTGAGGCCTACTGAATTGAGCTGTGAGACCCAAGAGTAAAGGCAGGCTGAGGAATGGGATTGTGTCTCAGACACCCCAATCAGCAAACATATTATGTGCTCCAGGATATACTGTAGTCTGGGTGCATTGGCTGAGTGTGCAGGCCTGAAGGGTCTTATGAGAGTTCTTTCAATGTGCGTGTGATATTTCCTTCATGTACTGTACGTATGGCCCTCTGGGCTTACACTGATGATGTTGTTTTTCCTCAAAAAACAACAGTTAATCATCAGCTTTAGGTTTGGATGCAGTGAGGAGCTAAAACCCCAGTCAGGTTTTAATTGCTATTTGTGTCCCCCACTTGTGAGATACGCTATTGAAAGTTGTTTTGTTGGACACTATGAACAGGGTTGAAAGTCAGAGAACAACCAAAATGGAACAAGAGGGAAATCTTCCAATGTGCCCACTTATTCCAGTGATGACTAAAATTCTCCCTCACTTTGGAGACATGTTCCCTCACTTCCTATAGGCAGGAGGCGAAGAAGACTTTCCCCAATAGAACATGTATGGCAAAAAAGATCCCAACATTTGGAAAAAATGGAGTAGATGTGCTAGTGGTCTTGGGATTGATCTTTTGTTATAAAAATTATAGATTGGCCAGAGTATCTGGATTTTGGCCAGGTAGCTTCATCACATCAAAACAATTTCCACTATACTCCTGGTTTGTAATCAAGGAAAAGTGAAGCACAACAGTCGAAATTTCAAAGTCCAGATAAAGCTTTATTCCAAATTCCTTCAAAGAAGCTTCAAAAAAAGACAAACTGAAATAACATAGATTCATGTGGTGACCCACTACACAACAATGTATGGTACAAATAAAATTTTAAAATTGTACAAGCTTGAGTTTTTAGCTGTGCCAGATAACCTTAAATGCAGAAAACACATCTTACCAGGAGCCTAAAAGGACCGTAGCCTAGGGCCCAGTTAGCAACCATCTCATGGCCAGAGCTGGGTAGATACGTAGCATCCCCCCATGTGTAGAAGGTCATAAGAAGGGGGAGTACCCTCATATTGAGGGCAGTAAGGTTCTTAGGAGCTCCAGTGGTCCTTGGGGCTTACTAGGACTCTTACACTAAAATCACCCATCTACAAAAGGACTTTTATGTACATGTGGAAGAGTGTTCCAACCAATAATCCCTTATTTTGTTATGCTTGTCTAGGCATCCCCTGTTATCCAAATTCCTTTTTATTTGAATTTTGGATAAAGTTGTATCTGGGTGCTGGCATTTCCCTTTAAAAAAAAAACAAAAACAATGGGAGTTTTAGTAATTTCCTACTCTATCCAGAGTTTAGGTGACTTTTTGCTTTAGAATGCCTAATGTTCATGAGAGGGCTCAAAAGATTCAAGGCTTTAGATAACAATAACATAACCCTCCAATAGGTAATTAACATGATCACGTCTAATAGATCATTTGCTTTTCAACATACACACTGGTAGTTTTGAAACTTTTGTGCTTTTGATGTCATGGTATAAATTAGTATTCCCCTTTACCAAAGTCCATAGACACCATTAGAGATGAGCGAATCGAAGTAGGCGAAGTGGAATTCGTTTCGAATATTAGGAAAATTTTGATTCTTTTCCTAAAATGGCGGCGACATGTGCGGCGACGGAGCGGGGATGTCTGGGAAGGCGCGCAGACAAGGCGCGCTGACCCATAATGCATTCATTCATGACATGTGATCGCATTAGCCAATCAGCAGCCAGCCAGCCAGCACTGTGTAATGGTCGAGCTATAAATGGCGGCCATTTTAGAATTCTCCATTTGCCTCCAGTCATTCAACAGAGGCAGACCTGGCTGTTCAGGGAGAGAGTTAGGGACACAGAAACTTTACTTAGGGACACAGAAACGTTAGTTAGGGACACAGAAACGTTACTTAGGGCCACAGAAACGTTACTTAGGGACACAGAAACGTTACTTAGGGACACAGAAACGTTACTTAGGGCCACAGAATCGTTACTTAGGGCCACAGAAACGTTACTTAGGGCCACAGAAACGTTACTTAGGGCCACAGAATCGTTACTTAGGGCCACAGAATCGTTACTTAGGGCCACAGAAACGTTACTTAGGGCCACAGAATCGTTACTTAGGGCCACAGAAACGTTACTTAGGGCCACAGAAACGTTACTTAGTGCCACAGAATTGTTACTTAGGGACAGACACAGAATTGTTACTGAGGGACACAGAATTGTTACTGAGGGCCACAGAACCGTTACTGAGGGCCACAGAAACGTTACTTAGGGACACAGAATTGTTACTCAGGGACAGACACAGAATTGTTACTGAGGGATACAGAATTGTTACTGAGGGACACAGAAACGTTACTTAGGGCCACAGAAACGTTACTTAGGGCTACAGAAACGTTACTTAGGGCCACAGAATTGTTACTTAGGGCCACAGAAACGTTACTTAGGGCCACAGAAACGTTACTTAGTGCCACAGAATTGTTACTTAGGGACAGACACAGAATTGTTACTGAGGGACACAGATTTGTTACTGAGGGCCACAGAACCGTTACTTAGGGCCACAGAAACGTTACTTAGGGACACAGAATTGTTACTCAGGGACAGACACAGAATTGTTACTGAGGGACACAGAATTGTTACTGAGGGCCACAGAACTGTTACTTAGGGCCACAGAAACGTTACTTAGGGCCACAGAAACGTTACTTAGGGCCACAGAATTGTTACTTAGGGCCACAGAATTGTTACTTAGGGACAGACACAGAATTGTTACTGAGGGACACAGAATTTGTTACTGAGGGCCACAGAACTGTTACTGAGGGCCACAGAACTGTTACTTAGGGCCACAGAACCGTTACTTAGGGGACACAGACTTACGTTACTTAGGGACACAGAATTGTTACTCAGGGACAGACACAGAATTGTTACTGAGGGACACAGAATTGTTACTGAGGGCCACAGAATTGTTACTGAGGGCCACAGAATTGTTACTTAGGGCCACAGAAACGTTACTTAGGGCACACAGAAACGTTACTTAGGGGACACAGAATTGTTACTTAGGGCTACAGAAACGTTACTTAGGGCTACAGAAAGTTACTTAGGGCCACAGAATTCGTTACTTAGGGCCACAGAATCGTTACTTAGGGCCACAGAAACGTTACTTAGGGCCACAGAATTGTTACTCAGGGACAGACACAGAATTGTTACTGAGGGACACAGAATTGTTACTGAGGGCCACAGAACCGTTACTTAGGGCCACAGAAACGTTACTTAGGGACACAGAATTGTTACTCAGGGACAGACACAGAATTGTTACTTAGGGACACAGAATTGTTACTCAGGGACACAGACACAGAATTGTTACTGAGGGATTGTTACAGGGACACAGAATTGTTACTGAGGGCCACAGAATTGTTACTTAGGGCCACAGAACGTTACTTAGGGCCACAGAAACGTTACTTAGGGACACAGAATTGTTACTTAGGGCCACAGAATTGTTACTGAGGGACACAGATTGTTACTGAGGGACACACAGAATTGTTACTGAGGGCCACAGAAACAGAATTGTTACTTAGGGACACAGAATTGTTACTTAGGGACACAGAATTGTTACTCAGGGACAGACACAGAATTGTTACTGAGGGACACAGAATTGTTACTGAGGGACACAGAATTGTTACTGAGGGACACAGAATTGTTACTGAGGGACACAGAATTGTTACTGAGGGACACAGAATTTGTTACTGAGGGACACAGAATTGTTACTCAGGGACACAGAATTGTTACTGAGGGACACAGAATTGTTACTCAGGGACAGACACAGAATTGTTACTGAGGGACAGACACAGAATTGTTACTGAGGGACACAGAATTGTTTACTGAGGGACACAGAATTGTTACTGAGGGGACACAGAATTGTTACTCAGAGGACAGACACAGAATTGTTACTCAGGGACAGACACAGAATTGTTACTCAGGGACACAGAATTGTTACTCAGGGACACAGAATTGTTACTGAGGGACACAGAATTGTTACTCAGGGACACTGTTACTGAGGGACACAGAATTTGTTACTCAGGGACACAGGGACACAGAATTGTTACTCAGGGACAGACACAGAATTGTTACTCAGGGACACAGAATCGTTTAATTAAAGAGTATGTCAGACAACATGCAGAGGAGTGGCAGAGGAGGCAATGTTTTAGGAGCGAGCAGACGTGGCAGCAGAGGAAGGGGTCGAGGCAGCACTAGTCGCAGCCAGAGGCCAGTGCTCCCGGTGTCATCCAGCGGTCGTGTCTCCACCGACAACCCTGCCGTCATCGATTGGTTGGCTCGGTCGTCTTCCTCTTCCCAGGTCACCTCTGACACCTACAGCCAACGGTCGGTGGGTACGTCAGACACAACCGTTAGTTGGCATGGCCCGGGAGCAAGCCCACTGAAATCACGTGTCCTCTACCTGCCCCTGTCCTTTGGTGTTCCCTCACCAAGCGAAGTATCGCATGCTGTGGGCTCAGCCCCACTGTACAGTGAGGAAGAGCTAACAGAGGGCGGTCAGGAACGGGGGGAGACATCCGCCTCTTCAGCAGCCAGGCGAAGAAGTAGTGGCGAGGAGAGTGGCTCGGTAGCCGGTCTAGAGACAGGTCTGTCTCCTGACCCACACGCAGCCGAGGGGGCTAGTAGTGAGGCGGAGACCCTAATTGATGATGATGAGGCTGATCGCACTTGGCAGCCTCGTCGTCATCAGGCTATTGCTTCCGCATCATCAGGAGAAGAGGGTGGCAGCTTGGCAGCGAGCAAAACAGTCGGTGGGTTGCCCAGGAGGGCAGCAGGGTCGCAGCAGTGTCAGTGGAGGCAAACGGCCACGGAGTACAGCACCAGCTCCACTGCAGCCTACCACCACGGCCAGTAGTGGTGCCGGTGTGCACGGAGGAAGCAGCAGTCAGCCAGTGAGGAGTATCGGGGGCAAAGTTTCCTACTCGCGGTGTGGCAATTTTTTGTCAAGCCGCCCGAGGAAGTAAACGTAGCCGTATGTCGACTATGTGGCCAGAAAGTCAAGCGTGGCCAGGGGGCCCATGTTGGGACTACAGCGTTGCGTCAGCATATGCAGCGTCGCCATTTTGGTGGCTGGGAAAACCGTGATAAAGATACGGCGGTTCTGCCTGCCCCAGCCCCCGCTCCATCACCCGCTCCGTTACTTGCTCCGTCACCCGACGTCAATCGCCCCCTATATCAGCCAGTCAAGGCTCCAACACCTCTGCTGAGGGGAGTTGTCGCTCGTTGGCATCTTCCGCTCGTTCAGATGCTCCTTCTCCTCTACTCCTCTTCACGGATTCCGTCAGCAGTCTTTCTTGGAATCCGTTTCCAAGAGACAACAGTTTGCGAGCACGCACCCGACGGTGCAAAAGCTGAACGTCCTCCTGTCCAAGTTGCTGGTGCTGCAGTCCCTCCCTTTCCAAGTGGTGGACTCAGCACCTTTCCGAGAAATGATGGCTTGTGCCGCGCCGCGGTGGAGAGTGCCAAGCCGTCATTTCTTCGCCAAAAAGGCAGTGCCAGCCCTGCATTCACATGTAGAAGAGATGGTGGGCCAGTCTTTGAGCATGTCGGTCTCTGCCAAAGTGCACGGCAGCGCCGACGTGTGGAGCTGTAACTACGGTCAGGGACAGTACATGTCATTTACGGCCCACTGGGTGAACGTGGTGCCGTCACAGCCGCACCAGCAACTTGGACAGGTCACGCCGCTTTTGCCTCCACGTTTGCACGTCCTTGGTCCGGCAAAGATGTCCGCCTCTACCACCTCTTCTTCCGCCGTGTGTCCTCAGCCGCCACCCCCCGTGCCAAGTCCCATTACCCGACCGGCATATCACATGTGCAGGGCGCAACGGTGTCACGCTGTGCTGCACCTGGTATGCCTTGGCGAACGTAGTCACACAGGGGAGGAACTTCTCAGTGTAATGAACAGAGAAATCGACAGATGGCTGTCTCCGCGCAAACTGAAAATCGGAACCATGTTGACCGACAACGGAAAGAACATGGTGTCTGCTCTGCGTCAAGGAAGGTTGTGCCATGCGCCATGCATGGCTCACGTGTTCAATCTGGTTGTCAAGCGGTTCCTAAAATCCACCATCCCACTGCAAGACATCCTTAAAATGTCACGTAAACTTTGCATGCATTTCAGCCATTCCTACACGCAAAGCACACCCTCCTTGAGCTGCAGCGGCAGAACGGAATTCCACAGCATCGCCTGATCTGCGACGTTGCAACAAGGTGGAATTCAACCCTACACATGTGTTAGACCGCCTTTACGAACAGCGAAAGGCCATCACCGATTTCCTGATGTTACAAGCGGATAAAGGTACTCCCCTGTGTAACTTCGATGTCAGCCATTGGCAGCTCATGCGTGACACCTGCCGCTTGCTCAGGCCCTTTGAGGAGGCCACGCTATTCGTGAGTCGGCAGGACTATGGGATGAACGACGTCATTCCTCTGTTGCACGTCCTGGAACAAATGCTGTTAACAATGGCTGGTCAGGGTGCGGTAGACGTGGCGCACAGATCTCAACGCCACATGACCCCTGTGGGGGCAGGACAGGAAGAAGAGGAGGAGGTAGAGGAGGACATTTGTGCTCAGGAATTATTGAGTGAAATGGGTGGTTTTTCCACTCAGCGGACAGGAGTGGAGGAGCAGGAGCATCTGGTAGAGGAGGAGGAGGAGGAGACAGAGGACCCAGACGCACCGTGGCAGTATGCTGTGGAGATGGAGGCAGGGAGTCCCTCGCATTCCTTGGCACAAATGGCCCATAGCATGCTCGGTTGCTTGCGTAGCGACAGCCGAATAATAACCATCAGACAGAGGGATGACTTTTGGCTGTCCACCTTGTTGGACCCTCGCTACCGTTCAAAAATGGTGGCCTTTTTCACACCTGCTGAGAGGGAGGCCAAAATAACGTACTATAAAAACCACCTATGTAGTCAGTTGGTCTCTGCCTTTGTGCGCCAACGTCCATCCTCAGACACTGTGGGCCCTGTGCGCTCGCGTTCCGCTGCCATGGCAGCAGGGGAGGGGTGGGGTGGTAGGAGCAGTGGCAGCTCCACCAGCAGCGGCTGCCTCAGTCTGCAGTCGATGATGAGTAGCTTTCTTCACCAGCGCAGTGAGGAAACTACTAACCAGCCGCAGCAGCAGCAGCAGCAGCATCAGGTGGACCTGGAGCAGGACCTCAAACAACAGGCTTGGGCCTACTTGGACAGCACCCTGCCAACCGAGGTAGACAATCCCCTTGACTACTGGGCAACGAAACTTGACCTTTGGCCCCAACTAGCTGAATTTGCCCTTGAAAGGCTGTCATGCCCGGCCAGTAGCGTGGCATCGGAGCGCGTGTGTTTAGTGCGGCAGGAGGTATTGTAACTCCGCGGAGGACACGACTGTCCACCCAAAGTGTGGAGAGACTCACGTTTGTGAAAATGAATCAGGCGTGGATTAGTCTGGATTTCAAACCACCAGTTCCTGACACAACTGACTAAATCCCGCCATGAATCATGCCCCAAACATGTGCCACTTTCAGGTCTCCTCACACTGCTGGTGTGTTCCATTTTTTGTCATAGGGTGCTGGCAGATTACGGGCCTCCCATAGCTGCTGCCAGGCCCCTAATCTGCCATGGGCCCCCCCTCATGCTGCTACCGCCTCCTCATGCTGCTGCCAGGTCCACAGTGTCTCATGCCATGTGCCACTTTCAGGTCTCCTCACACACTGCTGGTGTGTTCCATTTTTTGTCATAGGGTGCTGGCAGATTACGGGCCTCCCATAGCTGCTGCCAGGCCCCTAATCTGCCATGGGCCCCTGTACCGCCTCCTCATGCTGCTGCCAGGTCCAGGTCCTCAGTGTCTCATGCCATGCGCCACTTTCAGGTCTCCTCACACACTGCTGGTGTGTTCCATTTTTTGTCATAGGGTGCTGGCAGATTACGGGCCTCCCATAGCTGCTGCCAGGCCCCTAATCTGCCATGGGCCCCTATACCGCCTCCTCATGCTGCTGCCAGGTCCAGAGTCTCTCATGGGTCCCTGTACGGCCTCCCATTGCTGCTGTCTCCATCGCCACACTCTGCCATGTGCCACTTTCAGGTCTCCTCACACTGCTGGTGTGTTCCATTTTTTGTCATAGGGTGCTGGCAGATTACGGGCCTCCCATAGCTGCTGCCAGGCCCTAATCTGCCATGGGCCCCTGTACCGCCTCCTCATGCTGCTGCCAGGTCCCAGTGTCTCTCATGGGTCCCTGTACGGCCTCCCATTGCTGCTGTCTCCATCGCCACACTCTGCCATGGCAGATTACAGGTCTCCCACATGCTGCTGCCCAGGCTTGTAATGGGTTCTGTCATACGGGGGCCCCTGTACCGGGCCTCCTCATGCTGCTGCCAGGTCCCAGGTCCAAGTCTCTCATGGGTCCCTGTACGGCCTCCCATTGCTGCTGTCTCCATCGCCCACACTCTGCCATGTGCCACTTTCAGGTCTCCTCACACTGCTGGTGTGTTCCATTTTTTGTCATAGGGTGCTGGCAGATTACGGGCCTCCCATAGCTGCTGCCAGGCCCCTAATCTGCCATGGGCCCCTGTACCGCCTCCTCATGCTGCTGCCAGGTCCAGAGTCTCTCATGGGTCCCTGTACGGCCTCCCATTGCTGCTGTCTCCATCGCCACACTCTGCCATGTGCCACTTTCAGGTCTCCTCACACTGCTGGTGTGTTCCATTTTTTGTCATAGGGTGCTGGCAGATTACGGGCCTCCCATAGCTGCTGCCAGGCCCCTAATCTGCCATGGGCCCCTGTACCGCCTCCTCATGCTGCTGCCAGGTCCAGAGTCTCTCATGGGTCCCTGTACGGCCTCCCATTGCTGCTGTCTCCATCGCCACACTCTGCCATGTGCCACTTTCAGGTCTCCTCACACTGCTGGTGTGTTCCATTTTTTGTCATAGGGTGCTGGCAGATTACGGGCCTCCCATAGCTGCTGCCAGGCCCCTAATCTGCCATGGGCCCCTGTACCGCCTCCTCATGCTGCTGCCAGGTCCAGAGTCTCATGGGTCCCTGTACGGCCTCCCATTGCTGCTGTCTCCATCGCCACACTCTGCCATGTGCCACTTTCAGGTCTCCTCACACTGCTGGTGTGTTCCATTTTTTGTCATAGGGTGCTGGCAGATTACGGGCCTCCCATAGCTGCTGCCAGGCCCCTAATCTGCCATGGGCCCCTATACCGCCTCCTCATGCTGCTGCCAGGTCCAGAGTCTCTCATGGGTCCCTGTACGGCCTCCCATTGCTGCTGTCTCCATCGCCACACTCTGCCATGTGCCACTTTCAGGTCTCCTCACACTGCTGGTGTGTTCCATTTTTTGACATAGGGTGCTGGCAGATTACGGGCCTCCCATAGCTGCTGCCAGGCCCCTAATCTGCCATGGGCCCCTGTACCGCCTCCTCATGCTGCTGCCAGGTCCAGAGTCTCTCATGGGTCCCTGTACGGCCTCCCATTGCTGCTGTCTCCATCGCCACACTCTGCCATGTGCCACTTTCAGGTCTCCTCACACTGCTGGTGTGTGTTCCATTTTTTGTCATAGGGTGCTGGCAGATTACGGGCCTCCCATAGCTGCTGCCAGGCCCCTAATCTGCCATGGGCCCCTGTACCGCCTCCTCATGCTGCTGCCAGGTCCAGAGTCTCTCATGGGTCCCTGTACGGCCTCCCATTGCTGCTGTCTCCATCGCCACACTCTGCCATGTGCCACTTTCAGGTCTCCTCACACTGCTGGTGTGTGTTCCATTTTTTGTCATAGGGTGCTGGCAGATTACGGGCCTCCCATAGCTGCTGCCAGGCCCCTAATCTGCCATGGGCCCCTGTACCGCCGCCTCCTCATGCTGCTGCCAGGTCCAGAGTGTCTCATGGGTCCCTGTACGGCCTCCCATTGCTGCTGTCTCCTCGCCACCATGTGCCACTTTCAGGTCTCCTCACACTGCTGGTGTGTTCATTTTTTGTCATAGGGTGCTGGCAGATTACGGGCCTCCCATAGCTGCTGCCAGGCCCCTAATCTGCCATGGGCCCCTGTACCGCCTCCTCATGCTGCTGCCAGGTCCAGAGTCTCTCATGGGTCCCTGTACGGCCTCCCATTGCTGCTGTCTCCATCGCCACACTCTGCCATGTGCCACTTTCAGGTCTCTCCTCACACTGCTGGTGTGTTCCATTTTTTGTCATAGGGTGCTGGCAGATTACGGGCCTCCCATAGCTGCTGCCAGGCCCCTAATCTGCCATGGGCCCCTATACCGCCTCCTCTCATGCTGCTGCCAGGTCCAGAGTCTCTCATGGGTCCCTGTACGGCCTCCCATTGCTGCTGTCTCCATCGCCACACTCTGCCATGTGCCACTTTCAGGTCTCCTCACACTGCTGGTGTGTTCCATTTTTTGTCATAGGGGTGCTGGCAGATTACGGGCCTCCCATAGCTGCTGCCAGGCCCCTAATCTGCCATGGGCCCCTGTACCGCCTCCTCATGCTGCTGCCAGGTCCACAGTGTCTCATGCCATGGCCTCCCACATGCTGTCTCCTCGCCACACTGCATGTGTTCAGGTCTCCTCACACTGCTGGTGTGTTCCATTTTTTGTCATGGGCAGATTACGGGCCTCCCATAGCTGCTGCAGCCCCTAATACTGCCATGGGCCCCTGTACCGCCTCCCATAGCTGCTGCCAGGTCCCCTAATCTGCCATGGGCCCCTGTACGGCCTCCTCATGCTGCTGTCTCCATCGCCACACTCTGCCATGTGCCACTTTCAGGTCTCCTCACACACTGCTGGTGTGTTCCATTTTTTGTCATAGGGTGCTGGCAGATTACGGGCCTCCCATAGCTGCTGCCAGGCCCCTAATCTGCCATGGGCCCCTATACCGCCTCCTCATGCTGCTGCCAGGTCCAGAGTCTCTCATGGGTCCCTGTACGGCCTCCCATTGCTGCTGTCTCCATCGCCACACTCTGCCATGTGCCACTTTCAGGTCTCACACACTGCTGGTGTGTTCCATTTTTTGTCATAGGGTGCTGGCAGATTACGGGCCTCCCATAGCTGCTGCCAGGCCCCTAATCTGCCATGGGCCCCTATACCGCCTCCTCATGCTGCTGCCAGGTCCAGAGTCTCTCATGGGTCCCTGTACGGCCTCCCATTGCTGCTGTCTCCATCGCCACACTCTGCCATGTGCCACTTTCAGGTCTCCTCACACTGCTGGTGTGTTCATTTTTTGTCATAGGGTGCTGGCAGATTACGGGCCTCCCATAGCTGCTGCCAGGCCCCTAATCTGCCATGGGCCCCTGTACCGCCTCCTCATGCTGCTGCCTGCCAGGTCCATGGGTCCCTGTACAGTGCTGTCTCATGCCATGTGCCACTTTCAGGTCTCCTCACACTGCTGGTGTGTTCCATTTTTTGTCATAGGGTGCTGGCAGATTACGGGCCTCCCATAGCTGCTGCCAGGCCCCTAATCTGCCATGGGCCCCTGTACCGCCTCCTCATGCTGCTGCCACCACAGTGTGTCTCATGCACTCTGCCATGTGCCACTTTCAGGTCTCCTCACACTGCTGGTGTGTTCCATTTTTTGTCATAGGGTGCTGGCAGATTACGGGCCTCCCATAGCTGCTGCCAGGCCCCTAATCTGCCATGGGCCCCTGTACCGCCTCCTCATGCTGCTGCCAGGTCCAGAGTCTCTCATGGGTCCCTGTACGCCTCCCATTGCTGCTGTCTCCATCGCCACACTCTGCCATGTGCCACTTTCAGGTCTCCTCACACTGCTGGTGTGTTCCATTTTTTGTCATAGGGTGCTGGCAGATTACGGGCCTCCCATAGCTGCTGCCAGGCCCCTAATCTGCCATGGGCCCCTATACCGCCTCCTCATGCTGCTGCCAGGTCCAGAGTCTCTCATGGGTCCCTGTATGGCCTCCCATTGCTGCTGTCTCCATCGCCACACTCTCTGCCATGTGCCACTTTCAGGTCTCCTCACACTGCTGGTGTGTTCCATTTTTTGTCATAGGGTGCTGGCTGGCAGATTACGGGCCTCCCAGCTGCTGCTGCCAGGCCCCTAATCTGCCATGGGCCCCTGTATGGGTCCCGCCTCCTCATGCTGCTGCCCATCCACAGTGTCTCATGCCATGTGCCACTTTCAGGTCTCCTCACACTGCTGGTGTGTTCCATTTTTTGTCATAGGGTGCTGGCAGATTACGGGCCTCCCATAGCTGCTGCTGCCAGGCCCCTAATCTGCCATGGGCCCCTGTACCGCCTCCTCATCATGCTGCTGCCAGGTCCAGAGTCTCTCTCATGGGTCCCTGTACGGCCTCCCATTGCTGCTGTCTCCATCGCCACACTCTGCCATGTGCCACTTTCAGGTCTCCTCACACACTGCTGGTGTGTTCCATTTTTTGTGTCATAGGGTGCTGGCAGATTACGGGCCTCCCATTGCTGCTGCCAGGCCCGTAATCTGCCATGGGCCCCCGTACCGACTCCTCATGCTGCTGCCAGGCCCGTAATCTGTCATGGGCCCCTGTTGTCGCTTGTTGGCATTTCCGCTCGTTCAGATGCTCCTTCTCTGCTACTGCCCTCTTCACGGATTCCGTCAGCAGTCTTTCTTGGAATCCGTTTCCAAGAGACAACAGTTTGCGAGCACGCACCCGACGGTGCAGAAGCTGAACGTCCTCCTGTCCAAGTTGCTGCTGCCAGGCTCGTAATCTGTCATGCGCCCCTGTACCGCCTCCTCATGCTGCTGCCAGGTCCAGAGTGTGTCATGGCCCCCGTACCGACTCCTCATGCTGCTGCCAGGCCCGTAATCTGTCATGGGCCCCTGTACCGACCGGGCCTCCTCATGCTGCTGCCAGGTCCAGAGTGTGTCATGGGTCCCTGTACGGCCTCCCATTGCTGCTGCCAGGCCGTAATCTGCCATGGGCCCCCGTAGGTACTCCTCATGCTGCTGCCAGGCCCGTAATCTGTCATGGGCCCCTGTACCCCGCCTCCTCATGCTGCTGCCAGGTCCAGAGTGTGTCATGGGTCCCTGTACGGCCTCCCATTGCTGCTGTCTCCATCGCCACACTCTGCCATGTGCCACTTTCAGGTCTCCTCACTGCTGCTGGTGGTTTCCATTTTTGTCATAGGGTGCTGTATGGCCTCCCATTGCTGCTGCCTCCACCGCCACACTGTGGCTCCACACTCTGGTTTTGGCCCCGTGACTGCCCAAATGAGTGAAGTGTGCGGTGATTCTAAGATCGACGGCACTCATCTGCATGTCATACTGACTTATTTCTCTTCCCCAGCAGACTCCAAGGGCATTTAAATTAAAGGTACAGTGTTCTGCACTAATATAAAGGCTCTCTGAAGCCTAGAAACACCCTTTTATAAGTTAAATTTGCAGCGAATATATTCGACTCGAATCAAATTTTTTTCACGAATTCGCCGAATCAGTCGAATTGAATTTTTGAATAATTCGCTCATCTCTAGACACCATGTAATGGGAAAAGAAACTGCTTACATATTAAATGTCTGGGCAAGGGTAGTGCGTAGAGGTAGTCCAAGTAAGGATAGTAACAAATAAATAAGGAATCAGTGCATACAAATTCCCCAATTCCTAATGACAGAGGGCACTGAACAACATTCATAATAAGGTCCAATGACATATACATCCAGAATCTCTCCCCCAGTGCTGACTACGGCTATCACATCGAGGACGCAGTCATGTCCTCCATCTTTATAACATATGCCAAAGCCTTCTTTTTTCTTCTCCATCATGTGAGTGTTTCTTATTGTGTTCCTCAATAAATGTTCTACATACTGCACTTAGAGGCACTTTTATTTCTCCTTTTTACAGGTAAGTGTAGTGCAGAGTGCAACTGCTATGTGCAGAGTACATTTACCATTAACAACCAATCATAAAATAGGTCCCTATAATCAGGCAATGAAATGATTGGTTGTTAGGGTTAAATACAATTTACACACTGCAGTTGCACTCTGCACTGGTTAAACTCGGTCATCTATATATTATTGAAATACATTTAACATTTAAATAAATTATCTGAAAAACTTTGCTAAGGGAAGAGAATAGAAAGAAATTTTCCTGTCACAGTTCTCAAATTGATGCTTTGAAAAATGAATTTACTAGCACAGCTTTCACACTGCTATTACAAAATCCTCCCTATGGTGCTTCAACTCCCATTTTGTTTTATGATTGATGATAACAACGGGAGATTAGATCTGCATTAGCGGCATTACACCCTTCCATGATTAACTATGATACCATTTACACATGCTCCAAAAATTTTGACACCAGGCTTCCAAAAAAAAAAGCATTAAATCTCAGCTTCCCATCTTCTTTCCTCCCTTCAACTATGATCGGGATGATGGCACTCCTGAATTTTAATATCCTTTGAGATGATACTTTTTTTTCTTACCATAGCTGGGAAATGAAAAGTTTGCACATTAGGTGACTGACATTCAAAGTCTTGTTTCTTATTGAGTAAGTGAGTCACACACTGGCTCGGTGATTTTCAGCAGCCGGAATATTTCATATTCTATTGTTAAATTATCCTGACGTAATTAAAGTGAACAAAGAAACATTCAGTGTGAGCTGGAACCTGAATCAATCACCTTTTAGCTTGTACAGGATCAAACGGTAGCAATTCTGTTATATTGCTGTTCTAGATTTCCCAACCAAATTAAATTTGAGCATTGGAAGAGTCAAGAAGATATAACAAAAACAAAGTATGTCAACTTGTCTTGCAGCCCCCCCCATGCCCAAAATAAAAATTATGCCAATCTCACCACTTTGCCAAATCCAGGGAGACCTGACTTAGCCTTACCTTAGGGTCCTGGAAGAGCTGAGAATCCCAAATCTCTTGAGAAGGCACTCCAACACTAAACAGGAGCATATTTTTTGGAATTGGAATCCTTGTGTCAGAAAGTGCTAGTTTCCCTCACTTAGGTGTACTGGCAGGGAGTAAGAAAATCAACCTTTTCTTTAATTCATTATGCATTTTTTATTTGAGGCAGTAGGGGCTTGATGAACAGACCTTGCTTTGTAATACAAGATCTGCATTAAATCCCTTGTCACTGTCTGGAATCAGGCTTGAAGCCTAGTAGCTATAGCTCCCTCCAACCAGCTGGATAAGTATAAAAGAAGGTCACCCTAGCAGATGACATGGGCTCACCTGAGGTGTGGAGTCTATGCACTAACCGGTGTTCACCAGAGCACCTGATGTTGGAGATGGGTTTTGCTGTGTGCTAGTACCAGGTCGCGGTCCTGAGAATCGCTCCACCAGGAGGTCAGCAAGCTGGGGTCCAGTAGTAGATATAGCAAGTAGGGATAAGCAGAAGCATAGTCAGTAAACAAGCCAAAGGTTAGTAACAAATGGTTGCAGGTTGGGATCAAGCAGAAGCATAGTCGAGGAGCAAGTCAAAGGTCAGTAACAAGTGTTAATGAAGATACAAACGGCAGAAGGAGTGACAAGAATGAGATATTGGCTGGAGAGAGCACAAGGCTTAAATAGGAAGTTCATGACAGGAGCAAAAGGTTCAAGGTGAAAAGAAGCAAGGTTCAAGGTGGTATCATTCAAGGAATTTTCCAAGAATGTACCTGGCATCCTAGGTGGCCCAGCAAGAAGAAACTTTGCCAGATGCAGCAGAGGTTTTAGGTTCAGACACTTCTATACTTCTTTTTTAGCCTTTAATAGAACCAGAAAAGATTACAACATCTGCCACATCATAATTGCTCACACGGATGCTGCTGGCATCTAACTCTCCTAGTTCAGTAATTAAATTCCCTACATAGATTTACTCAGGAAAGCACTATTTTGGATCCATTCAAGTTTCTTTTTTTAAATTGAAGCCCTGATGATGGGAAGGTTTTCTGGTCCACAAAAGCATTGACTGTTTTTTTAATGCAAACTTATAAATTAATTTGGTCTCTTTTATAGTTTGGCCTAGTTCAACCTAACCTGAACCAGTAAGCTCTCTGGATGTTTTTATGTCACTACTTTGTATGAACTCACATCAAGGTCTGTCAGGTAAAGCTTGCCCATAGTGTGGATGGTGATACTCATACGTGTGCGCAGGCCAGGCCAGCAGGTAACCATGCAGGTTGGCATGTGTGTGTGCATGTGCATGCCCAAGCACGTGCGCATCTATCACTAACAATGACGCCAAATGGACTGTTTAAATGGGGCTGCTGCAATCGCTCATTGCTGTTTGATCTACAGCATTTCCATGTAACCTGTTACCAGTTCCTGTACTTAAATCCTTGTTGCTGACCCAGTTTGTCTCTGACCACGCTTGAACACTACCTACCTTGACCCTGGCCTGTCTCTGGACTTTGCCTCTTGCTATACATGATCTGTTCCACCACTGCTGACCTTGGCCTGTGTCCTGACTATTCTTCTGCCTGATCTGATTGTCTTTCACCAACCTGGCTTGCCTGTCTCTGTATCCTGCTTTATCTTGTCTGCCAAGTGACCATTGACTGGTTCCCTACCTATCTGGTCCCCACTGTCCACCTGTCATCTGCCAGCCAAATATCAGCAAGTCTGCTGTCTGGCAGTCCTGAGTTTGCTAACGCCCACCCCTTATCTGCTGTCTCTGCCACCTGGCTCATCTCTGATGAAGCACCAGCTACCTACCTGCACAATCTTTTGGACAAGCTATAGGCACTGATACCTCGGCATGCTTTTTGCGGCCGCTATCCCACTATCTGGGGCCCTTGAGACAAAGCTGTAAGAGAGGCTTTCCTCTTCATGTCAGGCTCTACCACTAGGTACTAAGTCCCAGCACCTCTTGGATGTTTTCTTCTTCATTGTAGTTAACCTGATAAATGCTGTCTTTGCTCCAATTGGAGAAATTTCCTGTAAGGTTTAAATACTTCTTTCCTATTAGGGACATTCCCGCCTTGCTTCCTGTTCTGTCACACAGCCAGGAAATTACAGCAATGCTGTTGCCATTTAACAAAATCTTAATGACAATTCCCAGCAAAATAATAGGTATTATAGTCACATTTCCGGAGGCCTGGTCTCATAACCTTTCTCCATCCTAGAGCTGTAGCCTCCATCAGACTCTTCAGCATTCGAGAAATCGTAGACAGTAGTGCATGTAAACCTTTTATCAAAGTACTGTATATTTTAAAAAAAAATTCATGTACATACAAAATGAGAATGCTACCAAAGGTTCAGCAGATGTGGGGTGATTGAATGGGCAGAGGCTGCCTATGAAGTTGAATATAGAGAAAGGAAGTCCAGGTAAGGAAAACTGGATGCCACCGAGAATGATAACCATCTGAGAATGCATGAATAGAGGAGGCACTGCTCGCTGAAGTCATGAAGGTCACGTGATGTGTTTTGGGAAGTACATTCCCCTTCTCAGCCTGACCTCTTTGACCATCTACCACTCCTTAATATCACCAGGCTCAGGAAGATGCATAACAAAAATGTAATGTATGAAAGAAACAAGCATACAAAACCAAAAGAAAATACATTGCAGAGAAATATGGTGGGTGCCGTTGCTGTCACTCTTTTGAAAATACTAGACTGCATCTGCTTCAATACTTTTGAGTTAGGGACCCGGAAAAAACATGCTGTAAATGAGTATCAGAAAAGTATCAGGATTCGTAAATCTAGAAAGTACTGGAGCCAACGTATCAGCCAGGGAAAATAACATTCTCAAAGGAGAGTTCAGCAATTGCAGCCACCATATTTATTTCATGACAGAGTCACTTTAAGGACTGTTCGGTTTTCATGTACAGTCTGGACATTTGAAACTGTTTACCTTCCTGTAATGGCATTATGAAGACTTACAGCCATAGGGAGGCTTGTTCCAGAGAATATTGCTTCTGTCTATCAAAGAGGTAACCTGTCCAATGGAATCTCTTATCTGACAAATAAAAGCAGCTGACATTTGCCCACAATGCACCTGGTTATCTCCTTAAAAGTAGAAAACAGCAAGAACTTACATTAGAATATTGTCCTGAAAGAGTGCTTGGGGTGTAATGATAAGTGCCAGAGCCCATGTATTTCAATATATCTGAAATAGATCAAGGATTTTGCATGTTCTGCCACAAAAGCAATTTGTGCCAGACTGCTCCACCAGCATGTATGTCACTGGAAAACAGCTGATTGCTTCCTACGAGCCTCAGTCAAGGCACACGGGATGATAAGAGAGTACGTCTTTCTTTCCAAATAAAACATGGAGTGCATGCATTTATTTTCTTGTAACACAATGTTTATACAGGGTAAATAAACAGCAATCCTAGCCAAACAACTGGAAACCTGACAGAAGAATGAAAAAAAGCAAACCTTTGTTTCTAAGACGCAAAGCAGAGCCATACAATGCCTTCATTGGTCAGGGGTCTTGAAATTAGTGGTTGTAATGCCTAAACATTTCTTTACCTTAATGCATTCCCTGCATTAACCACTTGCCCTCCAGAATATTTACCCCCCTTCCTGACCTGGCCATTTTTTGCGTTACGACTCTGCGTTATTTTAACTGACAATTGCGCGGTCATGCAACGCTGCACCCAAATATGTCCTTTTTTCCCCACCTATTGAGCTTTCTTTCAGTGGTATTTGATTGCCTCTGCAGTTTTTATTTTTTACGCTATTTAAAAAAAAGACTGACAATTTTGAGAAAAAAAAAAATATATTTGACTTTTTGCTATTAAACATGTCCAGTAAAAAGATTTTAAAAATCAAATTTTGTCATAAATTTACACCAAAATGTATTCTGCTACATGTCTTTGTTAAAAAAAAAAACCTAAATTAGTTGGTTTACGTGAAAGTTATAGCGTTTACAAATGGTATATATATATATATATATATATATATATATATATATATATATATATATAGTTTAGCTGTATATAAAGAAGCCAAGGAAAGATATATATATATATATAATATATATTATTTATATATATAACAGAAAACAAAAAAATGGGGATTTGGGCACCCTGCAGAGTTTTTTTTTAAGCTTTTTTACTAGTAATGGCGGTGATCGGTGACATAGATTTTATAGCGGGAATGCGGTAGACATTCTGACACTGGGGAAGGAATTGACTTAGTGTCACTGACATCCCCAGTGACACCAA